>VZTU01015868.1:732-77686 GCA_013400835.1 Zapornia atra
TGGTGGTTTTGTTGGAAAGTGACCCTGGAGTCCTACCTTGCAATTTGCAGGTGCTGTAAACTGTTTTGACACTGAAAAATGGAAGTGGGAATACCGAACATCTCTTTTGAGTTCTTAATTCTTCACTGCTAATACACAGACAGCAAGCATTATAAGTGTGAGAATAATGAATGACAACCAGGTTACTGCATTATTCATGCTTCTTTCCTTCACCCTGAGTGCTTTGCTTTCTATAAAGTTTTTCCTGAAAGGAAAATATATGCTACTTAATATTTAACCATACTGTCACTTTTTACTGCACCTGCATAGTGGATAAGTAGAAAGACTCATTGCTTGACTAGAATCAAGGTAAAAATGGAAAAAGGTGAATAAAACCAGAGAAAGAGCGGAGTACCATAGATAAGCAGAGTATAGGATGAATGATGCACGGGTAGGAGCAAAATAGAAAGGAAGAAGAGAAAGGAAAGAGCCAAATAGGAAAAAATACAACTGATAGAGTGCGTAGATAATGTTACAGAGTTATTGAAGGACCAGCTAATGAGGAAAAAAGTCCTATCTATTCCATGTGGACCTGAAGCCAATAGTCCTTACTTAATCTTAGATACTCAGCTAATAGTTTTACAACATTCCTGAAGAAGTCTTTAGGCAGTATAATGTGTATTGAGACCCAAAAACTAGCAAGTATTTCTACATTTAATATATACTGTTTAAATGCATGCAAACCTTTCTCTTCTTCTAGTGATTAGATATCTGTGCCATAGCATTAGAGATACCACTACTTTCCAGTGATCAAACTAGTAGCAATTCAGTTCTATCTGGCTTCCTCCTACTCCTCCCTTGAATTCAAAACAGCTTGCTTAAAACATATAATAACACATTAGGTTCACAAGTCAAGAACTAAAAAGAACAGGGGATCGTTAACAACCTTCATTTAGGTGGGATTCCCTAAGTTAAGATGTTTATAATGGAAATATCTGTATGTAAGCTAAATCTATAAGCATCTACTATATCCAGTGAAGGTCTAGTCAATACAATTGATGGAGTCTAGAGATACAGAGTCTAGACATCACATGGGGGGGTCTACTTTAGGGTAAACTGAACAGTACTCCAGACTTCAGTGAACATATTGACTAGTTCTCCAGTGGTTGTGTTGGTATCCAGGTCACATACAGATACCTAAATATAGGCCAACTAAATCCCACACCACATACTAGATTGCGTACTATTTTTGGAGGGATATCACTTAATACACAGAACAGTCCTCCTAAGGGCATTTATCAGTGATGCACACTGAAGAAGACTTCTTAGTAGGGTAGAAACTATTTTAAAACTTGGAACAAAGTACTACTTTTTAACAGTAAGTTTGGAGATACTGAGATACTGATTTTTATCTGCTGTCTCTAGCTTCACATTTTAAAGAATCTCTTATTGTTAATATTGCATGGCAGGCTAGAGTTTCACCTCCAATTTAAATGCAGTCATATCAAGGCTTCAGAGAAACCAATAATTTCCACGCTGGTTGCTGCAAATATTAGACAAAAAAATCTATGGCACTTATAATCAAAGTTGAGACTAAGGCAAAGTTTCCTTCCCTGGTTATTAACACAGTTCTAAATCCTGTGTTTGTTGAGGCCTGGCTATGTGATGTAAAAAACTGACACAGAATAAGTCCTGTCAGAATAACAATTTCGGAAAATGATGAAAATAAGCTTTCAATAAATATAAAATCCTTGATAATTAAAACTTATCTCAAGTTGATAATTTTGTGGAGTTTCTAAAATCTGCTTTGCTTGCAAAATTAACTAGAAATGATCTCAAACCAAAGTTTTATACTTAAGTATTCCTAAGGCAGTGAAGCAATAGTGATAAAAATGCATGAGAAAAGTCTATTGTTTTATTTGCAAGACAATCAAAATATCTTGAAATTTTTGTCTAAGGTTTACTCTTAAACATGTAGAATGGTATAAAAAATGAAGGTTTGCACCTGTATGTTTGTTTTGGTTTGGGTTGGGGTTTTTTGTGAACTTTGGGTTTTTTGTTGGTTGCTTTATGTTTATTTGTTGGTGGTTTTGTTGTTGTTACATTATAATTGGCCAAATAAAATGTTGATATTTGAAAAGAAAGATGTTAAATATATATTTTGCACTTGACTATTTTAAAATTATTTTTAATTATATATGAGGTTTTTGATACTACTTCCATCAGAGATACACTTCTTACCATGTATGTAGGGAGGTGGTTAAATTTGATAATGTGTCCGAAACATTAGATAACTATATATTTTTCACTTTAGAGTGAAAAGGTTTGCAGTTTGGTTTGAATAGGGACACTGAATGCTCCAGAATTCAAGTTTGAGATTTTTTTAGTCTAGAATTTGGATTTTGATGCACCTGTCTTCACTTTGCTGTTTCATTCTGATATACCTTCAGAAAATGTCTTTTGAGGTGTTTGTAGAATGTAAGAGGCCTCTAGCAGGGTAGATATGCACGAGGGAACTTCACCTTCTTAGCTGTGATGGGTTCACCCCTACTAGCAGCTAGAGCACTGTTGCTTGCTCACTCAGTGAGATGGGGGAGAAAACTGGAAGATTAAAAACTAAAAACCTGTGAGTCAAATAGTTTAATAAGTGAAACAAAGATGAATGAACAAGCAAGGCAAAATAACAAATGTATGCACTACTTCCTGTAAACTGATACTGAGCTGCATTAATCCTAAAAGCATGTGCAACAGTTACTTGGAAAGGCAAAACCCGTAACTACAAATGTACTTGCTTCTTCCTCCTTTCCCTGAGCTTTTACTGCTGAGTGTAGTGTCCTATCATATAGATTATCCCTTTGGCCTATTTGGGTCAGCTACCCCAACTGTGCCTCCTATCAATTTCCTCTGCACCTCCAGGCTACTTGCTGTAGGGACAGAGTGGTGCGAAGAAAACCTTAATACTGTTCAAGCATTGATCAGCAATAGCCAAAACACTGCTGTGTTATCAACAGCAACATACAGTGTATTATGAAGAAAATTAACACCATTCCAGTCAGACTGAGTACATTAACTCTGGTTTTATATCACTAAAGTCCAAAGATAATGAGGAGAAGTTGTAACAGCTCAATGCTTCTCAATTCTACCATAAGTGATGTAATTACTGTTATTTCCCACTCTCATCACCATACATACTTACATGAAAGAACATAGCCATAGAAAATATGGCTTTTCAGGTAAAACCAGAAAAAATTTTAAAGGTATCATTCATATGTTTTATACTTTGTATAAACACTATAATTCTTCATGGACTAAAGACTTGCCTCTTTTAAAAATGAAAAGCCAGAAATGAGCAGAAAGAGAAAATTATTCAGAAAATCTAGCTGCTCACTATAATAGCATTTATCAATTCAAACTAAAATTGAAAGGTAAGTCAAAATTGAAAGGTAATTCATTGAACCAACTGCGAAAGATAAATTTAAAACTGCACCTGTTCCAAAAGGGTGTATAAGAAAAGTAAAACTGTTGGGAGGACAGAGTGAAGGAGAAAAAGAAAATAAGAGTGCTTAGATCCTGAAAGGCTACCACCTTTGAAGTTATTTATATCTGCACTGCAGGCCGCCTTTGGTGGTAGGGTGTTCAAGAAAATGTCATAATTGAATCAACACACTTTATTAGTACATTTGAAAATATTCCCTTCTATTTATCAGATTCTTATAAGAGTCTTTTGATGGGGAGAGCCCAGCACAGGGCCCTGAGGATGTTGAAGGGACTAGAGCATCTCTATATAAGGAAAGGTTGGGAGGGTTGGGACTGTTCAGCCTGGAGAAGACAAAGCTCAGGGGATATCTCATCAATGTATATGAAGGGCATGTGTAAGAGGATGGAGCCAGGCTCTTTTCAGTGAGGCCCAGTGACAGGAAAAGTAATAACAGGCACAAACTGAGACATAGGATGTTCCCTCTGAACATTAAGAAATACATTTTTACTGTGAGGATGAGTAAATACTGGCTCAGGTCGCCCAGAGAAGTTGTGGAATTTTCCTCCTTAGAAATATTCACAAACTGTCTGGATTCTTTAAGCAGCGAAATTGGACCAGATGACCTCCACTGGTCCTTTTGATCCTCAACTGTTCTGTGATTCAGATGGATGTTTATGGCTTCACAGAACCCACATGTCAGTAACTCTTTTAAAGTCAATTAAAAGATCCAGGATCACCTAGAATTAAGTTTAGTTTACACAGTTAGGGGAAAATTTACCTTAACACACCTATTGCTTTGCACCAAATAGAAAGATAACTTAATATGGCTACTTGTCATGCCAACTTCTCCACTGTATAAAGCCACAGGCAATAAGAGACATCTAATCCTCTATCTACATTTTCTTTCTTTCTCTTTGTAATCTGTTAAATCTAATAAACTGCACATGTTGGGGGACTACATATTTACATATTCCTCCTAGGGTGATTGAGAAGAAGCAATCAAAAGTGTCTTTTGCAACAACACTGTAGTGCAAGTAAAAACCACAGCACCTAGTAATAAAAATGCTCCCATGAAAAAACTGTAGTAGTTGCATGAGGTCTGAGTAAATGTTTCAACTACTTTGATGCTATTGTTCTCAGCATTGGCTATTGTACTCATTCTCATCAGTTTCCCATTTTCAGACTTAGAACACAAGCCAGTGAATTCTTTATCAAGCATTCCAAATTTCTTGGCTTATACATGTGAAAACTATGTCTGAATTATAGGGTATATTTCAGTAGTTTAAATATGCTCTCTCCAGTTGGCTGACGAGACTATTTGCTTGCTTCTTTCTATCTTTCAGTTTTATTTGAAGTACCAACTCCATTACCAAAAGCAAATATAGGTGACATTCCTGTAAAAATTATGTGGTTGTGCATGTGACTATTGTAGAGTCAATACAAAGCAAAAAAGAATTTCACAGTATGATTTGGTTTCATTGAAGACTTCCACTTCAGAGTAGGTTGCATAGTTCTTTAGAAGTGTCTCCCTTAACTGTAAAAGGCCACAGTGATCAGGCTTAGTCACCTAATTTTTACATATCTAATTCACAATGTATTTATCCCACTCTCTATTTCATCTTGACTGAAAGCCTTAAACTGATTATGACATATTTTAACACAATTGTTCTCTCCGATTCATCAAAAGTAAATGGTGTAAATTACTTCCTTTCACTTAACTTCCCTGTAAACTATTGACCTGTACCCGTGACATTAACTGTTTTGTTAATTCTGCTTTCAAAGTTTTCATCCTCTATTGCTAAATATAGTCTTTTACACATAATCTATTATGTATTGTAGTTGGAAGTGCAATAATAGCCAGAATATTAATATAGTGGACAGGTAGATAATTTACCAGTGTATTCCGGCTGTTATTAGAATCATAGAATCATGGAATGTGTTATGTTGGAAGAGATCTTTAAAGGTCATCTAGTCCAATCCCCCTGCAGTAAGAGGGGACACCTTTAAGTAGATCAGATTGCTCAGACTTTTGTCAATCCTGACCTTGAATGCCTCCAGGAAAAGGGCCTCCACTACCTCTCTGGAAACATGTTCTAGTGTCTCATATAGTTATAGAATGCCTCAAAGATCATCTAGTGCCAACCCCCAGCCATGGGCAGGGACATCCTTCACTAGATCAGGTTGCCCAAAGCCTCATCCAACCCGGCCTTTAAATCTTCCAGGGATGGGGCTTCCACAACCTCTCTGGGAACCTGTTCCAGTGCCTCACCACCCTCATAGTAAAGAATTTCTTCCTAACATCTAATCTAAACCTACTCTCTTTCAGCTTGAAGCCATTACCCCCTATCCTATCATTACACTCCCTGATGAACAGTCCTTCTCCCACTTCCCTTTGGGTCCCCTTCAGGTACTGGAAGGCTGCTATAAAGTCTCCCCTGAGCCACCCTTTCTCCATCCTGAACAAACCCAAATCTCTCAGCCTGTCTTTATAGAAGAGGTGCTTCAGCCCTCTGATCATCCTCATGGCCCTTCTCTGGACCAAGCCCAAGGAGTCCACGTCCTTCTTGTGTTGAGGGCTCCAGAGTTGGATGCAATACTCCAGGTGGGGTCTCACCAGAGCAGAGGGAAAGAATGACCTCTCTCAATCTACTGGCCCCTTCTTTGATGAAACCGAGGAGGTGATTTACCTTCTGGGCTGCAACTGTACATTGTTGACTCATGTCCAGCTTTTTGTCCATTCACTAGACTCCATAGAACAGACTTGCAGAATCTGCAGGGATTACTCTCTCTTTAGTGCTTTTGAGATTTCCCAGTCCAAAGCTCAGTTTCTTTAAAACACATGTAATTATTAAATACCCTCTCCCCTCCCCTCCCCTCTCCTCTCCTTCCCTTTCCCTTTCCCTTTCCCTTTCCCTTTCCCTTTCCCTTTCCCTTTCCCTTTCCCTTTNCTTCCCTTTCCTCATTGTTTAAATAACCATAAATTGCATTGTTTTCAGCAGGACAGTGTGGATGAATCAGAAATGGGAAGTAATGGCTCGTGCCTTGCCATATATATTTCAAATAAAATACAAGCATCTGACAAGGTTAATGGTACCAAAATAAATTCTCTGTATTGTATTACACAGCAAATAATTTGAGCACATGCAGGAAAAGTTAAGATTATGTTTAGTTTTAAATATTTTTTTTAATAAGCAACAGAAGGCATATTTTTATAACATGCAGTATAGCTACTTTAATTAATATTAGTTTTCTCAGTTGACACTTTTCCTTCTATTGCCTACATAAGAACATGTCTTGTATGTCAACTTTTTTTGTTTTTCTTTGGATTATAAATTATTAAATAAAAATACCAAAGTTTTTTAATAGTAAAGGTAGTCATATATTTCCCTCACCAACTGCTTGTATTTAGGGGGAAAAAAATGACAGTTGGCTTTTTCTGTCTCAGAGGTACATTTTAAAAAAACAAAGTCAGGGAAACAAGATTTTAATTGTTTTCATACAACTGTCATGATCACATACAGAGTTCAGCATATTATACCATTGCTTGTTATCATCTGCCAACTTGAAATAGAGTTTTAAAATGGCAGTTGGTACCTCTCAGAAAACTTTGGAATTAACATGTTATATCTTTAAGTGATAACAAGTCACTCTCTGAAGAGCCATTACTAGTTTATGTATTACTCCACCTTCTTAGTGTTTAGATACTATGAACACTCATAAAATGGTCCTGAATTTTCTGAAAACTCATTTGACCACAGACATTTATTTTGTTACCGTTTCTTCAGTGACCTAGTAGTAAGTAACAAAACCTGCTACAAAATTAGCTAAATAAAAATGTTTAGCAGCTTTTAACCATTGTGAATAATGTTCAATAAACAGCACAATGAAGAGCACTATCTATAGAGCTTAGAAAAGCTGGAAAAAGAAGAATGAAATAGGTTTGTATAAATAATAATAATAAAAAAATAGAGCACCCCCTTACTCTGTGGTGGTCAGTATTGGTGTTTTGGGTTTTTTTATAAATTAAATTCCTGGTATATTTCAATACTTTTAAAAAAATCCTTAAAGATAAAAGGGGTTGCAGAGTTACATCAGGTATAGAGGAGCTCATATGGATTAGATCTATCAGAGTTGCCTTCATATTCCGATTTGTAAGTCAGTTAATGTCTTCCTTGTGATATTTCTCCAGAACCTTTTTGCTTTTTAATCTTGGGACCCAGAATTATATCCTGATCACCTCCAATGTCCTACTCTAATGTTTATTTTTACTGTAAAACAATGCTTTCAGGAAAAAAAAAAAGAATATTTAACAATCTTCTAAATTTAAGGCAAATACAATGAACTATATCTCTGAAGATTGAAATTTTCCACTAGCTGACACATGAGCAGAATCAGCATGGGCACTCCTACACCTCCCTCGTAAAATGTAAAACTCAGTTCCTTATTTAAGGTTGGGGGTTTTAGTGGGCTTTTATTTGTTGGTTAGGTTTGTGGCTTATTGTTTTTCTTTTGTTTGGTTTTTGGTTTTTTTTGTTTCTCCTTATGCTTGGATTTGTGGGTATTCAAATACTTCAAAAAAGATTATTTCTCTATCTGATAAAGAGAGTTTTCAGACTGAAATGTTGCAAGTGAGTTTTTTTTTTACTTCTTTTCTTTCCCCTTTTCTTCATTTTTTTTTTCCTTTGAGTTGTACTCAGTTTCCACTGACATTACATTTTTACAAATGGTATCATTGTTATTTACAGATTTCTGTGATAAAGTAATATAGCATTTTAAAAATTCAGCATGTAAAGTTCCTTTTAACCTTTTTAACTGCTTTATGCAGTGTTTCATGAAGTAAAAAATAAAAGTGAATATTTATGTAGGTTCTTTTTTTCTCACACTTCAGTACATTCACACTTCAATGAATTTGTATCAATTTCTGTTGTTCTTAAGCAGTTTATGGAAGTCAGAGCTGGTCCCAAAGAGATTGTTCATAATCTTGTGTAAACAGTTTTTAAATCCTGGTAACATTTAATATTAGCTGTAATGATAATAATGACAATGGTGATGATGATGATAAGAATAGCAATAATAATGGTAATTTTAAAAGTTTAAATGTTATTAAAATATTTCAATATAAAATTTAAGAGCAAGCTGAATAAAGGTGATTCTTTTCTGGCATTTCTTTTCTTTTAAAATATGAAGTGTCCCATTCTAAAATGAATTCAATTATTCATAACATGAGGTTGTCTAGCACACCTGCTTATTGCTGTGGAAAGAAACATACAATTGTTCTGTCCTTGACCCAGGACTGCTTTCACTGCCTAAGGAGATTCAAAGCTATTTCCTTTCTTTCCCAGGTGGGTGCTAAGATCACTAGGATAGAGAAAAAATTTTGCACTGGTGGTGGCTGTTAGGTCATGTCATTCCTTTCTGCTGAAGCCGCCCCACTTCCATAACATATTAAACATTCACTGGACTACAGTGAGAATGAGAAAGAAATGGATGATAATTTCTCAACCTGATGGTGAGGGTACTCACCTACAAGTGAAAAACACCAGGAACACCCAATGCAGAGGCATAAAATGCCAGGTTTACCAATTTAAAGTTGAGCACCTAAATCTTTGGATATCTAGTTCCTAGTGGCTCAGCAAGAACTTGATTATTTAATGAGGAAAAAAAATCCAAAAACAATTTCTGTAGAAAATCCTGAAAATCCCTCTTTCTCACACTACTGAATAACCTGTAGCTAGGGCATCTTTCAAAATATAGAAAAGTAGTGTGGCTTTTTGATTCATTAACTAGTTACACTCTAGCTAGGAATCTCCTTTCCCAATAGGAAGAAAGCAGATCCTTCCAATACATGTCAAAGCAAGAAAAAACCTGTGATAATGAAGAATAAAGATCTATGCCCCTTAGTTTGCACATTAATAACATTGGGTAGCATTTTATTCATATAGTTGCTATTTTAGCTCACAGGTTTAGATCTCTAGTTTTCCTTGGGCAGTTTCAGTGTTTTCTTCCAGTATCATGAATTTCAGTAGATAGGTGGACAATAAAAATCAAAATTCCTTTTTGTGGATCTAGTAATTTCTTCACTTTCAGACACATTTTTTACAAGTCTAATTTTTATTTTTCTACAGAACTTTTTCTTCTCAGTTATTAAAAGTGGAATTGATAGTCATAATCCAATGCTGATACAACTGTAAAAACGCATTTTTGGCTGTGGAAACAAATGGGTTTATATTTATGACATTGTGTACGACACATTTCTGCTCTTTGAAAAACAATAAGATTTATTAGATCATTTTTCCTCTGCTGACAATACCGTATATGTGTTTAAAATACAGATAATAGAAACAGTGCAAATACGTAGTAAAATCTGATAAATAAAACAAAAGCTCCACCAAGAGTATGATTGCAGCAGTATAAAAATTCAAAAGGGTCTCATAACAACATCAAATTAATAAAAGTTTATTAAGGGTTTATCCTACTATACTAAGTCATATGCCAACTGACAAGCATAGGTAAAGAAAAGACAACTATGAATTGTGAACAATATTGTAATTCAGTATGAAAGCACTTTTTGAAATAAATGAGGTAACAAATAGTATGTAGAATAATGAATATGAAACAGCATTAAACAAAAAATCAACAAAACTACAACAACAGAATTATCTGAAAAGCTTCCTATTATGTAGACCATTGTTTGTAAATCAAATACGGTCATGCAGGACCAAAATACTATAGATGGTAATTTTCTTGTAGTATGAGAACCACGTATAAGATGGAACATGGTTTGTCACAGTAGAAGAAATTTCTTCTATGATGAATGCAAAAAAGAACTTTAAATATGATTTCATCTGGGGGTTGGACTTGATGATCCCTGAAGGTCCCTTCCAACCCCTACAATTCTGTGAATCGCTGCTGTTTTGAACTGCAAAATGTTTCCCAAAATAAGAGTTTATGATGAAAACCATTGTGACTATGTTTTTTGGTCTCTATTATGACATATTACCTTAACAATTTCTCTAACCTTTCAAGCCCAGGGAATATATATATTTATACTCAGTGGTCTTACTGCCCTGCTCAGAAAACAGAAGGGATCAATTTTATACCTCAAATTAATTTATCTCAGTGGAAAAAAAAACCACCTTAATTTTAAGAAGGTTTTCTGGGGTTTTTTCGGTCTCTGGGACACTATTTGAGAAGTTTGCAAAAAGTTTGCAAGTGATTGGTGGCTTAATGCATGAGATTCTGTTTGCCACCATGAAAGTCTATAAATGGATCCTCTAGTGAAAGAGAAAAAACACACTAGAATGTATGACAGGAAGCAGAACAATATTATCCACTGATGTATAAATGTAATCAGAAGTACTGTTTCAGAGTTAGTAAGGATCAGCCAAAATACATGTATAGCCTGCAAGAGACATTCTAGTGTACGACGTGTGACAGGAACTTGGAGGCTGGTACTGTAATCTGTTCCAACACAAATGCGTAACACAGTATGTTCCAAGAAACATAAAGAAATATATCTGTCAGGTAATAATGGAAGATTCGGAGAAGAAAAAAGGAGAAATAGTCAAAGGAAAGAAAAATAGTGTAGTGAAGCTACAGAAGAACATCTTTCTGGCAGCTGAGAAAAACAATACAAACAAGCAAGCAGTACAACAAAACAAACAGTACAACAAAACAAACTAAAATGGTCCCCTGTAGTGACAATGTGGCAAATAAGAGGCATTCCTTACAGAAATGTAGAATGTGGTAGTTTTAGTGGTCTTTTCAGACTTTTTGAAGAATTCTAGCAGAATTTACATTAGATAATAATCTCTGCACTCACAGAGGTACGTAAGAGATGTAAGTTCTTCAATGTCTGCTCTTTATTCCATTATATATATGTGAAAATGCAAGCAAACTTATCTGCTCTCTGAGAGTAAGGAAAAATAGTCATAGTATCATGATTCTTCTTGAGGATTTACTTGACTTTAAACTGTCCTAAACCACTGAAATTTAAAAAAAAAAGGAAAAAATTTATAAAAATTACATTATACATCAGTTTTTTAGACATCTTTTATTTTACTCAAGGTAATACTTTTGGCTGCAATCTAGAGGAAGTGTAAGCAAAACCATGTAATGCTAGACTGTCACTCAAAGTGCTGTTGCAGTTTGGTGTAACTGCTGCTTCAGTGGCTTTTGTAGGCTGCAATTACAGCTTTCTGCAAGCCCCATATTTTGAAAACATCGGTACAGTCAAGGCCAAATTTGAGACTAAGCCTATCAGAGCTGGTCATAGCGCCTCTGTGAATCACATATAGGAGAAAAAAACCTGCTGGCAGGCGCACTTTGCCACCGGAGCGGGTGTGAGAAGATGTAACAAGCTGCACAGACTCCAAGGCCAGGCCCGCAGGAGGAGGGCGGGATGAAGAGTGCAGGAAGAGAGTTTCCCCTGCAGCTCGTGGTGGAGTCCATGGTGAAACGGGTGTCCCCCCGAAGCCCATGGATGAGGACGGGGAGCAGAGACAACTATGCCCTGTGAAGATTGATCCACGCCTCAGCAGGTTTGCCAAGGGACTTGTGACTTTGCGGGTGACCAGGCNAGGCGAGGGGTGGGGGGAAGTAGAAATGATAGTATCTGGGGAAGAAAAGCAGCTTGTTGGGAATCACTGGAACCCCACTGCCCATTCCCTGCCCCTCCCTGCGCCATGTTGGGGGGGGAAGAAGGGATTAAAATAGTGATGAGTTTTAAGTTTGCTAAGAAGGGAGGGGTGGGGAGAAGGTGCTTGAAGACCTGGCAGCTTCTTATCTCATTCCAGTTCACTGGGTGTAGTAGTTGTAGTAAGTAGTGATAAATCACTTTTTCTTTCCTTTATTCTGTGCAGCGTCTGTTTTGCCCATTGCACTAATTGGAGAGTGATCCCTCTGTCCTTATCTCAAGTCCTAAGCCTCCCAATATCTATTTTCTCCCCCTTTTTGGCTGAAGGGCAGAGTGAGCGAGCGGCTTGGTGGGTATTTGGCCTTTGGTTAGGGCCAAAACCACTACAAGTGCATGAACTACCTCCTTACCTGTATCAGCTGTGATCTAGTGATGACAGAACTCATAGCTGAGTACGAGCTGACACACCACCTGGGAAAGGAAACAAGTTATAAATATATACATACTGTTAGCTGGATAATACAGAGAAAGGGATAAACTTCAGAGTCTGAAACAGTCTTCATCTAGCAGGAGGAGATGCATACTGGGAATCATTGAGATACAGCCTTCAACTGTACATGGCAAGTACAGTAACCATGCATGAGACATTGTCACTGAAACTGATAAAATAATAATAGAGGTGGTAGATAAAATTCTGATAAAATAGATAAAAAAAAGCATCATAAATAGATTTTAAAAATGTTAATAGCAGAGGTGATAGACATATCAGGTAGAAGGGGAAAATCTGGAGAAAGCTGACAGTTGTGGCATCTGTTTTCATTTTCACCTGGTCTCATCATTTTCCCTGATGAGAAAAAGATGCTTGGGCTTAGAGTGAGCAGCAGTGTCTTGCAAGTATCTTCTGTCAAGATGTGAGGCAGCATGTGAAAAAGGATTCTTATCGGTATTTGTCTTTTATTTGAGGAGGAAAGAGGCATTTGCTCTTCCCTACAATTTTATCAGGCATCTAGTAAGAATGTCCTATGCCAGACAGGTTGGGTGGGATTTACTTCAAACAGGTATTTGAACTCTTCACCCCAGGCCCTTTGAAAATAAAATAGAAATTTTATAAAATGGATGTAATACAACTGACCAGTTTTAGCCAGCTACTTTTTGATTACATGAATTGTGTCCTAGAGCAGGCTATTTCTCTGCACTGAAATGAGGGGCCAAATCTACAGTGTAGATCTGTCATTAGGCAAATATAAATAACCCTTGAGATGTACATTTTCAAGTTACAGATTCATTTTCTACCATGCACCATTTTAACCTATTTTTTGTTTTGTATGAGAAAAAGGGATAGCTCAAGTCCCCACTTCTTCCACTTTCTGTAATCAGACCATTTGGGAGCAAATTATACTTTGCTCAGGTTAATGGAATACAGAGATCCACAGTCCTAAGTATCCTGAAACACCCTATAAGTACTGAAAGTAGAAAATGACTTTGTATACATTTTATAGTAAAAAATTGTGTACATAGAAGAAAAACTCAGGTTATGAAAATGTTCTGTATTACAAATCTGCTGAAAAAGTGTACCTCCTGAAAAACCAGCAAAGGATTAGTGTTCTCTCTGAGAGAGACATGGTATGTCACAGAAACTGGAAGTAATGAGTGCTGTAAAGTTACTGTACTTAAATCATTTGCAAATATCAGATTGCAATGATTTTCAAACTTTGTAGTCGAAGCAGGCTCTGGGCACTCTGCTGCTTTAGGCAATCTTCAGCATCCCACATTTTTAGCTGTCTCATTTAATTTTATATTTTGACTTTACTTCTGATTTTTTTCCCAACCAATTAAAACTAGTGTGTGCTCTTTGAAGATTTTTTTTCACTTTTTTTTTTGCCAGTTTTTCTGACAACAGGGTCTTCTGTTAAATTCTTTCTCCCTCCTTTTCCTTGTATGTTATTTTTGAAGAGTACAATTTTTCATCATCTTTCTTTGTCATAGTCTCACTCTTTCTGCTTAGCATCTCCTTTGCATCTAGCACCTTGATACTGAGAATTTTTTTGCTTCCACATTTTAATGTTATGTGATATGTTTCTTCCAGACCTTCGTCATTTCTCTACTGGACCTCCCACTTCCATTCAAAGCTCTCTTAAATATCTCATCCCCTGAACTCAGTGTTTGTATACACTAATACAATCATTCAAACTTCCCATTCTGTGATTCGAAGACACTTCCCTACTTCTGCTTGAACACATACATAACTTGAACACTTACATAGACAAACATTTCTTACATATATAAATGCAAACTGAATTAAATTCAATCAAGTTTTTTAATTAAGGGAGGTTTTATCTTGCTTTGGGGTTTTGTGGGGGTTTTCTCTAACTTAACAAGATGGGAAGAAGTAGTTTCCTTTTTAAAGAACAAGAGCCTGAGTTTTCTTTCAGAGAAGAGTAAAATACTCTAAATTTCCTCAGAATAGATTTTGTTGAAGACTTAATTTTGAGTTTCACTACTGTGTCCTGTTGTTGCCTTCCCAGTATCTTGTCCTTACTTTACATATCTTAGATTTTCACATGTCAGAAATTTCGTCTTATGTAAATTCATTTGCTTATGGGAAAAAAAAAAGTAGCTGCTTCAATGAACACTAGGACATAGATGGTGTCAGAACATCATAGCTTGAACTTTTTTGTGTTTTGTTTCTTTTTCTGTGTGCATGTTTCTTCTAACACACTTTTGTCTTCTACTTATACCTATCTAAAGCTTGCATGCCACTTATCTGTGTTCTCAGAGACAGTTTCAGGGTTCTTAATGCTTCTGTTTAGTCCTGTAATACTGTTGTTCTTCTCATCTTATTTGTCTTCTACTATCCACATTCTTAAAATTCATTGAGTCTTACAGACATTACAGCTTAAGTAGTACAAAAGTCCCACTTATAACCAGCTTCCTTATGTGATTGTTCAGGTGGAGTTCCCTGACCCAGACAACCTCCTGCCTAATCTTATTGTTATGCCAGCCCCTTGCTATCTGCCTTCTAGTCCTGCTCTTATCTTAATAGTCTTAATGTTCCTTCTCTTTTATATTCATCTTGCAGAAGCTCTTTATAGATGTGGTGCCTTGTAAAATGCTAATCAAACATCTCATTTACACAATGTTGTCTTTCCTCAAATGATAACCTTTCATCTCAAAAAACATTGTTTTAATTTTGATGGTCATCTTTTATCCACCAAGTTCCTACTGTTTCATTAATTTGAAAGTTCACTTGCATCCTCTTGCTTACTAGCTGAAACTAGAGATGATCTGTCCCAACTGTAGTAAACACATGTGGAAATTCTCCACAGCCTCTACTTGGGTGTAGTATGCAGCAAGCTTGACGTAAATTCTGATTCAGATGCTTGAGATTCTGCAGCACTCCAATGTATATGCAGAATATGCTCTGGTAATTTCAACAGTATTTCACAACACAGCTTCTCACTGAATGAATTATAGGAGTTATTAGTACAAATTGAGTATCACTGTTTTATTTATTCATGTATTAACTCTCGTTACTTTCAGTCTCATATTTTTAGTTTTCCCTTTTCCTATAATGTTCTTAGTGAAAACATTTACCTAATTACTGAACATTTGTTTAACTTATTACTGAGCATGTTAAAGGGGAAAACTGGAAAAGGTAAGAGTTGCTTACCTGTCACACAAGGAAAAAAAACAACAAACCAAACCAAAAAAAAACCCACCCCATACACATATTTTTTTTTAAATTGTCATTTTCTGCAATGATCTATCTGATTTTTAATTTTGAGACATAAACCAATATTTTGTGGTTATTTTGTTTGGACTTGTAGGTCAAAAGCAACTAGGAAATTTTTTCTTTTTTTTTTTTTTTTGTAATAAACAATTGAAAACTAATGGGACCTCAATCTAACCAACCTCAATTTTAACATCAGAGTTAAAAAGAGTTGTCAATACTGTACCCTTGGTTTTGGAAATCACTGTCTCAGTTGTGTAATATAGCTCAGGTTTTCTGGCATTGAATGTATGATGTAGGCTTGTCTTTTTACTTAACACTTTAAAGGACAATGAAGGGTAGTTTTAAATTTATTGATTTGGTGTTATTTTGTTTATGTCATGGTTGTGATTTGGAAGAGTTTTGCATTGATTTTTTAAAATATAATTATATATCTATCACTTAAATTTCTACTACCTTGCACTAAATACTGCCAAGTATACCTGTGTGAAGTGGTTATAAAATTATTCCAATTTTTGTTGGTAACTTATACTTACATTATAAAATGATTACCACATAGTACAGAACTGGTGAGAATCTAACTTTTAATATTCAAAAGGTGTTTAATAACCATTACGAGCATTCATTTAAATGGACAATAAGCCTGGAATCTTGAGAAAAAGTAACAAAGATTCTATTTTCTGAGGCTTACAGAATATAAAATAAGAAAGAGGCTACAGACACATTCTAGAGAACAATACGTTAAAAAGTTGGACCTTATAAAATCTCTGGAAAAGCAAATGCCTGGAGGAATTTGGGGCACATTATGGAGTCAGGAGCTAATTAATGGGCAAAATGGACTACAAACACTGACATAGAACCTTCAGCTGTGAACACAGCCTTTAGACAAGTATTTGGCAGAACAAGTTACAGGGTGCAAATGTTCAACAGACTTAGATGAGCTACGAGATATTATTTCATGTTGCATTATTATTTTAGCAATGGAAAATATTTTCCCACTCACTTAAGCTAAATTAACCCATGAGGACATAAAAAAGGTTTTCAGAAATAAAATTACTAAAGGTTCGTTATCCTGTAACTTCTTTGATATTATTAATAAAAGCCAAATTATCTTTACCATTTTTTTTCTAGCAGCAAGAATGCATCCACTACTTATAGCCCTGCTTAAAATTCTGACAAGCAATCTGACAATATAGTTAAACAAATTCCATCCTACAGCCATTTCCTAGGTAACTAACCACAGAAATAAACACAACACAGTGAGAGCAGTGAAAACATACACATTCTTTATGCCTTTCTGATCCAAAATTTTCCACCACTATTGATTTTTAATTTATTTATTGCTAGTTGTATTTATAGAAGAAACCTGGCCATTAGACTGCAAATATATAGCAGTAGGACATCACCTTTTTCTTAGTAAAGCATGTGGGACAATGGGATTATTCTCAGATACAGAATTTTTAGTATACTAAATTAGAAATGAAAGTCATAATGTTTTGTAGCTGACAAATACGTGGAGGACAAAAAGCCAATCTGAACCTATAGATAATTCATGGTAATGACATATATCTTTCCAGTTTAGTCTTGAAAGGAAGGGACAACTTTGCACCAACGTCCAGGAGTGTTAGCATGCATGGTCTGAAAATACATGAATATTCCACATAACTGTGGCTTCATTAATTGCAAAAGACTCTCAATTATGTCAACAGCAGGACTGCTCGAAAGGTTTTCATAGAGTTCTAACTACCAGACTGAATCCACACATTTATTCTAAACTTCTACACAGTCCATTAGCAGTGCTGCTCTCCCCTTCGCCAGACCTAATTCTAGGTTTAACAATTTTGCTTTTCTCTAAATTCTTATTGTATATAGCCAGTTTCTCTGTGTCTTGAATGTCTAGAATCTAGTTGAAAAAAAGAAAAAAAAAAAGAAAGAAGACACCTGCCCCTCTAACCATTAAACCACAGTCATTCCATCTTTTAAAGACTTACAAGCACAAGAGGCTTGAAATAGTACACTATACTACACTACACTATTTCTTCATATACAGGGCAAGAAAACAAAAACTAAGAACCTTTATAAGATATCCTGAGTTGGAAGGGACCCACAAGGTTCATCAAGTCCAACACTTTCCTTCTGCCCATGTACACTGCTTAAAATTAAGGCTGGAAAATGTCATCCTAAAGCTAACAACTGAAATGCCATTCAAGGAACCTGCCACCAGCAAATACAAAAGAAATACAAAGAAATACAAAGAAATACAGCATAACAAGAACAGTTAATAAATACTCTGGCTGAGGCTTGTTTAGAAGCTGTTTTCCTAGGTAGTGGTTATTTTTAGATGTAAGTAGATAGCATTGACATACTTGCTATGGAAATAAATAAGAATATGAGGGAAGGAGGAGGTATATTGAGAAGGGAATCATGTTACATAAGGAATAAGTATCCGACTCAAACTAGGACCAAAGTAGCTCATTGTTAATGTCCTATGTTTATGTGTCTATCTATTTCACCTTTGGATGAGAAGACTAGGATTTCTTAGACTGAACCTGCTTCCTTCTCCTCCTTCTATTTGCATGGGTCATTGCTCTCTCTACTGAGAGAGCATGTTCTCCTTCATCTCCCCTTCATATTTATGAAAAGCAAGGCAGAAAACCCTGAATTGTCTCCTTTTCCTTCTTGTGCCTAGAATGAGAAGCAGCCCTAATACCTCCTCCATAATACTCATAAAAACATATAGGTGCTGTTTCTGGCACTGAAAAAAAAAAAAAATTTAAAGACAGTAGAGTAGGATAAAGAAAGAAAGAAATCACTGCAGAAAGTTCTTTACTGAGAAGGCAGTCAGGTACTGGAACAGGATCCCAGGGAAGTGGTCACAGCACCGAGATGGACTGAGTTCAAGAAGTGTCTGGATGATGCCCTCAGTCCCATGCTCTGACTTGGCTGGCCCTGTGTGGAGCCAGGAGTTGGACTTGATGATCCTTTTGGGTCCCTTCCAACTCAGGATAGTCTATGATTCTATGAAGGGCTGGCAAGGGTGTTTTGGAAATAAATGTTCATAACTGACATCCTTCATTCATATGTGCATCCAAACCCATCCAAAACAGTCTTACAGTCCTGTAAGAATAATCTTGAAATGCCATTGTTGTCACGAAGACTTTTTTTCTAGTCAAAGTCTGATCCTTACTCTTCCTGCATGATCATTTCCACTCATCGGTCCTACTTTTAAAATCCCACCTAGTCAGCAATACTGAGAAGGACTGACAAACACTGAAAGCAGTATCATGGGTAGAAAAGATGTTCTATATATGAGCAATATTAGTGACAAGTCCACCAAGCAAGAACAATTTAGAGCAGGGATTTTTAGATAACAAGTCAACTAAGCATTTTTGTGTATTGTATGGCATGCACAAACACCTACCTACTATACATTCACCATTTACTTAGTCACCCTTCCTACTTTTTTAAAAAAATGAGAATAGAAGCAGGCATCTTCTGGTCTGTTTGGGACCTACTATGAGAGCTTTAGTTCGTCGTATTTAACTAGATTTGGATTCACATTCTTTTGAAATAATAAAGAGACATTCTTTTCTTTGTCTTGGTTTGTTTCTCCTTGAAGTTCTAAGAGTGTGCATGACTACCTCAGCTGAGCACAGAACATGCTAATCAAATACATAAATTCAGGTTTGTTTGTTCAATAACTAAATCACTCAATAACAATAACACTGGGAATGTCACAAGGAAAGACTGCAGTGTGTTGGCAGAAAACATTTACAAATCAAACATCAATTCTCTGTGTGTTTGGCTGAATATTCTTCTGTTATTTTAATCTAATTAATCTTACTGCTTTTGATTCAGCAGCATCAATTGTTCCAAGTTGTTTAGAAAATTAATTGGAAAGTTCACCTATGATCTGAAGCTTCCATGTCTATTATATTTTAGCATCTATTTTAGTTACAATTTTTGGCATAGTCCTCTGCATGTGTTTTTCTGCACGTGATACTTCATTTTAACATGGGAATGTTTTATAACATAACAAGTTGTAAATCAACTTTCTAACTTTCAATTGCACTATGGCGGTAAGCACATTTCCGACAGCCATCTGCTTAGACCTTACTTTCTGTTCATTGTCCAACCTTAAATTAAAATAATGATAAAAGCAAGGAAGTTAAGATGAGTACTGCCAGGAAGTTGAAGTTATAATTCTACTGTATGTTGTATGGGTTCCTGCTGTGTTTGCTGATGCTTCAGGGAAGTATTATACAACAATGCGGAACTAAAGCAAAATATGTTCATTTATTCCTATATCAGCAGAGGCATATCCAGTTATCAGTGGTATATTTTCTTATAAAGAATGCATATACATATATACAACTTTTAAAGTATCAAAATACTAGTTATGTGTTTTGTTCTAATATAAATGCATTGCTAAAGTTCTTCAAATACAAACACTTTCAGATTCACAGAATCACAGAATCTTAGGGGGGGGAAGGGACCTCAAGAGATCATCGGGTCCAACACCCCTGCCAAAGCAGCTCCCTATCTCATATTACATAGATAGGCATCCAGACGAGACTTGAATATCTCCAAAGGAGACTCCACCACCTCCCTGGGCAGCCTATTCCACTGCTCCGTCACCCTCACTGTGAAAAAGTTCTTCCGCATGTTGGTGCGGAACTTCCTGTGCTCCAGTTTACAGCCATTGCCCCTTGTCCTGTCCCCACAGAGGGCTGGCCAATGCCCCCAGCATCCCATGTCTAAGATATTTATAAACACTTATTAGGTCCCCCCTAAGTCTTCTTTTCTCGAGACTAAACAGTCCCAGCTCACTCAGCCTGTCCTCATACGGGAGATGTTCCAGGCCCTTAATCATCTTCGTAGCCCTTCTCTGGACTCTCTCCAGGAGGTCCCTGTCTTTTTTATACCAGGGAGCCCAGAACTGGACACAGTACTCCAGGTGGGGCCTGACCAAGGCAGAGTAGAGGGGGAGGATCACCTCCTTCGACCTGCTGGACACACTCTTCCTGACGCATCCCAGGATCCCATTGGCCCTCTTAGCCACCAGTGCACACTGCTGGCTCATAGCCAACCTGTCATCAACCAGGACCCCCAGGTCCTTCTCCACAGAGCTCTTCTCCAGCAGGTCATCTCCCAGCCTGTACTGATACAGTCGGTTATTCCTCCCCAGGTGCAAGACTTCATACTTGCTCTTGTTGAATTTCATTAGGTTTCTCCTTCCCCAGCGCTCCAGCCTGTTCAGGTCTTGCTGGATGGCAGCCCAGTGTTTGTGCGTGTCAGCCACCCCTCCCAGCTTTGTATCATCGGCGTACTTGCTGAGGGTGGATGCTATTCCCTCATCAAGGTCGTCAATGGAGATATTAAACAGGACTGGACCCAACACCGAGCCCTGGGGAACACCGCTAGTCACAGGCCTCCATTCACATTTCATATATTTGTATAGTTTTGGTCTCACATTTTTTCACTCAAATGTAATTTGATCTTATAAGGATTTTCACTGAAAAAAAAATCCTTTATCCTTCATCTTTCATTTGTGTATTTCCTCTAATATTTTCAAAATTTTAATGTTATCTGGACATTTTTCCATGACAGCACATTAAAAAAGTTACTGGGAATATTAATGTGAGTGCAACTAAATGTATCTAGAAATTAGATTGCTTCAGCCTTTCAGATGGCAAGAATTCTGCATCACTTGTGACCCATGTCTGCAAAGTGTATTCTCATTAATGCAACTCCCTGAACTTCATGCAGTTGCAGGTGACTGATCTGCATAATCACTGTATATTTAATTCGCCATGGGAGTCCATGCCGTGTGATTAAAGTCCAGTGCTATAGGAAAAAATAACTACTGTTCTGAACACATGACAAAACACACAAAAGTCATGTAATCAAGTATAATGCAATGCAGAAATTACTCTCTTTTAAAAAGTTACTGTCATTGAGAAAGATTCTTCTGGTTGTCGAAGATGAGTTGCTATGAATGAAAAACAGAGTATCAGCAAGGTGGGCTCACCATTCCATTACCACAAATTTCAAATTAATTCAGTGCACGAAGAAAAAAGCATTTTTGATAATTCTTCACTTGTGCCATATGTCCTGTCTGCCCTCTGCAAAACGTCAGCTTTGATGTGTTTTATCTTATCCTTCTCTTTCATTCTCCAACCAGTGATTTATCTCATCTAATGATTTTCAGCATGAGTCTTTACAAGAAAGAAAGTCTCTGTCAGGTTCTCACTGGAATAACTTCACATGTTAACCTACCTTTACACATCTACATCAATGGTTTGTTCTTCCCTGTTGTCACTTAATGAAACTGTCCAGTGTTCAATAACCACATAGACAAAAGTGTTATAAGGAAAGCCAGCAGCTAGATTTTTTTTTTTTTTTTTTACTGTGGACAAGTCTACTTGTGTGTGAGTACAGGAGCTACTGTGCTAAGAACCATTATAAGAGAAATGTTTCAATAAGGATGGTCTTGGTAATATGTACCTCATAGTACAAGCTGCTTTCAGACTGCACTAGGGCTGAAAACATAGCAAGGATTCTGAACCAACAAGCACAGGACTGGCACTGTTTGTCTCCACGTACCATGTGTTCAGACCCAGCTTCAGCTGCAGATTCCAGGAGCTAGCAGGTAACCACAACAGGCTTCCACAACCCAAGGCTGTTCTGCAGGGAGCTTCTATTCCTTAAACCACCAGTGTCACATTGCTGCTCCCTTTACTGTTGAGAAGCATGATGTTATGTGGCATCTGGATCAAGACCTTTCTGAATGTGTTCAATTGTTGTGCCACTTGGGCTTTGTGGCTTCAGTTTGTGCACAATCTGAAAGCAATCTGTTTTTTTGTTTTGCACTGGTCCCTTTCTGAAGTTCAAAAATTCAGAACAATCTACAGTATAATGATCTTATTAATTGGTTTCCCTAAAACAAGGATAGAAGTGAATTAGTTTAAAATTAGGTCAATAAAACATTGGCATAAAATGTGAATGCCGGTGGAATATGCCATATTCCACTTTGTATTGGATATACTTAATAAAGCCTATTTAACTCCTTACTCAAATACAGATTGGAAGAAGAGATTATGTCATTATAAGTAAGTTAAACACCTGTCAGGAAATGTAACTATCTTCCTAAATACTGAACCTGGCTACCTATAGCCATTAAGCTGTAAGAAGAGTCCTGGGCTGCTTTTGTCATGAGCTAGTCAGCACTCTCAAATAATACAGACCATCTTTCCTAAAATGCGTTTGGATATGGCTATCCAGGTACAGAAACTAAGAGAATTTAACATTATGGATTTGGACTGTTCCGTAACTTTTCTATAAGGTTATAAGTGTGCTTAGTTTACTAGTTTAAGTATACCATGAGTCTATTTCAGCAGGTTGACACAAGATTATGGAGTCTTTCTCTTCTCTTTCATGTGTTTATTTCCATATTTCATAGAACTTGGAAAAAGCTGTACAAGAAAGTTTGAGAAAGCCCTATTTTTTAATATATTTCAAGACAGAAAACATCTGGAGCATGTAAAAGCTAGTAGTTAGGCAAAAAATGAGGAGTTCAAATCAATTTTTCAGACCCCAGAACATAACCTGACCTTCTCTTTCTATTCTATATGCAAGTACAGTAGATGTAATGAGTAGAGTATTTCTGATCTAATACTTCAGTCTTTATGTAAGCTGACGTACTTATAGTCCCATTACAGCCACTGGAAGAGAATGGATGTCTCTAGAACACAGAGATTGACTATTCTTGCTGGTAGCCTCTAAACTAGTAATCTAAGCTAAGGCTGGAAGAATCACAAGACCAAGGAAAGTCCTGTTTAGCACTTCTCAGATAGCAGCATATAACTATATTCAGGAACTGACTTGCCCTTGGCTGTCAGTAAAATTAAGACTGCTATGCAGCTGAGCAGATATGTACTTGAAGAGGTGAGAAATAGCCTGCAAGACTCATAACTATAGTGACTAGATCTCCATTAAATATAGAAATTTACATATTTAACTGTTGCAGTTTGGTGTAACTGTGCTGCTTCAGTGGCTTTTGTAAGCTGCAGTTACAGGTTTCTGCAAGCCCCATATTTTGAAAACATTGGTACAGTCAAGGCCAAATTTGATACCAAGCCTATCAGAGCTGGTCATAGTGCCTCTGTGAATCACATATAGGAGAAAAAAAAACTGCTGGCAGGCGCACTTTGCCACCGGAGCGGGTGTGAGAAGATGTAACAAGCTGCACAGATTCCAAGGCCAGGCCCGCAGGAGGGGGGAGATGAAGAATGTGAAGAGAAAGTTTCCCCTGCAGCTCGTGGTGGAGTCCATGGTGAAACGGGTGTCCCCTTGAAGCCCATGGATGAGGACAGGAGCAGAGACAACTATGCCCTGTGAAGATTGATCCACGCCTCAGCAGGTTTGCCAAGGGACTTGTGACTTTGCAGGGGACCAGGCCGGGGGGTCTGGACCCGGATGTCAGCACCCTATGGAGGGGAGAGTCCTGCTGAGAGGCCTGTGGTGAGGGGATGACTCCCCGATAGAGAGGACTCACGCTGCAGAAGGTCGTGGACACGACTCTCGCGTGGGTGGGACCCCACGGTGCCACAGGGGAAGGGTGTGTGTATGTGGAATGCCCCCCCCCCCCAGCTGAGATGGAAGACAGCTTGGGAGGAACGGACTGAAACCCCTCACTCTCCATTCCCTGCCCCCCCTGTACTGCGAACGGGAGGGAAGAAGGGAGCGAATCTCTGATTAAAGTCATGAGTGCGAAGAGGCGAGGGGGGGGGGGGGGAAGTAGAAGTGATAATATCTGGGGAAGAAAAGCAGCTTGTTGGGAATCACCGGAACCCCACTGCCCATTCCCTGCCCCTCCCGGCGCCATGTTGGGGGGGGGAAGAAGGGAGTAAAATCGTGATGAGTTTTAAGTTTGCTAAGAAGGGAGGGGTGGGGGGAAGGTGCTTGAAGACCTGGCCTCTTCTTATCTCGCTCTGGTTCACTGGGTGTATTAGTTGTAGTAAGTAGTAATAAATCACCTTTTTCTTTCCTTTATTCTGTGCAGCGTCTGTTTTGCCCATTGCACTAATTGGAGAGTGATCCCTCTGTCCTTATCTCAAGTCCTAAGCCTCCCAATATCTATATTCTCCCCCTTTTCGGCTGAAGGGGGGAGTGAGCGAGCGGCTTGGTGGGTATTTGGCCTTTGGTTAGGGCCAAAACCACCACATTAACTCATCTATTAAGTTATGGAATGAACTTGTTCATTTCCATGGAGTCAATTTTCAGTGACTAACTTTCTCCATGCACTGGAGAGCAGTGGTAAAGATTATATAATCAAAAGACAGGAAAGAGAGTATGCATTCTGCAAAACTGTAAGTCATTCCCGTGCTTCATGCATCTGTGCCAGCCATTCCCAGTTCTGTTTTATGATTAATTGATATGCACTATCCTCCAATTTCCAATTTAGTTTTCTCAGAACAGGCAACTGTTATCTGGAAAGTGATCTATCCATGTAATTTCTCCATGTTTCCAAAACCAACACTTCTTGGAAATTCTATTGTGAACATCTATACTATTATCCAGACAGCTCCACATACTTTAGGAGGGTTTTTTTTCATTCTCATTTAGGTCACCTTGAGAGAAGCTAGCCACAATGCCACCATCATAAGGTCATGAATTCAAATAAGATTAGAACTTAATAAAAACTTTAGCAGACACCTAAGCAACTAGCCTTATTTACATGTAATTATTACATGCAATTATTTCTGGTAGAAAAAGTCTAGAACAAGACTAATATTGACTGTATCATTGAATTGCAGGTGATTTAATATGTAACTAAAAAAATTACTAAAGTTTCTCAAGATGCTTCTTTTTCTTTGCTAAATTTTACTACAACAGAGCAAGCAGAGCTAATGTAAAACAGTAAGCCTGTGAGGATCTACTCTAGTGTGAACAATTGAAAGATAACATTTTCAAGCTGGCCAGAAAAACATGTATATTTATTATGGGTCAGTGGAAGATAATAAAGTGGTTACACTAAATGACACAGCCACCAGACACTTTCAAACTATATTAGTAGCAGGCCCAAAGGCAAATGTAGAATAATTTCCAATTCATAATCAATTGAAATGGAATGGTCTGTCTGCTGATTTTAAGTCCTTCAGAATAGGTTAATTTATGCTATTACTCTATAGAAAAGTAGTTCTGATTTCTACATTCTACATTCTGATAATGCACCCTCCCAGAGCCATGTGAAAAATTCACAGGAACCAGCAATAGCCAGGTATGCATATTTTGTACTTTGCTATATTTTGTGCATCATGTCATTATATTTCTGCAACTCAGCAAGAAAATACATCCTTTCTTGGAGAGAAAAATAAAAATCTATAAGGTGATGTTCAAGCACCATAGACATAAAAGAGAACTTTGCTTTAGTATTTCTCTGAAGAGCAAGACCAAAAAAGAAAGATAGAGCTAACACTCTGTTCAATTAGTTCTTAGGTGCCAAGGCCCTGAGAGCACCAACAGGCAGATTGGACTTCCTTGCCATCTCTCATTTGATGACGACCACTCTGTCAATGAAATCCCAGCCTGTTCACCTTGTTCAACTGTCATGGGACAGTACTCCTGCAGCTGAGGACACTTTTGCTACTGGTGCTGTGATAACCCTTGGCAGTAGGCTCACCTTTCCTATCAAAACATTTCTGCTCTTGATGCTTCTTGGCAATTAGTACTGTCCTTCATGAGCCCTGAGTGATATCTTGGCCCTCACCTTACGCTTGACCTCTGCCCCTCAAGGCTGAGCACCATAGGGCAATCCCTGAAACTCCAAGTCCTGTAGGAGGCTATGGAGAACCTACAAAGGCATCTTGTAACCCCATGGCCTCTGTAGCTCACCCTGCACTAACGGTGAACACTTCTTTCATAACGGAGTATGGGTATAGGGGTTTCTCTGCCACCCACCCAAGGGCTGACCCAACAGATACTGGCTAGTCAGCAGTAGTAATGATGTGCCTCTAGATTGGGGAACCCCTGACACATTGAATCTGTGCTGTAGAGCCCTTCTGCTTCTAGAGTAATTTTATCATAAGGCAACACATATGTGTCCTTCCTTGTAAGGTAGGCAAGTATTGTCTGAATATTTAGTCGAAAATAGCTCAAGCTTTCAGTCACAACTATTCCTTTTCATATTAAAACTTCCATGGCAAAAATGATATTAAGGAAAAAGAATTTGGGGGTATTAAAGGTATTTTGGTTCTGTAACTCTGACCTCAGGTTTGTCCTAAATATTTCGATTTTAAACCAGCTTTATTTAAAAAAAAAAAGACTTTGATGAGGAAGAAAATGAATTATTATCTACAGTAGTTGTTTGTATCACTACTGACAATATTTTATCTGGATTGGATAATAACAGGCTTTTGTCACTTTAAAGACAGATTTCACAGAAATGACAGCTACTAGAGTTCTTAGTCAGACTAATTATATATCGCAGCTATTTGATTACTGCTAAACAAACAGAAAACAGAAGTTTGAGTGTCATCAAGCCTTGTAGACCTGCAGTGACAGAATTGATTAGATTATATATGTTATACAGTGTATGTAAACCAAACATACATTTACTGTTCTGGATGTGAAATACAGTCCCATTCCACAGAGAAATGTTGCTGTCTCGCAGAAACTTCACTGACCTTACTGAGAACTGACTCCTTCCTGAATCTGTACTTTGTAATCGTGAACACTGCAAGGAAGCCATCAAGCAGTAGGGCACTACTGACTCATCCTAAAGCATCTACAGCTTTGGCCATTTGTCTTTTCAGAGAAAGGCAAAAACATATCACACATATCCCACATCCTCTCCCCACCCCACCCCCTCCGCCTTGCTCCAACCTAACTAAAATCTTTAGTTGAATAACCAGAAAGATCCTGGTTATTTCAGGTTAATAGCTCAAATAATTAACATGGCATTTCATGTTATTATCTTATCCAATTAGACTTGAAATCTTTATCAAGAGCTAGTGGATCATATCCCCTCTATGCCCACTCCAGAATGTAATCACTTCAGTCACAAAACCATCATCTTGGTTCCCTAATTGCAGCTTCTAGGCCCTCAAGATAAAAATCCTTCCAGTATGAATTATTTTTCATAGTTAAGGTATTTGTGTCCTCAAAATTTCCTCAGTAAACTTAATATGGTTTTTGCTTAAACTTTTACAACAGCTATATTTTTAGTTTGGTATTCCTTGTCTCTTTGAAATATCACCATGAAAACAGGACACAATTTCTGCCGCGACGGGACGGAGGTACGGGACACAGCTTGATGCAAGCAAAAGTCGATTTATTGTATAAAATCATTCCTTTAAATACACTCAGAAGACGGCATGCTTTAAACAGATTGGTTATTTCATGCCTAAACTGCTGGTGGGCTGTATCTGATTGGTCAACGGTCTACCTGTATAATGCTAATAGACCTTATCAAAGTCGTTAGCCAGCAGGCCCAAGTTAACAAAGGAAGAGGCTCGTCCTGGTGCCTCGTTGTAGCATGGGACAATGATTACAATCTCTCGGCATGCCAGGGTTTATGGTCTAAAGGTTCCATGTTGTCTATCAATCTAGCATTGCCCAGGGCCCTGCTTTCCAAGCCCAATGCCACAAATTTCTGTTGTGCTTTGGCTGAAGTAGGCTCATTTTTTCTTTATTTATTTCCCTCAAATAAACTCTCTCTCGCTCATCTCTGTGTCTCTGATTCTCTTCATGGCTGCACGTGCTGGCAGGAGCTTATCCCAATGTAGGGTCACAGCATCTTCTCTATGTCTCCACCTGCTCCATCCAGCGTGGATGGGTCTCGGCTTTACTATGGGTTTCTCCACGGGCTGCAGGGGCATCTTTCTCTCCAGCTCCTGGAGCGCCTCCTCCCCCGCCCTCCTTGGCCTTGGTGTCTGCACAGCTCCTTACATCTTCTCACTCCCTTCTCCGGGGGCAAAATGCAGCTGCTTACTGGTTGTTTTCTCCTATATGTGATTCTCAGAGGCGCTATGACTATCTCTGGGCTGCGACTTTGGCCTTGAATTGTTTACACTTTGGGGCTGAGGAGAATTCCAGCAGCAACTCACAGCTGCCGTTTTCTGCACCCCTGTTCTCTCCCAGCACCCAACCATGCAAAACTGTGACATTCATATTATCTAGATTGTTGTCAAGTGTACTGGTGGGGGACTTCATGCAGCTTCAGTTTCCTGAAAGTCACTTGCTATTGTTTTTCATTAAAACATTTTCCTCCTACCAGATCCCCAAATGAATCCTGTGTGGTGAGAAGACTATCTGTGCAGTTCTATCCATTGTGTTCCCAAACTTCCATTTTCTTGCTTGCAACTCAGAGAAGTTAATGAATTATACCAGTTTATTTTGTTTAGCTGATTTCAAGAACTCCAGTTCTCTTGTGAGAGCAACCAGAGTCAGCTTTAAACAGGTAAAGGCATGCAAGTTTTGGAGCTGTTGTGAAGCACATTCCTTTGTCTCCAGAAATTCAGATTTTCTTCCCTTTTTCTTTTTTTCCTTTTTACTATTTTTTTTGACTAAAGGCTGAATAAATTAAACACAAAAAATACACCAGGAGAATCAGAGGAACAATGACAGCTGGAGGAATCTTAGTATACTAGTCTGTGAAAACAGTGTATTGAATTGACTACAACTAAGATTATCACAGGAGAACCCATTAACATGACTGAATGAAGGAAATTATCCTCAGAATGCCATGCAAATTAACGAGGTATAGGACTAACCGTGGGGTGGATGAGGAAGGAAATTTGGCAACAGAGCAGAGAGCATTATGGGACTGTGTAAAAAGAAAGGACTGTAGAATTCCTTTATGACTTTAATTTTAGCAGACACTTTCTTGCTTACCACTGTTACAGAAGTTAAATTTTCTGTTCTAACATATGATTGTGGGATAAATACAACCTCTTTTTTGTTGTTTTTTGTTTTGGTGTTTAGGTTGGGGTTTTTTTTGGTTGGTTGGTTGGGTTTTTTAAGTAGATAATTTCATCCTAATTAAATTTGTGTGAGTACATTAATACCATCTAGCTATGGACTCAGAACTTCTTAGTTCTATCCTATTATAGTTTTTAAGGACCCCTTGTTATTTTTGGGGGTTAAATTTTACTGATCATTTTGGCTTTCCTTAGTAAAAACCTTGTCAGTTTTCTACATATTTTATATAGCATTTTACTTTTATTTTCCAATTTCATAGTTATTTTTTTCAGTCAGATTATTTTAAAAATCATAGCACTAACAGGAATATAAAACTAACAGGACTATTAAACAGGAATACAAGAACACATTTTAATGGTGCCCAGTAACAGGACAAGGGGAAATGGGCACAAACTGGAACATGGGAAATTCAGAACATGAGAAAAAACTTCTGTACTGTGACAGTAACTGAGCACTGGGACAGGTTGCCCAAAGAGGTTGTGGAATCTCCTTCTCTGGAAATATTGAAGGCCCACCCGGACGCAATCCTGTGCAATCTGTTTTAGGTGATCCTGCTTTAGCAGGGGGGTGGGACTAGATGATCTTCAGAGGTCGCTTTCAAGCCCTACCCTTCTGTGAATCTATAAAAGAAGCCATGGAATAACCTAGCTTCTCTTCCTGCTGCAAGGTAAGATCACATGCAAGGACTTAAAAAATAAGGTTCTACACAGAAGAATCCATATTCTGTATTTGACAGTGGGAACTAGCTGGTACTTACAGAAAACATAAAAAACACTACTGAATAATGTTACAAAGAATATTCTAATATTGAAGAATAGAGCTCATGTCCTGTTTGTTTGAAGCTTAGAAATTTCTTGGGCTGCAGATTATAGACCATCTTGCCTAATAGCTTCTGAAAAGTGCTTTTCCTCACAAATTTGTCCAATTTATTTACAACACAGCTATACTTTTGGCATCTAAAATATCCCAAACCAGTGGGTAACACAATTTAATTATGCTCTCACTGAAAAGTACTTTGTTCTTTAAAAAAATAAAATAGTGTGCTAATTTATTTTTTCCTAGTCTCCATAAGAAACTGAATCATTATTTTTATTAACCTTCTCCATGCCATTTATCATTGTATGAGAATATCACACTTATACCTAGTAATCTTTTTCTTAAGTTCTGTCTTGTATAATTGCTCCTTTTTACACAAGTTCTTTTATTAACTGATTATATCCCATGATCTCTGACCGGTTGTTTTGTAATCTTTCTAAATTCTGAACACCTTTTATAAATTGGCTGGTCTAAGTTGAGAATAAAAAATATTTAAGATATTGACATACAATGGATTATTACAGAGCTATAATTTGAAACCCAAATAGATACATTGTTTCTACTTACGTGTCAGTGTTGTAATTTGTAATTTTATCTTCTCATTATTCACTCCCATGAGATTTTCATTAAAGTCTTGAGAGATTGCTTAATTTTGTACTGACTTTAGTATCAGTTGTTATATTCTCTTCTGTATTCATGGTATATACTAGACCAATTGCAGATATATTGACAAGAACAGGTCCATGTATACAGTTAGCAAGAATCTAAGAATGGTTTTTCTTGGTGTTTTTTTTTGTTTTATTTTGTTGGGGTTTTGGGGTGGGGTGTTTTGTTTGTTTCTTTCGCTTTGGTTTGGTTTTTGTTTTTGTGCATGGTCAGTTCAATACTAATGTGTTCAAGTTTTATCAAATATGTTTCAGGATAAAGGGTTTGGTTTTTTGCTGCATCAGTTAATAACCTTCTAGACCGTCCCTCATCCCAGTCTAAGGGAAAACATGTCCAAAATCTGTTGACAGTAGACAGCGTGGAGGAGGACACTTTATTTTGTGAAGGGAGATCACCATTTTATATGCATATAAACATTGTTCCTCAAGCTTGGAGAATGAGCTTGCTTTATTTTATTTACTAGTACAGATGTAACCACAACAAGTGTATGCCAGTATCTACTTTTTTTCTGTTTCAATATTCCAGGCATAAGATGCATTCTGTTTAATTTCAATAAAAACAGTGAAATCTCATTCCTAACTGAATTAATTGGTAAAATACAATTTCTCAGTGGTTTAAAAATGATCAAGTCTTAAGTTCAGAGCAGGTTAAAGAATATAAGATTAGGTATGATACAGTCTTACTGATTAATGGCAAACAAAATGACCCACTGTTTTAAAACTATTTTTGAGTGCATGAACATGAAAAGCTAAAATACTACAGTTGTGGAAAACCCACAATTTTGCTATCTTTACAGGGGTTAGAAGAGGTTTATACCATTTTTACTAATATTTTTAATGTAAAACATGTTAGACTCTCTGTGTGTACATATAAACAAGTTTTCTGATGTTCTTTTTGGCTAAATAGTTTACCTGTGGTATGACTCAGTCTTTGTATCTAAAATGGAGCTAAATTTCTTCCTTAGTCTCCAAGCAGTAATTGCCCTGGTATTGAAGCATATCAATAAAAAACATACTGAGTTAGTTAATAATCAAAGAAAAATATTTTCCTAGCAGTAATAAATAACATTGAGTGGAGTTTTTTGTTGTTGTTGCATTTTTGGGTTTTTTTTCCTGCCTATCTACTCTTTCATTCCCAACTGCATATACAACCCCTCTGCATATAGCCACAGGAAAAGGATCCAAGTAATTGACAGTATCAAGAATAATGAGACTAATAATGAAAAATAATAGGATATAAAAGATTATCCTGAGGCTATTGGTTTCAGTGGTGGAACTCCATTGCAGCCCCAAAAGAGCTGACCCAGCCAAAGTATATACATTTATATGATTAAAAATCTAAAATGCTTTTAATACGATCAAATCACTATGAAGTTCATGACTGGCAAACTCATTGCACATCATTTGTTAACTGGAAACCTGGAATTCAGAGCTGAAAGTCCTAGACCGGCAAACATGTAATGGAGGAGAAAAGGGCATAAGAGTGCAGCTCTGTATCTACCACAAGTTTGCTGCTTCTAACAAGAATTTAGTTTTACTGTCTTACTGCAGGATTTTGGAACTCCTGATATTCAAGTAATGTTGTAAAGATTCTTTATGATGATCCTGGATATGAAGGGTTTGCTATGCAAGCTCTTTGGATAACGTCAGTCTTGCTCCAGACCAGTTGGAATATAAATTGCGCAATGTAAAATGTTAAAATGAAGTACAACTCATATCCAACAGAAGTCCATAGATGAAAATTTAATCTTACAGAATATTCAAATAATTTAAATAACAAATTTGTAAACCCTATAGTGTTGTCATGGACAAGATCTTCCTGTTGAATTAGCGTAATTTTCCCAAATACTTTTTATGCTATTCATTGTGCACTTCCTCAACTGAACTGCAGCTGTAAGCGGTAATAAATGAAAAAGCATTACTCTAGTCCATGAAAAAGGTTAAATTTGGTGGCTAAATTTATCTCTTGTGCATTTAAACAGCCAAATTCTTTAGGCAATCAAGATAATTTTCCAAACATTTTGAGAATCAGTCCTGTATGTCTCTTAGCTTTTCACCAATGCAAGAATAACATATCAAAATAGACTTGCTCTAGCCAATCAGAGCACAGAGTAACTGAACAGCTATTGATGCATACCTGTATAGATTTTTCCTTAGCTATGCGTTTCTCTGCACACTGGTTGGTTGAGTTTATCTGATTTGCATAATCACCGTAGAGTTATTTCTCAATAGTTCAGGCTTTTCAAGCTGTTTACCAGCAACAAAGATGCAGTCTCAGCTTCTCTTTCTCTCCAACTGATGTAGAAAAACTCTAAAATTTATATGAAAGAATAGAATAAAATATTCCAAAAATCAAAGAAAAAGGAGCTGTCAAGCAGTTGAAGGGAAAATGGTATTTTAAAAGTTGATTCACTGGATTATTCCTACCCCTCCCCATCGTAATCTTTATCTTGTGCAGGCAGGTCAACAAGGTTCTTGTCCTTACAAGAAATGTAGCATTTCTGTCTACTCACTAGGAGAATCCCACTTTGTCCCTTCTATTTAGTAATATATGTAGTTATTTCTGAGGAGAGAAAAGACTGATAGATGAACTGGGAGAGAAAAAAAAAAAAAGAGAGAGAGAAAAAGAAAACAAATTAAAAAGAGAGAAAAAAAAAGAATAAGAAATAGAAATAGGGAAATAGGAATATGGGGAGAATTTAGTAAAATGAAGGCTTGGACAAACATAGCAGAAGGTGTACAGCAAGGAGCAGAAAGATGTCTCTATAATTTTAGATACAGTTGGTCCTTTTCAATCATTTATCTCTGAATACAACTTTGTCCATATTTCATTCAGTAACTTGGTTGTCATCAGCTTCAGGAACATATTCCAGTATTATTTTGCCATTTTTCTTGTTTAAATGCATATAGGCATTAACCTATGTTAATTTCATGAAGTTTAAGTCTAGAATGGATTTTTGGTTTCTTAGCATAGTTTCTCCTCTATGAAATGACTACTCATTTCATCAAGGAAATATGAATTTTCAAAAGCTTTGGTTAATAGTGAAGATTTTTAGTCATTAAGAGACTAAAGTATGGCTTACGTTTGATTTTTGTTTTTTTAATCTCCCCAAATTTCCTTTAAATGCAAATATTTGTGGTTCTTATAGAGATCACAGGGAGAGAAACAAAGGGTAGGAAAAAAATCATAATTCCCTTTTTACAAACACATGGGGGAACTGCCTAAAATTACGAAGTCACTGTTCCTTGATCCAAAGCAACTGCCAGAAGAGAAAGCACTTCAGGGTGAAAAACGAAATCAGAATGTTAGGCTGGGCTGAGATTTACTTTTATCACTTATCGCAAATGCCTGCAATTCACTGCAGAAGAGAATGCAAATATGTTCTTCCTGATTTAGCTTCTCACTAGCATTACAGAAAACTCAAATTGCTTCATCACTGCTGCTCAAAGCCATCTACTCTAGAGGACATATTTGCCTCCTAAATTCAATTGGGTTTAGACATTGATTATCTGGGCTTCTGGTCTATAGCTCTTCATTTCTTCTTACAGTATTTATGGCACTGAAACCTAAATAACATTTAATAGCAACTGAATATACTACTTCCACTACACCTTCTGTAACTAGTTATTATCTCTTGCAATTCACTCATATATTTTGGTGATGGTTGCTGCTAAAAGTATTTAGAAAAGATTGCTAGATTACAAGGCTAGGTTGCCTCAGATTTCCCCAGTTAGACGGTTTCATTTTTTCTTTAGTCTTTATCATTCTTCAAAAATATTGAAGTAAATTTCTTCAGAGAATACTTCCCTAGAACATTCAGACATACAATTTAATCCATAAAGAAGATTTTCCATCTTGTCCAGAAGTACTGTTTAATTTTTGAAAATGCTTGTCTTGCTTTTCCTTTCATAAGTTGCTGATTCTTTTATTTGGGGAAAAAAAATAAAAACAATGACTAACAAATGCTTAAGTATGTAAGACTGGGGTCCTGCTATGTACTTATATGGATCAAAACCCATCAGGTCAGAGTGCAATGTTTCATTGTTCTTCCGCAGTGCAACAGGCACTTTCCACCTTGCTGATTTCCTGGTAGCAATGGATTTCCTACTTGTTTACTTTCATTCTTTCTACTGCCTACTCTGACTACTTGATTTATGCGTTAATTTATTCTTTTGATCTATACATAATAGTTTGTGGGTTACTTTGGATGAAAGTTTAAACAATATTTTCAGATGCTTTAGGGAATAACTCTTGCTTCTCTCATTATTTTTAGCTTTCTCAATTACTTAATTAACATCTTTGCCCTGTAATATAGTCTTAATCCCCTTCATTTTCCGTCTGTTCAAGAAACTAAACACAAGACATGACATACCTAAAATCTCCAATGAATTACTCCATTACTTAGAAAATCTTGCATGAAATATTATTTGCACTTAGTTGGAAAAGTAACCTTCAGTACTACATATTATGATTCAAAATCAGCCATACACATATACCCTGAACAATCAGTATTTTATATTATGAGGTAACAGCAGGCATAAGTAAGACAGTATGAAAAACATCTGCCTTATGTTCAGGAGGTATTGAACTACTCAAGTTGATAGCTAAATTTCATTATTCCTGTTTTATTCCCGTAGTTTCTTCTTTACTTCACTCTAAAGTACCTCTCTAACATCTAATGTACCATGTATTATTATTGAATATTTCCATTGTAACAACTAATGAAACTGTTGTTCAGTGTTAGCTTGCATTACTCACTCTAGCCCATATCATTTTCTCTTCTCTTTACAATGCTCTAGTGGCTTATCCTAATAGAAGCAACTCTCCCTTGTCTCTCTCAGACACTTTACAAATGGTGCGAGTTCTAGTCTGTGTAATGGTGATAGGGATCAGCTTATCCTGATGCACACACTTATGGTTAGTTGTCTATCTCTTCAGTTACTACTGATTTTGCTGACTCATGATATGATTCATTTGCTGATATAAGGATGTTGAGCGATATTGAAACATCCTGGACTATCTTGGGTAGTTTCAGCTACTATTACAGAAGGATATTACTACTGTTTCTGTGTCATATATACCAACTCTGCTCAGATGGTTGCAATAGTGTCTGACATTAAATTGCATTAGCAATAATGTGTGGACAGAATAGTTCCTATATCTCCACTAACCAGCATATTAATTTAGATTAATTTAGTAATTTTTATGTATATGCATTCAATTCTGGGCCTCAATTCAGTTGAGTACAGATGGTGCCTGGTAGTCACAGTAGATTTCACCTGATTCCCAGCTGCTATTTCAGAGAGGCAGAGGTGTTCCCTAGACCCTGTTCCGTTTGCCAACACTATGAAGAAGCCTTAGAAACCCAAGGTTAGACATTTATATTTAGGCAAAAAAATCCCACAATGTGTGTCTAACAACCCACCCTTACTATTTTTTGGAACAGAGAAATAGCAATTTTTTTGTTTTAAATTGTCAAGAAGATTAGGTTATTTTAAAATATTTTGAATTGGAAAGTCTGTTGAAACTGACTGTCACTAAATAAACCATGATTTGATACTTGTCTTTTTCTGCTGTTATTTTTGGTTCCAAATATTAGTAGTTTATTTTCATTTCTCACAGTCTTTTAAAATATCACTCCAAGAAAAAGGCATGTTAATAATCTGTTTTGGCACCTTCTAGGAAGCTTTTATGAATATAAACTTGCACTTTTTAGATATTATTATTTAGGGAGAAATCATTTCTACACAGTTTCAGAAGCTTCTCTATTTATTACTCTATTCTGTAATTAATTAACTTTCCCATATAAAGTTATTTCTCTTAGTCTTGATGATTAAAGATGTGGAGTTTTACCCACTCTGGGGTTTTTTATTCAATTATGTATTTCTATCAAAAGTGCTTCTTTCTTCATCAAAGTTTTTAGGCAAGGAATAATTCTAAGAATTTTTTATTTTTTATAATTTTTTAAAAGTTATTTTTCTTATCTATTTCTACAAAAGTTTGCTTTGTTTTTTTTGGTCAGGCTATTTTAAATAGGAAATGGCTGCATCTAAATTGTAGGACAGACATATTCTCTGGCAAAACCAGTATGTTCATCGATACAATTCAAAGCAGCCAGTCTTTTGGCGCAGGTTGCTGTATGCTCCCACCTTGAAAGCAAGTGAGCACTGTCTTCCTCCCTTCATGCAATGGCATCCATGAAGCACATGGAGGAGGAGAGTGTGCACTTTGCTCTCCTGATGCTGTGCAGTCAGGGTACAATCAAAAGAGATGCCCAAGTCAAGAAGAAAAATGTTCATAGACCCTTATTCTTCAGACACTGCTAATTAACTTTTCTTCCATTGTTTTTAGAAGAAACACCAACACACCTACTTCCTCTCTTCTGTTTGATTTTGCTTTATTCTGTAAGACATAAAAATAGCTAAAACAATAACATCCACCTAGAGGCCAGTAAAGGTAGTAACCCGTCATGGGGGTTTTTTTAGAAAAGATATTTTGATATGGGTTATATGGTATTTATTAAATGACAGGATAGATGTTACTTGGAATCTAACAGCTGCATGAACAGTCATCTCAGAAAGATATAGTTCTAACTTTTGGAAACTCCTAAACCCCACTGAGTAATTTCACAGGGTTGACACATGTATTAGCATTGTCACTAGGTTACATCATCTCATTATCTGAGAGTTGTGACTTAGCTATATATACTTACAGATTGAACCTAGTGACCCATGTATTACTTTAGATCTCATTCTAATGAAACCTCTACCTAAACCAGCAGTAATTTCTGTGGAGGGGGGAAGGAATTTTGATTCCAATGTATATCTTCCACTCAGACAAAAGAGAAAAAAATAAAGCAAAAAAAAAAAAAGCTGTCTCCTAATAAGCTGAATTTTCTGATGTGGAAGCCATAATGTAGCTAAACAAACCATCTGTCAGTTTCCTCGCAGTCTTTGATCTCCACATCTTCTAACGCATTTTAACAGCTGAAAAGAAAATCCCCCCAAGCCCAAAAGTTTGATTATGTACAACAAACCAAGCAATATTTGACCTTAAAAAAGCGAAAGAAAAAGAACTTTCCAAAACTAAAACTGAAAATATTATTGCATTAGCATAATCAAATAAAGGGGAGTGGGATGGGGATGGGGTGGAAAACATTTAGACAGTTCCTAGACTCTTAAGAAAGGCCACGGCAAAATGAACCTAAGCTTCAGGAAATAATAACCCTCTTTAAAAAAGCAGTGAAATCAAAATAACCACATTCCTAAATTAAGCACTATTCAGGCTTCGCAAGCATATTGTTACAAAACTGGGTCATTTGCCTTAAAATGTGTAACAATATTGCAACTAAGAAAAATGTCAAAAATTTTAACCAGAAAATACATCAGTTAAGATGAAAGAAAGTAGGACAAGTATACTTAATTTATACCTCTGACTAAAATGCTTATAAACAATACAAGATAGAAATTACCTACTAGCTGTCATATGACTCTTCAGAACTTATCTGTATTTCAGGCAAGTATAGAATCTTGACTTTCAATGTGTCTAAAAATTAATATTTATTATCCAGAAAGTAAAAGAGATTTTTTTTTTCACAATAAAATCTCACTGCCTACCTTGCATATAGAAGTTCTTATGTTTTTATCTGTCAGAATAAGACTGAAATATCTTATCTTTTCAATAAAATATCAAGCAACATTCCCATCAGCAGTATATTGTTTTTTATTTGACTGCAGTAGTTGTGACCATCTTGGTGGCTGTTCGTAAGAAAGCAACTCTGTCATCATCATTTCAATGTGATTCAATTATACAACTCTATATATACTATCTAATTATGAAAAAATGTACACCATTTTAAAATTACTTTGCAGATATACTATATTCAATTTCTGGTTTACTGCTAATATTTCTTGATTCATAATATTTGGTGATGGACAACAGGGTCACATTCACATATTCTGTGTCAAATTAAGTAAATTTCTAAAGACAGCCTTATATAAGATTTTAGTTGCAATTCTGTTTGTTATATTCTTTGTACTTTGGTAATACTGATTTGGTAAATTTATTCTATAATAAATTTCATTCAATTTCTGTTTTCACAGGAATAATGATAAGATTACAATCAGTTGTATTCATTTCTATTCCTATTGGCAAGTATCATGATACACCTGAGATTTTTATTTATGTTACTAAATAAAATCAGATAAGTGGATGAGTTTTCACACTGCGGATTACTCCTTATCTGACCCCTGGCTTTCTTTTGGACCACTCTTACTATCTCTTTCCAAGCCAGCTTAGGTCCTAGTGGAGACTTGTTCTGCCTCTGATGCAAACAATTTCTGTCTCTTTCATACTTAACAGTTTAGGCATACCATGAGCATCTTCTCTCAGTAGTTATCTTGTCATATCTGTTCTCAGAAAATGGAACATATAAAAATAAAATGTTACATGATAAAACCAGAAAATTAAAAGAAGTCTGACAGGGACAGAACGATGGACAGCAGAAATTATTATTACAGTATATGCCACACTGAAGTATTGGCAATATGTAGTGTTTTCTTTTAAGAAAAAGGGCTTTTTCCAAAGATTAAAAATGTAGAAATAATATCTGAAAGCTCCTTTTAAAATTAAAAATCAGCTAGATTACCATTTAAATTTATACTACTTTAGTTGTCTAACTGCATATTGATTTAACATGTCTGGTTGCTCTCCAACTGACTTCCTCTACTAGCTTGAATTGGTATAGCTTCACTGCACAACTCCATTCATATTTTTTTACACAAAGCATAATTAAATAATCCAATCTGTATTTTGTTGTTATATAATTCTCTGCACATTCACTTTCACCTCCAGTGATTTATGGTATTACCTGAACATAAACATTCCCCACTTAAGATGTGATAAAAAAAGCTGTTGGATGAATGCTCTGTTTTAAAGCTTTCTAGCCAGTAATCAAAACAGTACAAAAGCAAGTAAACATCTGCATCTGAATTAACCTCTAAAAGTCTTCAAAACTAAAATTAAACTCTCAAGGTTTGAATATGATATTGGGCAATATTTTGAAGTTTGTCAGAAAGATGATTCCAGTATCTATTCCACGAACATAATTTCATTGGAAAAGCAGGAATATTAATGAAATGGGATTATACCTGTTTAAAAGGGATTCTAAGACAAACATACAAGAAAAGTCCTAATTTGAGATACTAAAGCAATTGCAGCAAATAAAGCACAGCGATAGATGCCTCTGTTAATATTAACATATTATTATATTATCATGTTATTAGTATTAAAATGTTTTCATAATCTTCAAATAGTACTTCTTCAGTATGTTTTTTTCCTTTTACCAAATTAGACAAATCTTCAGAGAGGGAGAAAAAAAAGTTAAATGCTGAATTTTCTGAATAGTTATCTTCTAGAGATAAGTTCAGGAAGACTTAGAAGATATGCCTTTGCTAATTCTCTGTGGCTTTAAGATAAAAACTTTAAAATACACCTGATACAACCTAGAAATTCCCAAATGTTTGCATACCTCCTCCATCCTTACCTGAATCTTGTATGCCTATTGCAATATGCAAAGTTCTAGCCTTGCTAGTGAAATAAGAACAATTAAGGTCTGAGATGGCACATCATTATTTTTGGCATTATGCATATAATACATAACTTTGCTGAAATAAGAGATTAGCTAGTTTAAAAGTGTCTGGAAAACAATCCAGTTCTGCTCTGTCTCTACTCACAGAATATCTGACTGACTGAATGGTAATTTTTTACCTAGCAGATCATGTGAGAAGAGTTTTATTTACAGATTTATAAAATATTAATGTATTTATAAACTTATACAGTACTAATCCTACACTGGCAAATTGAAATATTTTCAATTACAAATCGCAGTATAACTAATATGGTTCCCACAAATGTAACTCCTTTTACCCAAACAGAACAGATAAATTATACAAATACATATATATAAATTAAAATTGCAGATTTCCCAATTGCACAAGTGACAAAAAATATATTTTTATTTACAACAATAAAATTATATCTCACTGCTCATGAGATTTGGCTAAGGCCATTTAATGTCGCTTAACTTCTGTTGAAAGAAAGACTGTTTTATTCCCTCATCTTCATTTTTTTCAATCCACATGTTTGAGGGGATCAGGAGGAATCTATCCTGGGTGTAAGTGAATCATCCTAATTGCCATAATGCACTGTACAACCATTAGTGAAGTGTGAATGGAAAAAAAAAAAGTATTAGTTCTTGGGCATATAATTTTCCTCATTCAGAACCAAATACTTTTAGGAAACTCAGAGAACAGTGAAAGAAGTTACTGTCTAATAGCATAGATTGTACCACCTTTTTGAAACATGACTGGAAATACTAAAATACTTATTTTAAAACCTAGGTTCTGAAATTAAATTCTAAAATACTTATCAAAGCAAATTTAAGTGAAGTGATAACTGTTTAACAAAGAGTTCAATTCAAAGTCAGGGAAAACTGAAGGAAAATTGAAAGACGTTTCTGGACAATCTCTTTGTCAATTAATTATATCCCATACATTCATTAGATGTAGAGCTCATCCTGCCAAAGTTCAGTGAACTAACATGTGTGAACTCTTGGCAACCCAGTTCTCTTTACAGTTGTCGGTAGATGAGTCATCTTTACTATTCCATGAGATAGAATAGTTCCCTCAGTTTTTCACAGTGGCTGTACAAAAAAATCTCTGAAGGAAAGCAGAGTAAATTCTAAGCTGTAATGCAAAAATCTGTGAAAAGCATGAATTACTTTTTCCTATTAAATATGTATTTTATATTTATATTTAATATATTTATGCATGTATATCTTACATACATTTATCATCACATGGGAAATCAGAAGTTGAAGATAGAAGAAACATGGTATCAAAGATCTGAATTAAATGTCTTTTAGAAGACATTGAGCCAAACACACTTGCCTTCTTAGCGAGTAAATAAAAATGGAGTCTTTATGATGTCACCTTGATTTAGGAAAGTATCCTGTTCAGGAAAAAAAAAATTAAAAAAAGATCTTAACTTGATGAACAGTAGATTTCTGTATTTTATTATTTTTAAAAAGGTACCTGTGTATTTGGGTAACTCCAAAAATATTCAAACTAAATATCTAAATCTCTAAGTTGTCTTCAACTACCTTAGCTATTGCTTCCTCCTGGACACCCCCCCTCATCCTCATCTTATTTTCTCTTTTGAGGGAAGTAAGAGATAAGAAGGTGCTGTAGAATGTTGAACTGAATATATGATTTGGATTATTTTAATTTGATCAGACATTTTTATATTTTTAATTTTTAAAAGTATGTTCTTGTTCAAATTTGCCAATATATTCCAAATAAAATATCAGAATATCACTTCCATTGACAAATAAAAATGAAATTATGTTTATATTCATGTTGGACATGAACAAGCAACAACCCAGCTATTCTGCTTGAAAGTCACCAACCAAGTATTAGGTAGTAAGCTTGTGGAAAAATCAGGAACTGATGACTTGCTAGCTTCATTTTAGTGCTTTAACCACAAGATTATTAGCAAAGGTTTTTTTGGGTTTGGGTTTTTTTTTCCATTAACAGAGATGTATTATTTATTGATTAATTAGGAGATATTTAGAGCATGATGGACTCATTGTGGTGTCTGGCTCATTCATGGGTCTTTTCTGCAACCGCTATTCACTCAAAGAAAACTTGATTCATGGGTGACCTTGGCTTTAGCAAGTATATTTTTGATGGGTTTATACCTGAAACATGCACCTTGGACTGTTTGAAAAGACATTATCTCCCTGCATGAAAACCATTTTCTTGCCTTTGTACTTTGATTAAAAAGTTAGAGGGACTGTAAAATATTTGATTCATTTGTTCTTTCCCCATGAATAGAAAATTACTGCATCTATTTTCCATTCTTTAATTATTTATGAATAAATAAAACTCAACAGGTGAAAATAAGCCTTTAAAATGGCAATAAATAGTTTTTTTAGAGTAGACATATATTCAAATTCTGGTTTTCTAGTGCAGAATGAGAAGCTCATAGACTTATTGCGGATAATAAACCAAGAGGGTTCTGTGAAACAACTTTTTCCCCAGATACATGGAAATCCTTGTTCTCTATTAGTCTGAGCTTTACAACATCTGAATTCAAATCACGGATAGACCTATAGAGGTAAAAAGACATGAAGATTTAGTTAGCACATCTTCATGCACTTAGTCTGGGATTTATTTGTCTTATCTTTAAATATTTACAATAGAGACGTGTATTTGTCTATCTGTATTCTCTTTATAGTGAAGGAACAATTAATGTGATAATGTTAAGTGTCCACTTTATGATTGAGTGAATCAATCACATTCCCCTAGATGTTCTTGATTATAAAGACAGTCTACATACCTAAATCAGATGGGGAGATTTGCACCACAGATGCCGGTACTTGATTAGAGTAACTCATTTCCCAGATCCTTCTGTCAAGAAGTCTGCTCTCTTCAGTACCGATAAATTATATAATACTATATAGTACATAATTCCTGGCTTAGTTTTAACCTTGGCCAGCCAGCATTTTCTCAGGTACAGTTGAATGGTAAGTACAAGTCAAGGATCATTTCTAACAAGCAATTTAATATGGGCTAACTGTTCCGGAGAGTAAAATAATTTAGCACAGCGCATGTGCACTGTTCTGTATTGATTGACTTCAGTGCCGGAGAGTAGTCCTGGGCATGTTTAATTTACACAATGCAGTCCCAGTGGCTGTGGTCTCCACACTTGCTTGCTACAAGAAACAATTCTGAACAAGTTATTAAGACAGAAATCATATCTTACTTTCCATATTGATCTCAGTCTAAATATCTTAATTTCCCATAGCCACAATCAGCTCTAGCAGGCTAGTATTTGGGGACACATATTCTGTGGCCACCATTAAGATTATAAAAGTGGCATTCTGGAGATCTATTTAAATATCCATTTAGATCAGTATCCATCTGTGTCCAGTAATGGACACTCAAGGAAAAAAAAAAAGAACGTAGAAGCATTTTCATTTTGTGTTTTAGAATTTACTGCATTCTCGAAATTGTAATTCAAATTTCTTGTGCATTTACAAGGATAGTTGGGAAGTTTTATCAGTGCTGACCTTAAGCTAGTCAAGCTCTCATTTATTTCAGGGATGTTATAGAGCTGAGCTATAGCTTAGGGATGTTATAGAGCTGGGTTGGAAGGGAGCTTAAAGATCATCTAGGTGGAATGGCCCTGACATGGGCAGGGACATCTGTCATGGTTTAAGCCCAGACAGCCACTAAGTATCATCCAGCTACTCGCTCACTCCCTCCTCAAGAGGAATAAGGGAAAGAACCAGAAGGGTAAAAGTGAGAAAACTCATGGGTTGAGATAAAGACTGTTTAAGAGGCAAAGCAAAACTTGTGCATACAAACAAAATGAAATGAGGAATTCATTCATTGCTTCCCATTGATAGGCAAGCAGGTGTTCAGCCATCTCCAGGAAAGCAGGACTCCATCACATGTAAGGGTTTCTTGGGAAGACAAATGACCATCACCCCAAACCTTTCTCCCTTTCCTTCTTCTTTCCCCAGATTTGTATTTTCAGCGTGAAAATATATGGTATGGGATATCCCTTTGGTCTTCTGAGGTCACTTGTCCTGACTGTCCTGTCTCACAACCTCTTTGCACACCCAGCCTACTTGCAGGTAGTAGGGTGATGTGAGAAGCAGAAAAGACCTTTACTCTGTGGAAGCACTGCTCAGTAATAATGAAAACATCCCTGTGCTAGCAACACTGTTTCAGTCACAAATCCAAAACACAGCCCCTCCATCTACTCTGAAGAACATTAACTCTATCCTAACCAAAACCAGCACAACATCTTCCACCAGGTCAGGTTGCACAGAATCACACGATTTTTCTTTTAATAGAAATACAGCAAGTACACAAACATTATTCAACATTGATGTAGGGAAGAAGTCAGTCCAAGAAAGCACACTTGAAAAATTGAAACTAGAAATGATGGACAATGAAACAGTCTCTATGCTTTAGTGAATAAAAAGTGTGGTATGACATTTCAAATAAATGCAGGACACTGAAAACATCACAGGATAAGGCATCTTCCTCATGACCCAGACTGGATGCTAGGCACCATTTTCTATTTATAGGTATACTGAATTTCAATCATATTATCAGCTACCTGCTGAGTCTGGCAACATATCTAATTTCATGTTGAACCACCTGGCTGCCTTTTCTCTAAAAAACAGTTTCCCAGACTTATTGTCACTGACCTAGCAAAGGTTACCCATAAATCTTTTTCTCAGCAAGGGTGCTGATAGTTTAAGAGGTTCTCTAATAAGCAAGGCTGTATTTCTGAGCTTATAACCAAAACAGCATGAACTGTCATATCTTTCTGAGAAGTATTTAGATAGGGTTGTGTAAATCCAACAGGTTAGTGAATAAATTTGCAGATTTTTTTTTGTGTGCATATCTGTGCCTGACGGACTATTTGTTTTATTTTTTGCTTCTCCAGTCATGTTTTGCCATTGCTGATGAATATTCACTCATATTACCTAGTCTCAGTCTCTGTTTCACTGACTTTCCTCTAACTAAACTAGAACTTAATGCCTCTTATATGCAGGCTACTCGTATATGAAAGAATGAAAATCAAACCGTTTTCACTGTTAAGCATGATATGATTATTTCAATTTATTAAAGAACCTAAAAGTTATTATCTGAGATACAATCCAATGTCTTCAAACTGAAAATACAGGATTGGTTTTCCTAGATATAGCTTAATTTGAATCTGAGTTGATTGTTTCATGATGTCACCAAAACCAACTGCATTAGACTTAAGAACAAAGTATCCACGTTCTTTCCATTTAAATCAGTTTTACCTACTAGGAATTCTTGCTTTTTAAGTCCACCAAATTTTTTGTAGCCTAAAAGCAATCTTTTGTTTTTCAGGCAACTATTCTTAACATACCTAAATGGTGATCCTCATGAAGAGTTTGATGGTAAAATAACAGTGAAATTTCAAGCCATCAAAAAAAATCTGCACTAATGCATTTTTTAAAACGCTGTGGGGTTTTGAGCTCTTGTAGATTCATGTGGGAGGAAGAATTTTGGAAATGTATTATATTTCAATAAATGTCCTTTCTGGTTGTCAAATACCTCAGCATTTAATTGCATAAAAAGACTGTTTATGGTATCCCATTTGCCAATAGACAGAATAGCATCTCTCCAAGCTCATAATCAAAATAAAGTAACCCCAAAAATTAAGCCTATAGCTTTTTCAGAGGACAACGTGTCCATGCAATGCTTCAAAGGCATAAGATAAAAATATGACATAGAAAGATAAACGTGGAAAAAAAAATCTACTACTTCATAAAATTAAATTTGGAGTCCACTGAACCTCCTATATTTTCTTAGGAAAGATAGCTTAAGATTGATTTTATTGTAAACGAGACAAGGACATGATTTGATTTTGATTTTATTTCTGTCACAAAACTCAGAGTAATGTATTAATTTACAACACGAGTCATTGTAAAGACTGTTTTCAAAAAGCACTGCCTCTGAAACAAGATCAGTGTAAAGATACAACTGACCCTGCCAAACTTGCTATGAATGAACAGAAACATGTGAATTCAACACTATATTGGCTAAAGTTCATTACATTAACAACCAAACATGCAAACTGAGTTAATGCATTGGATTTGTTGGTAATATAAGGATATTAATGAACATAAAATAATATGCCATTAATGTGTAAAATACCTGTCAGGTATACACTCTATGATATCCCAAAAGTGTAAGCAATACAATGATGTTCACAGATTCACAGAATCACAGAATTGTAGGAGTTGGAAGGGACCTCCAGAGAGCATTAAGTCCAATCCCCCTGCCAAATCAGGTTCCCTAGGACAGGTGGCACAGGTAGGCATCCATGCGGGTCTTGAATATCTCCAGAAAAGGAGATCACAACCCCCCTGGGCAGCCTGTTCCACTGCTCTGTCACCCTCACTGTGAAAAAGTTCTTCTGTGTATTGGTGCAGAACTTCCTATGTTCCAACTTGCAGCCATTGCCCCTTGTCCTGTCCTCACAGACCACTCACTGAAAAGGGGCTGGCCATTTCCCTTTGTCTCCCACACTTGAGATATTTATAAACATTAAACAGATCCCCTCTCAGTCTTCTTTTCTCAAGGCTGAATAGCCCCAGTTCACTCAGCCTTTCCTCATAGGGGAGATGCTCTAGGCCCTTAATCAGCTTTGTAGCCCTCCTTTGGACTCTCTCCAGGAGGTCCCTGTCTTTTTTGTACCAGGGAGCCCAGAACTGGATACAATACTCCAGGTGGGGCCTGACCAGGGCAGAGTAGAGGGGGAGGATCACCTCCTTCGACCTGCTGGCCCCACTCATCTGGATGCACCCCAGGATCCCATTGTCCCTCTTAGCCAGCAGTGCACACTGCTGGCTCATGGCCAACCTATCATCAACCAGGACCCCCAGGTCCTTCTCTGCAGAGCTCCTCTCCAACAGGTCATCCCCCAGCCTCTGCTGATACAAGCACTTACTCCTTCCCAGGTGCAAGACTCTACATTTGCTTTTATTAAACCTCATCTGGTTTCTCCCTGCCCAGCTTTCCAGCCTGTCCAGGTCTCGCTGGATGGCAGCCCAGTGTTCCTGCATGTCAGCCACTCCTCCCAGCTTTGTATCATCAGCGTACTTGCTGAGGATGGATGCTATTCCCTCATCGAGGTCGTCAATGAGGATGTTAAACAGGACTGGACCCAACACTGATCCCTGGGGAATACCGCTAGTCACAGGTCTCCAGCCAGACTCTGCTCCATGGATTACCACCCTCTGAGCCTGACAGCCAGTTCTCAACCCACCTCACTGTCCACTCACCTATCCCATACTCTCTCAGCTTTGCTATCAGGATGTCATGAGAGACAGTATCAAAAGCCTTGCTGAAGTCAAGGTAGATGACCAACAACGGCTCTCCCTCCATCTACACAGCCAGTGATGAGATCATAGAAGGCTATGAGATTGGTTGAGCATGATTTCCCCTTGCTGAATCCATGCTGACTACTCCTCATAACCCTCTTATCTTCCAGTTGTTTGGAGATGGCATCCAGAACAAGCTGTTCCATCACCTTTCCAGGGACAGAGCTGAGACTGACTGGCCTCTAGTTACTTAGATCCTCCTTCATGACCTTTTGGAAGACTGGAGTGACATTGGCTATCCTCCAGTCTTCAGGCACCTCTCCTGTTCTCCAAGACCTGTCAAAGATGACATAGAGGTAGCGTGAAAGCATGTAGTCCTTGAGATGTAGATCTACAATTGAGAATACTCTTGCAGTACAAAGAAATAATTTCTACTGAGACTGTTACTGTAATACATTCTTGGCCATTAGCTGCTATTACTCACATTATCTCTTCAGAGAGAATGATCAAATTCTAATTGTTTGGATCGAAATGTCTTGAATATGCAAAAAAAACCCCAACAATACAGTGCAAGGATTAAATATTGTCTCTTTTTTTTTTCCTTTGCCTTTTAAAGGTAACTTTGAATGCAGCCTAGAATGCTAACATTCTGTGCTAGTCTCATACAGAACATATCTAAAGTAGGAGTTCCAGTAAATTCCTGGATGTTCAAAAGAATACCAAATCTCTTCACTGCAGAAACTACACTGCCGTGAAAAGTAACAAGAGGTGTGAAACTTTAGGAAAGTTTTGGATTTTTACTTTAGGAAAACCTGGGGAGCTAAGTCTCCAGCCATGAACTTGAAGCAGTAAACTAAAGAAGTTTGGCTGTCTTGTTGCTGATTACTACTCATGTTCCTACTTTCATGGAAACTGATGTTGTACTGGCTGAAAATGGGATAAGGTGCTTTAACATAATTGCTACTTTAAACAAGCCTGTTTTCCTTTTATGTTCAAAAACGGAAATTATTTTAAAGCACTGTTTTCCATATTCATCATGCTGACATATGTTTCTATGGAAACAGGGATAAAGTAATAGCCGAGTTCTAGGAACTCTTGTTCAACTCGGTGACTCAATCTATCAGAATTCCACTTTGAGCAGAAAGAGAAGAACAATCTGAATTCTACCTGTAATGGCTAAAAAGTTTTTTCTCATGAATTATTGGAAGAGGATGAAGAGATGTTTTCACTGTGATCTCTGGAGAGTTCATTATACATTACTTTTCACTCAGTACCACCCAAAATACCCTGTGGCATGTTTCTGTATAGATTTTTTTTACAAAAGCATAAAAACCATATAACTTGAACTTACAGAGAAGCTTCTAATTTTCTTTCTTCATGAAATCAATTAGTTAGCTACATAAAAGCTAGGGACTGAAACTCACTTGGGCTAACAGTGCACTGAAAACTTCTACATACAATCTCAACATCCCACAAATTATGCAGATTTGTTTATTATATTCAGTGCTGAAAAGAGCTAATAAAAACCTGATTTAAATTTTATATATATGTGTGTGTGTAAGAGGCTAGGATTTGTCTTTTTAGATTAACTAGTAGAGTTTGCTTATTTGAAGATACATTTGCTTAATTGGTTTGTACTACAATACATTGGCTCAAGGATGCTTGTAATACAATATATTTGCTTAAGTATTACCTAACTTTCAAGTTTCACTCCCTTGCTGATCTCAAATTCACCAGGATCAGTAGAAAAACTTGCAAGGATTTCAGAGCACTCTGGATGAACACCTAGAAAGCTCAATTCCCTCAAATGCTGAAACAAATGCATCCAGAAGAACTTTTCATATATGATTGTTGTCCACTTTTATGGAACTTACGGAATAAGATCGATCAACATGTTCACTTATTTTAAAGAAAAAATCATCCGGAACAAGTGACTTTAAAATACAATTAATGAAAATATTAAAAAAACAAACACAAAACTAAACCTTTTTATTCCAATTACATCATCATTCAATATTAGGAAAAGCTATAATTTTCAAGCATAATTTTCATGAATGTCTGTTCTATTTGTCAACTGTCTCTGTAATAGTTTATAATATACACAAAAGTATGCAGTTATTCTATTATCATAGAATCATAGAATGGTCTGGGTTGGAAGGGACCCCAAGGATCATACAATTCCAACACCCCTAACACAGTCAGGGCCACCAACCTCCAGGCTTGGATCTACACAAGGCTGCCCAGGACCCCATCCAACCTGGCCTTGAACACCTCCAAGGATGGGGCATCCACCACCTCTCTGGGCAGCCTGTTCCAGCCCCTCACCACTCTCTCTGTAAAGAACATCCCCCTAATATCTAATACAAAACTTCCCTCCTTTAGCTTTAATCCATTCCCCCTTGTCCTGCCATTATCTACCCTTCCAAAAAGTTGATTCCCCGCCTGTTTGTATGCTCCCTTCAGGTACTGGAAGGCTGCAATGAGGTCCCCTCGCAGCCTTCTCCAGGCTGAACAAGCCCAGCTCCCTCAGTTTCTTTTCATAGGGGAGGTGCTCCAGCCCTCTAATCATCTTCGTGGCCCTCCTCTGAACCCTCTCCAACAGTTCCACATCTTGTATTGAGGCCCCAGATGTAGACACAGTACTCCAGATGGGGCCTCACATAGGCAGAGTCTCTGCTGGCCACCCCTCTTCTGATGGAGCCCAGGATACCATTGGGCTTCCAAACTGCAAGAACAGCAACTTTATATATGTTTTATATAAAACAATTCAATCCATACTGATCTGCAGATGAAATCCAAAGCAGATGTGTGTGATTGAGAGGCCATCTGTATATCCTGTCAATGGTTTAGACAAGAATGTTTGTTGTTTTGGGTTTCTTTTGCTTTTCTGTAAATGGTGAACATTTTAATTTTGGAAGAAATAATATTTGTTTGAGATACATACATTTATACTTTTTTACTAGTTGTATATTACCCAGAAACACAGTAAAGCAAAAATTATATGCAATGGTATAAACATCAATAAAAATAAGAAGTAAAATTGTGGCTAATAAAGCCAGTGAAAGAACTTTTCTTCACTTATCTAGGGATAATATTTTTTCTCAAGGAATTTAAGGAGGTTTACTTTCAGAAATGAATGTTACTATTTATAACAAAACGTCAGCTCTATCACAGAATCACAAAATGTTTGGGGTTGGAAGGGACCTTGAAAGATCATCTATTCCAAACCCACCATCGTAGCAGGATCACCCAGATTATGTCACACAGGATCCAGGTGGGTTTTGAATGTCTTCATAGAAGTAGACTCCACAACCTCTCTGGACAGTCTGTTCCAGTGCTCTGCCACCCTCACAGTAAAAAGGTTTTCCTTATGTTCACATGGAACCTCCTATGCTCCAGTTTGCACCCATTGCCCCTTGTCCTGTCATTGGGCATCGCTGAGAAGAGGCTGGCTCCATCCTCCTGACACTCATCCTTTATATATTTATAGACATTTATGAAGTCACCCCTCAGCCTCCTCTTCTCCAGGCTAAAGAGACACAGCTCCCTTAGCCTTTCCTCATAAGGAAGATGTTACACTCCCTTAATCATCTTTGTGGTCCTGCGCTGGACTCATTCAAGTAGTTCCCTGTCCTTCTTGAACTGAGGGGCCCAGAACTGGACACAGTATTCCCTATGTGGTCTCACCAAGTGAGAGTAGAGGGGGAGTAGAACCTCTCTCAACCTACCAACCACACCCATTCTAATACACCCCAGGATGCACATTTTTGACTCTATATCTTCCTTCTGAGAAGCTAAGCCTGCTTCATAGATTGTATTCTAATATTTATTATACAAATTAGATTACCAAATAACTCAAGAAAGTTACTGATACTTCTTGTGATATTGTGTGTTTTTAAAGCATTTCAAAGTTGTTTGGGGGTTTTTTTCTACCTAATCCAGTAGATCCATGAAATCCACACCAGGAGGACACTGCTTACAAAGAAGGGGATGGCACCACCTCATTTGGGATAGAGCTCCTTTTGGACTTAATGTCACTAGTGTGGTTGGAAGACATTCTGCCATAATGACACAGATTAAGCGAAAGATAGCTGGCAGTCCTCATCATCTTTCACAAGCAGTCCTTAATTAGCTCATTTGCTGGTATTTAATTGGTCTTATTACACCAATTCTTTATGAATAGAGACCATTAAATCAATTATACAAAAGCTAATATGACTTTGTTAGCATCAAATTAAAAATATCCCCTTTCAAAAATAAGCAAGCAAGTGAATAAATAAATAAAGCCTAGAATACATTTAAACTGTTTGCTCTTGAGGCAGAAGTTTACTCTGTCACATTGTAAAGAAATGCTGGCACTCTTAACACAGCTGAAGAAATATTTCTTCCTGACAGGCTACACTAAGGGTGAAATAATACACAGGCTGGGTTTCAATGTCTCAGTAAGTCAATGACTTCCCTGATTGCAATTTACTTTTGCATTTGCAATTCAGGGCTGAGATCCAGAAAGATCAAGTAATTTGTAAAATAGCTGCGGCGACTTTCTGAATTAGGGCAAGAAAAATGTAGGCATAAAATTTTTCTTAAAGATTGTATTCACTAGTTTATGCCATCTGAACACAATAAATGAAGCAACAGCACATCAGAAATTCAGTGCAGACAGGAGAGATGTCATGGACAACCATAGATTCAATCTGGTTTTAATACATCCATAAAACAGTTATAGGCAAGGCCACTTTGCTTGGAAGCACCCAGTTTTCTCCTTCTACTCTGAGCCTTCAAGAAAACTTCTTTCAGGTTTTACAAATATATTCTTAATTCCAGTTTCCTTCATGGTCTGCCTTGATTATATACCAGGTGGGGGCGTTTTGTGCATTTTGTGGTTGGTTTTGTTGTGTTGATTGTTTCCTTCTTTTCCTTGAGAATAGCAGATTTGATTCAATAAAGTATGTTTTTGCTTGTGATCTTTCCACAGCTGAACATTATCTTGTGTTTTCTCTGCATTAAGTAAAAAGATCAAATTTTACCCGTAAATGTCACCTTATATCTCAGTGAAAATTTACAGATAATATGATTGATCAGTGACTTTGACCTGAAGAAAGGATTCACTGATAGGCTTAAAAGACAGAGTTGGACATAACTTGCACTTCTAAGCTTGTAGAAGTGAAAATTTTCATGTTTGTAGCACTCAAGACTGCAGTAAACTGTCACTACCGTGCTTCCCCTGTGAAAGGCTCTCCAGACTTAGAGTGTGGATGTTAGAAATAAAATAGATTCTTGTTCTTCATAAATACAAGTTTGTCTTTCTGTTGTACACAAACTAAAAAGATCTCTGCTGCTGTTAAATATTTCTTCACTGTTAAATTTCCCACTCTTTACCCCACAAGGTTTTTATCTTCTTTCTTCCTCTGAATGCCTGTATTTTGTATTAGAAAAAATGTATCAATAAAATAATTTCAGTAAAATCAAAATAAAACCTAATTATCCCAGAAATGCTGTTCTAAAAACCATGTATAGTGTTCTGACTAAATGAATTATGTCATACCTTTATTTAAAAAAACACTAAACAAAACCAAACCTACAAAAACATACACCAAACACTATTTTCTTTGAGAATAGTGCTAATGCTAGTGTGATTTCAGATGATTTTGGGAACATCCCTTACTAAAAACTTTATATCATAGCTCACACATTTTTATTTTAGTTCTCCTTTTAAAAAAATAATGGCTAATAAAAATAATAATTAAAAATATATGTAGCATTCAAATTTCTAGTACTTTTAGAAACTTAGAAATCTTAGGAGCATAAGCTACTTTAGCCTTTAAAAGCAGGAGGCTTAAACTCCAAATCAGTTTGAATTCTCTGAGCCAATCTTTGTCTGTTAGAAAAAAAAATGAACAGAGGCACAAACTAGATAACAGCCTTTTATGGGGTACAGAAATTAAAGTAACAGAATTACCTTTCAAAGAGATCTCCAGGGCTTTAATGTAAAAATAGCTATTATTTTATTAGACAAGGCTCTAATCCACAGTCTGCTCAGCTGTACTCCAGACTTCTATAAGATAATCAATGCCTTCANTTTTATCTTTTTCTGTTCATGTTCTCTGATGACTTCTACATCAAAGTATACATAGGAAAAAGATTAAAGAAACCCCACAAAACAAAAGAGGCTGTGTTGCCCACGAGATGTGTTTGAAACCATTAATATAATCACCTGTGCTTTGTACTACTGATTTTTTTTTGCCACACGTCTTTTCTTCAGGAATATAAGACCTTTAAGTAAGAGAATATCGTAAGAGAAGAAAAAAATGTTCTTTGGATTAGGAGAATTACAGCTCCTACTTTTACATAGCACACCTTAGTGATTTATTCTTGGGGGGTGGGGGAAGGGAGTGCCATGAAATTCCTGTAAAGAATCTAAACTATAACTTTTCTGCAGGGGAATACTTTTTTTGGGAAGTTGAATTTGTGTTTTATATATTTATGTTAAATTGCTGAAGACTACACAAAGACAATGGCCATTGTAACAGAGAATCTGTTTTAGAAATTCTAAAAGTGACTGAGTAAAAGTGAAAACAGTACATACCTATGGAGAAGGAATCAGCTCTATCTCAGCTGAATTAGTTCCCTGCAATAAGTTTAGCTTGCTCCATGCTTGAGAAGACATATTTAGTGGTATCTAGTTTTGAGCTTACCACCATAGATAAGCAGCAATAAACTTAATTAATTACCAATAATGTCAGTATTTTCAATGAAAATAATACATTGACTTTTTTTTTTAATATATTTGGAAGTTCCACAAGGGTAATAGTTTCTCCTAGGTATCATTTCTTTGTATCTCAAATGCAAGATAAAAGTCTTGACCCATATTACAGATTTAAAACCAACTGTATTGCTAAGAAACAATAAGCATCCAACAACATGGCCATACAATGCTGTTTTGTATCTAAGGATAAATAAAACCTTGATGGTTCTCTTCTCCCCCCATACCTTGTTAATGCATCCTGTTGTCCTTCTCTGTCTCTCTTCTGCTTCTTACGTTCTCCTGTAGACAATCATAAGTAAGGGCAGTATCACTGTGAATTGTAAAAAGTCAAATCAGCCTTGAAACGGTCTCAGAAGCTGTTGTCCAGAAATCAGGATGATTAATATTGTGATCTTTATCTCCTACCTTTTTTCCCCTCAGCACAACTTATAGGACCTCCCAATTTCACGTATTTTAACTTTTGTCCTGGTTGAGAGACCCATTCAAAAATTCCTGCCTACAAAATAGAGTAAGCTTGCTGAGCCATTCCTGCATTTCACCAGTTATGCATTCCGCTCACCTTTTCCACATGAAGTTTATCCACACAGTTTAAAATTGAAGCTTGATTAGAAGTTAGATGAAGAACAGAGGGAAAAGAAATATCTGTATATGTGAAGAGACAGAAATGTAGCAACATATATGGAGAGAGAGAGGAAAGTTAAAGCCATAGGCAGTGATGGGTTAGCTATGAGATTAGGAAAGAGAGAAAAAGGCATTGCTCTGTGGAAAGGAAAAGAGTTACAGAAATCAGAAAAAATAATAAATATAAAAGCAACAATAAAATAGCATGTGAAAAGCTGAAAGTAACCTTTATTAACAGACACCAAAAACAAACTTTGGAACAAAATTTTGAAAAAAACAAATTGTAGAGAAGAAGCACATGCAAACTTTGGCAGCAAGGTGAACAGCTAAGACACTGACAAAACATTGTTAACATACCTTTTGTAAAAGAGCAAAACTGTTTTGTTCTAAATAAAAGTCATGTATAATTATCTAAGATATTCATGTCTGCACATATGCTGAGACAAGGATTTAAGTCTTTAAAACATTTAGTATTTTTGAAGTATTGCTTTCTCTCAGGTTCCAGTTAAAATCTGTCTTCTTTAAGCTTCAGTTTCTGTTTTATTTATATTATGCACTTGTAATAAAGTAGTCCCTTGTGAAAAAAAAATGTCCATATTATGTATCAACAACACGATCTGTCACCATTTGGCACAGTTGTCAGTCTTTGCTTAAAGGGAGGCCGGGAATGGAGTATCAGGGGGTTTGCAGGTCAAGACAGAGATAAATTGACAGAAGACTGTGGGGACACTTGCTCATTGTTTCTTGCAGTACACCTAATTCTGAATAATACTTGCATGGTTTATCACTTGAGACTGTGATTCCTAAAACAATTATACATTTTTACGAACATCAAACTCACCCCCAATTTAGTTTAAAATGGATTTAATTAGTGAAACTGCAGAATCAATTGGTATGTTTTGATTCTGGTCATGACAGGGTGGCAGTCTTCTCCCACATATTAGGAGCACGGCACATAAATTGGTTAGCTATTTCTAAAATTCTACAGACTAATACAATAATGCTACATAAAAATTTCTTCCATAACAGCAGAATATACATGAATAAATCAAGCCTCATTCTTTCTGAGACTTAGCACACAGAATTACCATTTATCTACATCATGATTGGCCAAGAGGGCCAATAGCATCCTGGATTGTATAAGAAATAGTTTGACCACCAGGAGGAAGGAAGAGATCGTCGCAGGTACACAGCACTGGTGACATCACCGCTCAACTACTGTGTGTTCAGTCTTGGGCCCTTCACTACAAGAAAGATGTTGAAGTGCTGGAGCTTGGCCAAAGAACATCGGAGCTGATGAAGGGTGTAAAGCACAGGTCTTGCAAGAAGTGGCTGAGGTAACTAGGGTTGTTTAGCCTGGAGAAAAAGAGGCTGAGGGGAGACTTTATTGCTCTCCACAGTACCTGAAAGCTGGTTGTAGTGAGGTGGGTGTTGATCTCTTATACCGAGTAACAAGCAGCAAGGCATGTCAAATGGTCTCAAGCTGCACCAAGGGAGGTATAAATCGGATACTAGGAAAAAAAACATTCACTGCAATTGTCATGAAGCACTGGACCAGGCTGTCCAGGGAAGTGGTCGAATCACCATCCCACGAGGCATTTAAAAGATGCATAGATTTAGCACTTTGGGAGATGGTTTAGTGGTGGACTTGGAAATGTGAGGTTAAAGTTTGGACTTGATCTTAAATTTGTGTTTTCTAATCTAAACAATTCTATGATTCTACAATTTATCTCAGAAATTAGAGATAATAATAATAACTGTGTTATTCTAAATACAGATTTTAGCATTTATTTCAGCATATAAGATCTTCAATCAAGACTGAATCAAGAATTAGAGATACAATGAGTTCTATTTATTTTTTCCTGAGTTTATTATTCATATTGAAAAAGCATTTTTGATGGAGTTTTGCCAATTACAGGTATTTTCATTTTCTTATTTATTTGATCTCTGACATAAAATATTTTATGAGTTTAAATGTTGTTGAAAAAGCATTACTTTATTTCATAAATTATAATGAAGTGTAATGAGAATTTAAAACATTTCTGTACTTTGAGTAATCTGGTACTTAAAGAAATATGGAATATATATATAATATATCATATGTATATATTATATATTATAACAATAAATGCTTTAATTCAAATAATCAAAAATATATCTCTTTTTCACAAAATATAAACCAAAATCAAATCTTTAATTTTTGGTGGGCTATAATATTTTCTATGATTGTTACGGAACTGTTGTTACAACACTGCTGTGATCTTTAAACATGATGAGGCAAACCTATACCAGCTGTAACTCAGCAATAAACTGAATAACACAATTACATTTTTACTAGGAATATGTGCATTTTGCTAGTTTAGAAGCACAAAATATTCAGCAGTTTTTCACTACATCACTGGGAAGGTAGTGAAAAACTACTTAGGTCCTAAGTACATTTAAAGGAAATTGAAGCTGTACCAAGTTAAACAGAGAGAAAAAACAAACAAACAAACAAGCAAAAAACCAAACCAAAACAAAAAAAACACAAAACAGCTAAGAAAAATCCAAACCCTTTTGTTAAATATTAAAGTTGAGGCAAAGTACATGGGATTGAGAAAAGAGTTTATGAAAATACATCAACATTACATTTCATCGTTACGATTTCTTCTGAGAAGTGTGTATCATTCATGTATATGAAAAGAGGATTTACTTTTTTGAATTTGGTATTACATTTTAGAAATAGCTATCTCCTAAGCTATTCCTACGCTCTTGCTTGCTAGGACAGTTTTCCATTTTTGTGTCATAATTATTGTACTAACAACAGAAGATTAAAAGTTATTATTTCTGAGATTCGGGATCAAAATAGATTTTTCTTTCCTTTTTAATTTTTTTAATCATGTCGGAATGCAGGTTGCAAAGAACTTCAGCAGGGATGAAAGATGAAAGCTGGAATTCAACTCCAAATTCAGGATGTCTCTTAGTTCAGCTTGTTTGAAAGTGACAGATTAAATAAACATATCAGCTTAATTAAAGCATTATTTTAATCATTTCTGAGAGAATATGAGAATTATATAGGACAAAAATATTACAGTATGAATTGCTGTGAACTTACAAGTGTTATTGCCAATACTTACATAGCTATCAGCAGAACAACAGAGATCAAAATTCACTCTGATTTTATTATTTCCATACTTGGTTGCTGTTTTCCATGTGACCTTCACCAGGGCAATCTGATATGGATTTTCCAAAACATGAAGAAATACATTGGGTCATGACCAAGAGTAGTGTGAACACCACCTCTCAGAAGCATTCACTAACTTTCTAGATATTGATTTTGGATGCACAGATCAAAATTCTTAAAGAAAGGACTGAAAAGTCTAGCATTTATGCAAATGAATGCATATTACTTTAAAGTTCAGGAAGCAGACTGATAAGATTTAGAACATTTTACATAGGTTTTCTACAGCAAGCTTTAAGATGGGGTGTGGGGAGTTTTCTTTTGTTCAATTCAGGATTTTGTTTGTTTTAGTTTTATTGTTTTCCAAGGAGGAATACCTATGATACCGAGCTAATGTCTGATGATCATCACAATTCTCCTTCACTCCATGTTCCATTTATCAATGATCAAGCATTAAAACTATGAGGAAAAAAAAGCCTAAGGTTTTTGAGTATTTCTGGTTATATCCTTGTAGGATTGTAATAAATGAGCATCTGAAAGACTAAAGAAAGGACTATCCAGTGACTCAGCAAAATTTTCAATCACTAGCTGCATATGAAGGCAGAATTTGCAAGAGACTTGAGAAGTCATTGCTGTGTCACTGATCCTACTGTCTTCTGCATCTATCTGAAGCAAAAATCTTCCAACTGAGAATCCACATCTCATCGCATCTATTCTTTAAGAAACAAATTATTATAAGAAGCATGAAATAAGAAGACAATAGCATATGGATTTTAGCTCCTCTCCTCTTCTCTCCTCTTTTTTTTTCTTTTTTCTTTTCTTCTCTTCTACTTTCTCCTCTTCCTTTCCTGCTTCACTGCCATGGGAAGTATTTGGGTTGTTAGACTGATACATGCTGAATGCTTATCCACCAAAAAGTTTGAACTGAAGAAAGATCAAGAATGTTTCCTTTTTTAAATGTAATTAGGCAAAGAAGACAAGCCCACAAGTTTGAATCTTGTGTATAAATTGAAAAATGCAAATTTAAAAAATGAAATGTCTAAATGGACAAATCACTATAATCAGGATTTATTCAAAGTGGCTTTTTGCTCAGTGAAAATCAAGGCTTAGTGAGGGGAGAAGTGATGACCTCAGAGTACTTTTAAAGCAAAAATAAATTATATAACTGAAGGCTTGCTGTGAGGAGAGGAACAGTGAGAGGTGATACATGGTGGAATCAAAGTGAGAGATAGATTAATGTGGCAATTAAGTGCTCAGCAGATGAAATTGCTGGTGAGATTGAGAGTGAGACTGGATGGATCATGGCTATCATGGCAAGTTCAAGGGCTCTGGCTAGCGGAATTCGTGGTTTAGTGTGAGACTGGTTAGTGCAAGCACAAGAAGTGTTTGACCGTCAATCATTGGTAGGTTCATGCAGAGATGATAAAGCAAGGTATCAAATATGTTAATAAGTATGAAAAAGAAGTGGTTTACTGAAAAAGAAAGAACAGAAGTATTTTCAGGTGATATGCCTTAATAGTAATCAGACATTAAAAGCAGAGAACTCTTTGTCTTCAAACCAGTGTTTCAAATTATTGCGTCTACCCATAAATAATTGTTAAAACTTGATGACATACACAATAAATTTCAGTTATGCTTCTTGTGTCAGCCAGTATATGCATAAAAATTCCAAATGCAATTGTTATAATGTACTAACATAATGTGCAAAACAGTGGAAGTTGACTTAAGAATCATACATATGTCTTCACTGTTACTTTTTTCTCAAACACACATATGACTTACAATTTCAAATGAGCAAAACATTTGTATGACATTAATCACTGCTGTTTCATAATAATAATAATAATAATAATAATACTTATACAATTATTTCCTTACAATTTAATAAAGTTGTGTTTAAGGGCCTATGCACAACCACAAAACTAAATTTTATAACTCTTACTTTAAAAATGCCCATATACTTGTTATATTACACAACAAACTGAGGTCTTAACAGAAGTTTTTAACAGCATAGCTTTTGTACCTATGTGTCATCACTGATTACTCAGGAGTTTAAGATACTTACAGTCCTGACTCAACCATTTTCCTTAAGACAGATAGGAAAAACTGGAGCCCCAGGTCAGTATTAGCAGTCTTTAGCCACATACATATTTACTTAATCTCTTGCTTGCTCTTGTGTATCAGTTTCCCTGTAACAACAATCATGGCAAGAAAGTCTTCCTATATATCATTACCAATGCAGCAGCCAGAGCATTGAAAATATCTATACTAGATCTGTCTAGACAAACATACCCTTCTTTCTATTGCATTAATGTGAAGAACATGGTCATGGATAAGACAGAGTCCACAGATGAACGCATATTACTACTAACATGCTTCAGCCTGAGTTCTCTTCACCACTGCATGCAGCTAAATTTAAATGTATGTAGAAATTTTCCCAAGGGCTGTTGTTAAGTAAAAGTTGCATTTATATACACCTTAACTTTGCTTTTCTTGGCTTGCAGATTCTGCAGTTTGCTGAACAGAAGATTGTAAAGAAAGCTGCTATCTCTTTCATGCTAATAAAACCAGTTGGCTTTTTTTTTTTTTAATTAACTCATCTTCTTGTAGAATGAAAAAAAAGATACACTGACATACTAGAATTATCTTCACTTTACTATTTATTATTTTGCGTGTCTTGTCACACCCTCTGTTACTCATCTTCCCACCACCATTAAATCCCAGGTTTTTCAGTTTTGCTCACCACAAATATAATTTGATATTTCAATCACACTTTGAAGTCCATGTCTTGTCCCATATCTTTCTGAAATATGCTAACCAGAAATTGATAGAATATTCCTTATGAGAGCATAAAATTAAGATATATAATCCTTGGTTATGTTTTCCTAATTTTTCCTTTTCCATCTACCTGCTTTTTATTAGCAGTATATGTTAAGCAAATGTTTACTTTGGGGGTGCACATGATGCTTTTTAAATCTTCCTTGTTTTCTATATCTTATTTACACCTGGAATGATGAACAATGTGTTTGCTTTTTCTGTTATCATATGTATATTTCTTTCATTCTAAGTTATATTCTCTGGACCTTGGAATCTTTAGAGAAGTCAATAAGTGCTGTTACCAGTATTCACATTGACAGTGGCACATGCAGGATAACAAGGTAATTGGGCCCAGTCAGCGTGGGTTTATGAAAGGCTGGTACCACTTGACTAACCTGATCTCCTTTTAGGACAAGGTGAATGAGAGAAAGACTGTGGATGTTCCCTAGATTTCAGCAAAGCTTTTGACACCATAGTGAAGCATTTTCCCAAAGAAAATAACTGCTCATGCCTTGGACAAGTGCATTCTTTGCTAGGTAAAATCTGGGTGGATGGTTGGGCCCAAAGAGTTTTGTTGAATGGAGTTAAATCCAGTTGACAGCCAGACACAATCAGTGTTCCCCAGGGCTCAGTACTGAGACCAGGTCTCCTTAAGTTCTTTGTCAATGGTCTGTATGAGGGAATTGAGTGCACCCTCAGTAAGTCTGCAGATGAGATCGAGTTGAGCAGAAAAATTGATCTGCTTGAGGGTGGGAAGGTTCTAGGGAAGAATCTGGACAGCCTATTGATGGGCTGAGGCCAATTGTATCAGGATCAACAAAGTTAAGTTCTGGGTCCTGCATTTGGGTCACAACAACCCCACGCAATATTACAGGCTTGTGAAAGAGTGGCTGGAAAGCTGCCTGGTGGAAAACTCGGGGTGCTGGCTAACAGTCAGCTGAGCATTTTCCAGTAGTGTGCCCAGATGGACAAGAAGTTCCATTGCATCCTGGATTGTAAAAGAAATGGTGTGGCCAGCAGCACTAAGGAGGTGATTGTCTCCCTGTACTCAGGACTGGTGAGGCAACACGTCATGTACGGTGTTCAGTTGTGGGCCCCTCACTACAAGAAAGATGTTGAGGTGCTGGACCATATCCAAAGAAGAATGAAGCTGATGAAGGGTGTAAAGTAAGAGTCTAACAAGATGTGGATGAGGGAACTGGGGTTGTTTAGCCTGAAGAAAATGAAGCTGAGGGAGACCTTACTACTCTTTAGCATTACCTGAAAGGAGGTTATAGCAAATGGAGTGTTGATCTTCCAAATAACAAGTGACAAGAAGAAATGGTCTCAAACTGCACCAAGGGAGGTATAAATCGGATACTAGGAAAAAAACCATTCACTGCAATTGTTATGAAGCACGGGACCAGGCTGCCCAGGGAAGTGACTGAGTCATCATCCCTGGAGGTGTTTAAAAGATACATAGATGTTGTTCTTAGGGAGACTGTTTTGTGGTTGGACTTGGCAGTGTTAAGTTCACAATTTTGATGATCTTAAAGGTGTTTTCTAACATAAAATATTCTATGATTCTAAGTCATTGATGAGCAAGTCTTCCCTCAGGGTTGGGTTGGTTGGGAAGCCTGCTACATTTGCAAGACTTTCAGTCCTAAAGCAAGACTCATAACTGCTGCCTCTTGTTTTCTGCCCTATGTTTTACATACCTGTAAGAAAATTCATATTTTGACTAATAAGAAACCTTCTAAAATGCTATGGTATTATCTGAGTAAAATAAATTCCTTAGTGTGAGAAAGAAAGACTCAGACTATAAAGGATTCATATCGTATGAAGTCTTCAGCATTTATCTATCCTAGGCTATTACATTCTGAACAAAACAGAATAAAACAACCATGAGAGGTATGTATTTAGACATGAAGTATAATTTTTTGTTTGTTTATTTTTCAGTAACTCAGTGAATGATCCCTCAAGGAATCTTTAATATAATGCAGAATATTTTCTAGGTTGGTGGTGGTTGGTTTTTTAAAAATTCTTTTGCTTGCTTACCATCTAACCAATTTCAATCAGGAGAGTCCAGGTGGCAATCAGGATGGTATTAAATTGTTTTCATGAAATAATTTCTATGGATATTACATGTTAATTACCACTCTAACATTAACATTAACAGCAGGGATAATTGACTGAAGTCACTGGCCCTAGTTCAAGATGGCCCTGCCTTTTTCCTACCTGAGCAAGCACAACAGTAGTTTTGGCTTAATGTTCATGCACATTTGTAGCAGTGAGCACTTCACATTAAAAAATAAAATAAAATTAACCCCTTATTTTAGATCAAGACAATATGAGTGGCTTAAAGGTTCTAACCTTCTCCTTACAGGAGCACAATTTTAGCAGAATATTAATTTCCTATGTTTCACACATTGGTTTAATTACATTTGGAGAGAGAAGCTAATTTAATGAAAATTCTTATCTGGGCCTTGGCCTGTATTTCACAAAGAAAAAAAAAAAAGAATATGTAAGACAACCCTGCACTCCTCTACTCTTGCTGCAAAACTAACAAAACTATATAGACAGAAAAAAAATTTTGCAGACTTTAGCGACCTTTCTGGCATATAGCATCTGTGAGCTACAACTGCACAAGTTCATTTCCTTTCCCTGGCCATATACCTAACTCTCAGAAGGGGATTGCTTCAGCAATTATTTAGAGCACTGAGTAGCTCCAATATTTTGCCTTGTCAGGTTTCAACCTACAAGCACTTTTCATAAAGCATAAGGATGTATTTACATCCCTAGAGTTCTATAGAAGTTTTTAAAATCTGATGCTAGTTATATGAAGTTTTGTGATGATACCTGAGGAGCATAGAAAATGCGCTTTAGGTGGCTGAGGTCTTTTGTATTAAGTTGAATTAGATGAAAACTTGTGATTGGTAAATACAAGAAGTTTTTGTTGGGTTTTTTTAAGGGTTTTATTTTTTGATCTTCTGAAAGAAGGCATTTTTAATTAATTTTATTTCACAAAGAATATGTATTTGGAAAGTATTTGATTGCAGATGTGTCTCCTTGACAAATTATTTTAGCTGAAACACTGTAATCATCCTTATATAAATGAAAATATATCTTAATGATTTTATGTCATATTCACTTTATCTTTTATCTGAAAATGAACCGATAGGTGAGAGACAGGGAGAGCTGGAAAACTTAGGAGACTAATTTTACCTTCTTTCTGAAGATAACAGATTTACTTTCATTTTGATTCATCTATTGGAAACAACATCTTTTGGGAGATTGCATACTGCTACCTAAACACCTTGAAACAAGTTAGTGCTAATGTTAGATTAGGTTAGATGAGACTTTGTCTAGCTATGGCCTAAAAACCTCGAAAGACAGAGATTCCAATACCTCTCTGGGTAATCTGATTTAGGAGTGCACCACCTGCCTGGGGAAGGGCTTTGTCCTAATGTCCAGAGTGGCTTCAGGCCATTGGCCCTTTTTTTCACCACCTGCTACTAAAAACCAGAATTTGATTCCATCATACTTGTAATTTTTCTTTAAGCAGTAGATTGTTATTAGAACTCTTTTATCTTCTTCGTCACCGCACCAAAAAAGATCAGCTTTCTTCACCTTTTCTTATAGGTTATTTACTCCTAAATCCCTAGACTAGATGTACTGGGAGACCATCAAGCCTCTCCAGCTTCTTACTGCCTTTGAAACAATTGATTATGGAGGATCAAACATGGACAACTGTAAGCCTGTTATCATCTGTCAAAAGTCATGGTTATAGAGAGAGGTCACCTATAACAAGGAAAATGACTCATGTTGCATCCATCTCTAAGATAGCAGTCCAATAAAACTAAAGGTAGGCCATCTTCAGCTCAGTCCTTGAAAATATCATGATGGATGCCCTTCTGAGATCCAGGATCAATCCCAAATGCTTGACAGCTAAGAGGAAATTAAATTTATGAAGGACAATCTTCCTTGACCAATGTAGGTATTTTCTACTGTTAGATGCCTGGCTACAGGTAGAAGGAAACAACAATAGGTGTATCAACAATAAGTATTGCAAAGTTTCATACCAGTATGTCCTCATACAGCAGTGCATACTTGGAAGTAACTAGCTGAGCAGCAGCCATGCTTGACAAAATCTTGGAGCTATGGTAATTCAACTAATCTGACTCTGAGACAGCAGTGTGCTCACATTGAAAATAATGTACTGGCCAAACTGTGCAATCTACACATACAGTACAAGAAGTGCACCTAACAGGTCCAAGGAAGTTGTTGTGCCAGTCTACTCCCTTCTGGTGACACCACCACAGTTTCATCAGAAGCTCTTTCAACACACTCATGTGAATCCCACTCTACCCAGCAAATGTGAATCCATCCAATGCCAGGTGAAGGAACTACAACTTTATCAGAGGACATATAACCACTATTGTCTTCAGCCCTAGGGAATATCACCAGGCATGTCCCAGGATCAGAATGCCTATATTAGTAGTGGCTATCCTAAGGACTTGATCTGGCTACACCAACCAGGTCTGTGGATCATGTCCTCTAGTGCATATTCACCACTGCAGAGTTGTTTTTTTTCTGTGACCAGCATCTGCTTCTGAATCTCCTTTGCTTTTTCAGTGCACCAATTGCCATGCTAACTGTGTTTCTCCTGCTTATACACAGTTTACATCAGTCCTAGTCATTGATATCCTCTGGTGCTAGGCAAGTAGGCCACCAGCTGCGAGTTTGCTCTGCAAGATTCTCTGCTTGGCAGGAAATTTCTCACACTATCTGCTAGTTCCTGGCCTTGCTTCACTTTTCTTGTAATCACTGGTACTGCCACACACTGCTTCCTCCCACACTGTTAGTCTGAAAACTTCTGATAGTACATGAGAGAAATAAACATTGCTTTAAAAAATCCATAGAAAAGGCATAGTACCACTTATGATCTCTCAACTTCCAAGTGTTTAAGCTTTGTTTTTACAGAGTAGGTTTTTTATGTACTGTCTTTCCTATTAGACATAACAAACTTGATTTTTTTTTTTTTTCTTCCAGTGAACCTATGTCAGTCAGGACCATGAAAAAAAATCATACCTGTGTATTCACACACTATGACAATGTTTCTATGTTGGAGAAATTCTAATGCTGCTTTGTTGGAGAAATTCTTTGTAGAAGCACAGAAGTTGTAACTATATTGGTACAGTAAATCTTGCCCAGCACAGAAATATAATTAGTTATGTTTCAACTGTTCCCTAAGATATATTTATCCACTCCAACTAGAACCCTCTTGATCAATTCCCAGACATGATCTGCTATTTAAAATGCATTAAAATGGACCTTTTCCAATAGGATTTTACATGCAGCCATCATAGAGTGGTAGCAGAGTAACTTTACTACATTAAATGTGGACTGCTCTATGCCAACTAGCCTCTGCCCAGGAGCATTCCCAAGAATGCTTACTAGAATACCAGTAACCAAAAATTCCAGAAAAAGAGTAGTCTCGCTGAATTAACTTTAAAATATTTTTAGTTGTTGTTTTGTTTTGTTTTCTGGTTCTGCCAACCAAGCTGATCTGGTAAAAGATAATTTTGAGAGCTCTGAAAAATCCAAACAAGAAACTCTTCAGGACATGACAGTAACATTTAAAAGATACACTTTTATATTTGAAAACATCATTCTTTTGTCATGTGATAGGAGGAAATATTTTTTTCTTTTCTGTTTTTTTTTTAAAATCTGACACTTAAAACCACTAGTAGATATAGAGTAGGAATTAGAAGAACAGCAAATAACAGTGTGTGTTAATTGTTTGCTTATAGGAGTGTGTCTTATGAGCACAATGAGCTCCATGCAACATCTGGCCTTTCTTGCAGATGTGGCAATACTTAAAGCATAAGATTGCTTAAAAAACATATTTTACTCATAGTATTGTATCTCTATTTTATACTTGCTTATGTTTTGAATCAGACAGACCAATTCTTAATTCATTAATTTATTCTGTTTAGAAATTTTCCTTTATTGCTTACAAAACCATCAGCAACATCTGGAAAAAAACTTATCCAGGAAACAACCCTATCAAAGATGAGGAGGCTAGGGATTTAGCCTCTGTATTCAGATGTCATAAACTTAATTCCTTTACTAAAATGTTGTTTTCAGCATCTGCTGAAATTACTAAAAATGGACAAAATCACCCATATGGTTCTATAATGTTATGATGCTACGATGCTGTAATGCCATGACGCTTTGATTTGACCCTGAATTCTATAGTCAAAACAAACAAGCTTAGTTATGTTTCTTTAAGCGTGTGGAGATCCTGTAATTCTTTAAAAGAAGTATCTTTATAAGAATTATGCTCCAAAGATTCTTAGTTGCAAATAAAATACAAATGACTTACAAATAGCCTAACTCCTTGCTACTTCCTGCCAAGTTTTCCTTTCTGCATGTTCCTCTTGCAAATTTTTTGCCTCCTGCTGTGAAACAATCTATCAGACTGCATACAGAATCCTTGTTACAGCTAATATAAAATCAGCCTATTTAGCTTGCATGTAGCGTAATTTAGAAGAGAATATTTCACTTATTCACAACAAATTGTAAAACTACTTTCTGTCCAGCAGAGAGAAAAAACATCTGTGATCAGGAGACACCTTTTATTTTCAGTTCTTGCTTCACTGCAAAGCTAATTATGTGGGGAGAAAGAAAAGTCATTCCAAATACAAAGGGGTTACATTAAAACAGAAGAACAAATAAAAAATACATTAGGACGTTAAGTGGATATATCTTTGAAAATAAATAGTATGGAACAAAAAACATTATTGCAAAGAGCACTGGAAATCTCAAAAAGATGTGCAACAGGAGAGAAAGAATATCCAAGCAAAACTAATTAAAAAAATACTTAGAAGTGCAATACAATTTATTATCTATGTGGAAAAAAAAAATTACTGAGCAACAGTGGGAATGCAGGATACTGAAGTGGTGGGGAATATCTTCTAAACACTTTTTCAGGCATAAATTCAGTCACTAACAAAAGAACTTTCAAGTTTTTTAAAACAAAAAAAATTACTTGTGGGCACCATTCTACTAGTAAAAACTATTCTGCTTAGCAAAACTTCAACAGTATAGTCCCCAGAATATATAATGAGTTACAAAATTCTGTTCAAAACCAGTCTATACTACACATATGACAGTAAATTAGCCATAAAATTGGAGAATTTATACTGCATATTGCTTAATATATATTTTTTTAAATAAACATTCCAGTTACTGTTTTATCTGATATTCGTCTCTGTTGAAATACTGAATAAACGGAATATGAAAACAGGTCTTAATTTTCAGCCTGTATTTAGCACTGTAGAAGGGCCTAAAATTGATCAGTTTAGGTCAAAACAAGACATACATCTATACTATGTATTTTTTTCTTTTAGAAATTCCAAAAGAGCTTAAACATTTTAGAGGAATGGTGAGGTGAAAAATTTTGCCGGAGTAGTTTTCCTATGACTGTAGTCACAGTGTCCATTTAAAGTGCAGTTCTGAGGTCAGTAAATTTGATTCCTTACCTTTCCTTATTTTTTGGTTTGGGTTTTTTTTGGTTGTTTTTATAAGGACAGGAAAGGTAAAAACCCCAAACTGTAAGAACTGGATTTTTACTCAGACTATCTTTAATTTGGAGATAGAACTTTTCTTGAAATGTTACACACAAAACTAGATAATTTTGTTGTGGTTTAACCCCAGCCAGTAACTACACAACACACAGCCACCTGGTAAACACTTTTTCCCCAAAGGTTATGGGGACCAGAATGAAAAAAAAATAAAATAAATCTTGTGGGTTGAGATAAAGACAGCTTAACAGGATCACAAAGAGAATCACAGAATCACAGAATGCTAAGGGTATGAAGGGACCTATGGAAATCATCTAGTCCTAATCCCCTGCTGAAACAGGATCACCCAGAGCAGGTAAGCAATAATAGTATAATAATAGCAATAACAACAACAACAAGTAATACACAAATGCAATTGCTCACCTCATGCAGAAGGAAAAATTACAACAGAAGCCTAGTCTTTTTCTAAGCAGCGATCCTGCCTCCTGGCTAGCTTCCCCAGTTATATATATATATGGAACATGTTGTTATACAGCAGAGAATATCCTTTTGGCCCATTTGGGTCAGCTGTCCTGGCTGTGCTCTCCCAGCTGCTGGTGCACCTAGTAGGGTGTCAGAAACTGAAAAGTACATGACTTAGTGTAGACTCCATAACTACCCAGCAACAACTAAAACCATCAGTGTGTTATCCACATTATTCTCATCCTACATCCAAAACTCAGCACTATACCAGCTCTAGAAAGAGAATGAATACCATTTCTGCCAAAATCAGTACAATCCTTTACATAGGAAGTTCTACCATCTGATGAAAATTAGTTTTGGGTGTCTGCAATATTCTTGTCTGCTGCAGGAACTGGCAGCTTCCCTGGGCTGGGGAACCAGGAGTATCAAGAGCCCCCCGGGGTCTGTCAAGGCAGGGACTGGTAGCCAGGACCCATTCCACCCTCCAGTCAGAGACAGGATAGCTGGGAGAGGGTACCAGGGCAGCACCAGCCCCAGGATTTGGGCATCTCCATGAGGCTGGAGATCGTCTGAGGCAAGGCCCATAGGTGGGCCTGCCTTGGTGGGGCCCTTGGCCAGGTAGGGCAAGGCTATGGGGAGCTGGAGACTGGCCGCGCTTCTGGGTCAGTGGGTCAGGAACTAATGACCCTGAGGGGCTGATATGGGGTCCTGGTCTATGGGTAGGGTGTGGGGAGGTGCCAGGGGGCTGATCAGGGACATGAAGATCCTGACAGATTTCTCAGCAAACTTCTCAGATTTCTTTGTTTCCGGAAACATTAATTAACAATGTCTGTTGCCCATTATGACCTCAGCCCTTTATTTTATTATTTTTTCTGTTCAAAACTTGCTGGCACACCAGTTCCTTGAGCTGTGTGGGTCTGGCTGACTGCTGTGCTAACTACAACACTTTGCCCATGCTTCCACTGAATCCCATCCTGCTCATTTCAGACCATTTCTCATAATGCTCAGGACCTCTCTGGATCCAGTCTTTATTCTCTAAAGAGCTTAAAGCTGTCTCACCTGAGTCATTCTTAAATGAAAGGATGAAGGGTTTTTTTCCAAGTCATCGATAAATTGGACTGGACCTGCCAGTACCCCAGCAGACATTGATGGTACTCCAATACAGCTGGGGAATGAAACACTGATAACTGCTAAGTACATTTTTATCAAAGATGAACTAATTTAACTGTAATTTATTCCAGTCTGTCCTTTATCGATCAGTGTTTTACTCAGTTTATGGGAAAGATTGTTCTCATATGTTCACATTCTTTAAAATGCATCTCGCATTCATGTGAAAGGCTGACACAGCTGATGAAGAAATGGTGGTAGAGACCTATGTGCTATGTATTATTATGATTCAAAATGGAGTTTTACTTATTTAACTCTCCTTAAATTTTATTCACAGTGTTATTGACAACATTATTTAGCTTTCTGTGGTTTTCTGTCATCCTAAGAGAACAATACCATCATTGTGTGTACTTCCACTGCTGCAGTTCAGATTTCGGTTCTTGTTACAGTGTCATCCATGAGGTAGACTGGTATGACAGTGACTATATCTTTGCAGTGTTTTGTGGCTTAGAGGGGTCTAGTCAAGATCAGGACCTTAGAGAACAATGATCTATTCCACTATAAACAAAACAAAGATCCTTTTTCCAGAAGAACTTCCTCGGGATTCTTTTTAAAATTATTTCTTTATTTCTGTTTTAAAAGTTTCTAATGTGTCTATAGAGAAAAGATGATACTCTAAAGAAGTTGATGTTAAATCTTAAGCTCCAAGGACGAGATCTCGTTAGCAAGAAAAATATCAGACTTTACAACACAAGTGCCACCACATCACATACATAGAAATACACAAATTCTGTACACTTTTTATTTAGGAGAAAGAAGTCAGGATTAATTAGAATTAGCCGCACAAAACTTGGAAACATTTTGCTACTTATGAGAAAAAAGTTATTTTTGAAGCAACCTTTTTATCTCATTATAAGCAATTATACTACCTCACCCGATAAGGCAGATGTACTTCTTCCTGATTTGGATTTTTACACATTTACAAAAATTGGCACTGTGCATTCTCAGCATTTTGTAGCCGTTTCTAAGTACTTAAGTCCTGGAAAGGAGAAAAGCAAAACTATTTCTGATTCAGTTCTAATCAAGTCTATTAGTTGACATCTTATCACTATAAAGCATTATCCAAAGTAATCATTTACTTTGCTGGATGTTCAAATAAAATTTGACTCAGTCTACAAAACCATGGTTTCCTTCTGTGGGAGGAAGAAATATGGAACATGCTGACGCTTTAAGAAAAAAATAAAATCCTTTAACCCTTTTATCACAGAATTTTATACTGTACTCTGCTGTGACAGAAGAAGCAATGAAAGATTAATTTTATAAAGCCACATTCTCTTTAGAATCATGGAACCACAGAATGGTTCGGGTTCACAGGGAACTTAAAGATCATCTAGTTCCAACCCTGTGCTAGTGGCAGGGACACCCTCCACTAGACCAGGTTGCCCAAAGACCCATCCAACCAGCCCCTGAACACTTTGAAGGAGGGGGTGTCAACAACTTCCCTGGGAAAACTATCCCAGTGTCTCACCAGCCTCTCAGTAAATAATTTCTTCCTAATATTTAATCTAAATCTACCCTCTCTTGGTTCTAACCCATTATGCCTTGTCTTATCACTACACTCCCTGAAAAACAGTCCTTCTCCATCTTTTCTGTAGGGCCCTCCAGGGTAAACTGCTTTCAGGCAAAGACCTTTGGCTCCCTGCTGACCAGCTGATAGCAAAGCCCCTACAGAAGTCATACTGCCAAAATACTCAGTGTCCTGTCTCTGTGGAAACCATGCAGGGCTTGGTAAGTTATACAGTTCATAACTGACTAAATCAACAATAATTTATAACTGGTGTGTTTATGTTCTTCAGAAGAACACTCTGAGTTCTAAGTAATGAGTAAGAGATGGAATAGACAGCTCTGCTGAATGAATCTCAAAACCTTTTTTTTTTTTTAAATCCTTTTTCTTTTTTATGTGGCTACTTTTTATTCCATTGCATTTTTATCCAGTATTACAAGTCATTTTGAGAATATGTTTTAAAGTGTTAACCTGTTAACTTTTATCATTGGTGAACTCCAATTTATTTTGAATCTCCTCGTAGTCAAGTGGCAAGTAATCGTATCTTTGTGTAAAGGCTCTCCACTATTCCTTCTTTCTAATATTCCAAGAGACATTTTTCTTATTAGAAACAAACAACAAACAAACAACCACAATGAATACATAAAATAAACTTTTAGAGTATATTCTGTAGACTAATGCATAAACAAGTACTAGTGTTAGAACCAAGCTAGAGATACTGTATTAATTTGACAAAGCTCTAAGGAGGAGAATTTTCACTGTCTGAACATGACAGGTCTTTCTGGAGCTTTATTTTGGCTTATTTAGTTGTAACAACAATACCAACAAAACCAACATATCAGGTGTCTGTTTCCTAATTTGTTATATTTTTTCTTAGCTTTGTAAAATTGGTTGCTGTGATTATATTTTTTAAATAGATGGCATTAACAAGTTGCTATCCCCAAAGTTACAAACACCTCACCAATGACCTGTTACTCATGGCTAAAGAAATCCATGCTTGATAAGTAGAAGAAAAACATTTTAAGGGTAAAGGCAAGAAACAATTGCTTTACACATGCAAAACGGATCATACACAATATATTTAGATGCAGCATGGAGTAGCAGTTCAATGAATTCTGTTACAAAATGTATAAAAATAGCCCAATAATTTCCTGATCCTTAATCACAGTTTGCAAGGAGATGAGTGGCGCAAACTGCATAAGCCCTTTAGAGGGTTTTTTTAATAGTATGGTTTATTCACTATTCAAAAATATAGGATGATTAAAGATGAGGAAATTATCAATCTCCTCCCAGAAAACAGGAGGAGGAAACCCAGCCATCAACACAACACTCTGTAGCTCTTCCTTGACGTTGACTGTGGAGTGTTTCCTAATACAGTCCACCTGTCTGTCCTCTCCTCTAGATGCCAGGTGCCTACCAAGATGCTCTGTTGCTCCCCTCTTCAGCAGAACAGTGGGAGGATAAAAATAAGATGGAAAAAAACCCTCCTCAGTCAAGATAAAACCAATTTAATAAAGAAAAAGACCACACAGGGAAGCAAAGAAAGAAACCCAAAAGATTTATTCTCTACTTCCCATTAGTAGGCAATTTCCGCCCACTTCCTGAGAACATGTGGTGGTTGCTCTGCAAGCAAAATGTTATAAATAATGAATGACTTCACTTCTCTCTCCATTCTCTCAGCTTTTTACTGTTCATCAGTAAATATCCCATTTTAGTCTATGTTGCAGATGGATTTCCATTTCTGAAAATCACATACTTGATATCTGGTTCTGAGTTTTACATTTAGGTTAATTTTCTGTCCCAGTCTTAGCTGGAGACAGAATTGTTATAGTGACATCTCCAGGCATCATTTTATTTTAGAACTTATTGGTGAGATCTTCCGTTCAGTTATTTCAAAGAATAATGCACAATGAGAGGTCCAGACAACTTACGGGAAATGTTGTGGAAAGGGCTGAAGTGATCACCTCATAATTCCTTCCAGGACCAGCCACATACAGACTGACACAGGAACAGACCATTAGACCGAGTGTTGGAGAAAAGTGCTGCCTTTAGACATTAATGCCCTGGGGAAAAGCAGTAGATTTGATGGCCTAACGTAAAATGGAGTGACTAGATTAGGCAGGACACTTACATAAAGCTCTCTGTGCATGGGAGCCCAAAGTAATTGACGGTATTCACTTATACCTCCTTCACCATAAGAGGTAGAGCAAAATATTTTATTATGTTGCTTTTTACAGCATTTGTAGCAGCTCATAATGTTTCACATGTAACATGTATTTCTGGCTGCTGTGTATAAAGCTGAGGCAGGAAACATACGAAAAACATTTTATTAGTTATGGCAACAACTGTTAGAAAGCAAAGGATGGCTAAAGTGCATGTGTTGTATCATAATATATTTTTACTGTTTCCTAGTCCAAGACAAATTGAGCTTTTGTCTAAATGAATACCATTTTAATATATTGCCTCCATTTGTTTTAAATAGAATTGATAAATTATATAATTTGTTTACTAAAAAATATTAGATTTACTGGGGAAACGGAAGGAAATTATGCTTCCATATTAATATAGGCATTTCTTTGCAGAATCAAAATTACCATTTTAAGATACAAGAGGAAGAAATCCTTCAGTTCTATAATTGCACAACATGAATATTTAAGAAACATAGACATCGACTTATCAGAACCATAAAATCCTTCATTAAGGGGTCAAATCCTCTAGTCAGACCACTCATAAGAGAGGTTAAATATAACTGAATGTTCCTGCTTAACTGTATTGAATTTGTCCTTTAAAAAATCCAGGAAACAAATTATTCTTAATAATATTTTTATATTTAATATTAGGAGTAAGTCAAGCAGAAATTAAAGATATTTAATAAGTCACTGGATCTCACACTGCACAGAGAACTCTGATTAACACAGAAAGTTTGATCTGTGCATTTTTCTGGTATTAGCACATTCTGTCAGAAAAGACATTAGAAGTTCTAATTTTCTATATTTCATCAAAGGAGGCTTGCAGAAACACCATTAGGAATATTTACATTTATTTCTAAGTCTCTAATAGACTTACTGCTCTATGACAAAGTCACATTAGACAGGATTAATCTGAGCAGCTGTAGATTTATCCTAAAACAGATGTCTAACATAGGTCAGATTAATCATATCTCTAAGTGATTAACTGTCTCCAGTATAAGTGAAACTTAGGATAACTACCGCGTATGTAGAAGTCTACATAATAAATGTTTAAAGTTAGGTGAAAGAAATCCTGTCTTGTGGCTTCAAACTATATGGCTCAAGCCTTTGAGTACTGGTTTCATAACTAGATTAAAAAGATAAATGATTGTGTAGCCAGTAGTGGGGTATGTAAACAGGCAAAATCCGTTGAACTTATCTGAAGTAGAGGTTACTGGTGTTACATTTTTTTCAGTGACTATTGATGACTCCTGTTAGTGCTGGGAGGCTTTCCAGCAAACAGTGAACTGGTAATTCCCATGAGGAGGCATAACTATGAGTAGGCTAATATTCAGTCTACAGAAATTACATATGGAGTGGTTTTTTTTTTTCTGCCTGAGTAGCCATTTGACAGGTTGTGAAATGGGAGCTAAATACTGATAAAGCTGAGAATAGTTGTCCACAAGAAAATGTAGAAGTAGAAATAGGAATGTGAGAAAACAGAAAAAAAAAACCCTTATTGTCACTGAGAAACAAAAATGCTTGAAATAAACTAGCCTTTACAGTTGTACATATATTACATGTAACCAAAGAGTAAAACTTAAAATGCTACACTAAGAAGTCTTGATGTTCTAACTTAATGGACAAAGCTTAGAATTTGGCTTTGGGCTAACACACAGTGTAAATATAGCTCTTCTACTTAATAAAAATTAAAAAGCTAATTTTCTTCACAGGTACAATCAACTTCCTCACTTGAACATAATTCTGGTCAGATACCTAATAAACAATATATAGGTTATTGTTTTCCTTAAGGCCAGAAGTGGAAACAGCTGTTTGTAATGGCCTACCTTTTCCTTGTATCTAATATTGAGGTGCTTCTGGTGAAAAAGAGTTGTATTGTAGAGAAATTAAATATATAACCTGTATATTAGCTCCTTCCCAGGTTATTTCAGTCACTGTAGGAAAAAAAAATGTATTCAAAGTTATTCCAGCAATAATTATATAAACATATTCATAAAATACTTTTTTTCCCTCTCTCTGTGGCATTTTGAGAAAAAAAAACCCACAAAAAACCCAGGCTTGCCTTGTTTTGACAGATTGGTCTTAGAAGGAAAGTGACAGCAGGGAACTTGAACATGGGGCCTTCCAGACCAGCTCAGCAATGTAAAGTGCAGCAGTATCTGGCAAGCTGCTAGTGATTCCTGAGCTAAAGTGTCAGGATCAGCCTGTAATTTGCAGGAAAAGATTCCAGTGTATAGAAGTCTTTACATAACTTTTGTCCTGAAAGGTTTTGCAACTGGAAATAAAAAAGCTAGTACGAGTCTGAAATCTGAAAAGCTTCTGTTGAAGCTGTGGTAGATATTGCTTTGGAAGTGAACTGTTGAACTTGCTGGCCTTTAGCACGGCAGCTGTTCATTGTTACTACTGGTGAAGTAGGATGCTGTTGACCCACGTGGCAGCTGTCAAAGTAAGGTTAAAACTGAAGAGCTGAATCA
>VZTU01015870.1:0-62357 GCA_013400835.1 Zapornia atra
TCCACAGGGTGCTGACCTTCAGGGTACATCTTGGTCCCCCATGTATCCACAAGTTCCCCCAGCAAACCTGCTCTGGCATGGGTTGGTCTTGCCATGGGCGACAGGTCCTGCCAGGATCTTGCTCCAATGCAGGCTTCCTATGGGGCTGCAGTGTCCTTCATGTGTCTCCACCTGCTTTGGCATCGGGTCCTTCATGGGCTGTAGATGGGATCTCTGCTCCCCATCATCATCCATGGGCTGCAGGGGGAAAGCCTGCTTCACCATGCTCTTCTCCTCTGTGTCTGCACAGTTTCTTACATCTTCTCACTCCCTTCTCTGGGGGCAAAAAGCAGCTGCTTGCATTTTTTTTTTCCTCCTAAATATAACTCACAGAGGCGCTGCGACCATCGCTGATGGGCTCAGCCTTGGTCAACAACGACTCCTGCTTTGAATCGGCTGGTGTTTACTCTGTCAGGCCTACAGAGAGCTTCTAGCTGCTTCTTACAGAAGTCACCCCTGCAGCCCTCCCAAGTGTACACCAGAACCCCACAACACAAAACCACAACAGATGGATTTGCTCTGGAGAGAAGTAGAGTTTTCGCTTTAAGTATAGAAGTGGTGTCTCAAGTTATTATGAGATTTGCAGTGGAATGTGAAGACATTTTACATTTGTAATTATTTGATTTCATTCATTAAGTCATAGAATCGTAATTCCTAGACTTCAAAAGGAGGAAGTCATCTAGTCTACCCCTGTCTTCTTATGGATATCTCTGTCATGCCACCACTAACCACTCAGGCTGCAGAGACCTTCACATCAGTGCTTCACTACCGTGACAAATAGGAAAAAAAAAACCATAATGGCAAACCTGAATTTTTTGGCTGCAATTTCAGCACATTATTTCCTGCTCAACTCACTGGAGGCATAGAAAACTGATTCTTCCCTTCCTTGTAACAGTTTTTGGTGTCTTCTCATCCCAAGCAGTCCATCTTTTTTATAAGGCAGAAGTTTCCAGAATTTTCATCATTCTCAGTGTTTTTTTCTGGTCCACCTTCTGGCCTATATTCAAGTATAGCATTCAAACTTTCAAATCAGTATTACAGATTAGGCCTTAAAGTAGCTTGAATCTTTTGGAGGCCAACCTGTTCAAGCAGGAACTTGCCTCTCCTGAAGTGGCAAGACACCACTGTGTTAGGATGTAAGCTGCTGAAACCTCTGCTTTTTTTTTGGTTTTTTTGCGGATGTGTGTGTTTGTTTTGTTTTGTTTTGTTTTGTTTTTGTAGGACTGCTACATAGCAACATGTTACCTTTCCTGTATTTATGGAGCTGGTTATTTGTTCCTCAGTTGAGGACATGGAAATTTGTCTTTAGGGTTTATACAAACACTTTCCAGCATGTGTAAAAGGTCCCTGGGGTCTGATGCTCAGATCACAGATAGCATGATTCCCAAAGCCACAGAGGTTTGGAAATAGCCTTTTGAAACATGCTCACTGGGAATGTTGGTGAGGAGCTGAAAACAGAAAATGACAAAAATGTGTATTAACACAGACTTGTGCTTTTACCTTTATTCAGTTGAAATATCCAAAATCCTCCCTGAAATATTTCTCAAGTCTAACATTAGACACTGTTATGTCCTCATCCCTGGTGATTTTTCACACATACCTCAGTACAAGGGGTGGACATACCATTTCATCTTACTCTGAGCACACTTAAATGGAGTGTTTACTACAAGGTAACATAGGAAACAATATTAGTGTTAAAATAATGTAACGTGAGCAGTAGTTTGGGCAGCCACTGTAAGCATCTGATGCCATCACAGCTTTCATTAGGTTAATGGGAGCTGAGATGCCACAGGAACTCCATCAGCAAGAGACAGAAATGACCTGGGGTTTTCTGTGAACAAAAAGTCAGAAAACAAGGTTGATTGTTTTATAGCCAAGAGAAGTTATTTTTCCTTCTTTGGGCTGATTTAGTGTCATCTTATTATATCCAGTTACGTTATAAAGACCAAGAAAATTTTACATTACTGCCTAATGCAGTGAAAAAGGTCCAGTCCTGACTTTGCAGTTGTCTACATGTGATTATTGTTATCTGTAGATACTACAAAACCGTAAAGTTACCTAAGTGAGGCAACATTTTCTGCCCTAACAGCACCCTGTTAAAATAACTCTTAATTCTGTGGTTTTTTACTTCTTATTTTTACACTTGCTTTTGTTAAGTATTACCAATAATTGGCTGCATGCATTTTTTACCATTATATTATGTGCATTTTATATACCATAACTATTGCAGTGTTTGGGGGTTTTGTTTGTTTGTATTTTTACATTGTGTTGCATATTTAAAATATTAAACACTATTTAATTTATGTACTACCAGAAAAACTCTGGGGACAGATTTTTTGAACCTTTTGCATCCTGAATTATGTGCAGAAGATCAACACAGGGAGATGCAATGAAAGAGCAAGGTCTGAACTCATTCAGCGTTACAAAGTAAATACAATTTTTTTTTTCCTATGTAGAAGACTGAGGAATTCTGGGAAGTAGAAAGTCTCCACCCATTCTCAAGTGTCTGTGAATGGTTGTTGCCAGAGGTAAATGTGCCAGAGTGACAACTGCAAATACATGGTCATCTTTTCCAACGACCCTCCAGGAATTGGCAGCGTTCACTAGGTGGGAAGTGCATCTCAGATTTCTCAGATAATCTCAGTTTTCAAATATTAACACAAAAAAAAAATTAGGTTATCTCCTTTATAAACATAAATGTGTGCTGCAGACTTGAGAATTTCACTTCCCTGCTCTGGAGCTTTTCTTGCCTGTCCAAACTCAAAACTCAGGTCTTATCAGATTTCCTGGGAATATATAGCTGTGAAAATCAGTACAGCCCATCCCATATGCTCTCCTGTGAATGCCTTCCTCCATCTTCTCCTTTAGCCATTGGGAACTCATCTTCCCTATAATTCATAACACTTATTTTCTTGCATTACTTTGGATCCATATGTTTATACTGAGTTTGTCCCTGAAATTTTGACTCTGTCTGCATCCATAAAATAGATCTTTTCTGTCCCTCCACCCAGAAAAGATTTTAATCCAGGTTCATACTATATCTAAATTATTGCAACTCTGTCATCTTTAATACATCAGTGACATATTAGCTCTTCTATAACATTCCTCACTGAGCCAAAATTGTTAGAATTCATCACACCCATTTTATATTTTTCCTCCTGTGATGCCTCCATCCCACCTTCCAAGACTCCCTTGAAACATGCTCAAACTTGCCCCAGGGATGAACAGGTGAGCTGTCAGTTTTGATGGCAGCACAGAGAGTGTCTGCGGCTGCAGTGCCGAGGCTTTGAAGACCTAAAAGCATATTGGGTCAAACTGGCTTTTCGTTCTCTGTAGAGCCCATAGAGAGCAGCTGAGTACAGTTTCATGTCTGTATTCTCAGGCATTATTGCAGCACAAAAAATAACTGCTATTAGTAATTGCAGTGTCCCAAGGGAGTGATGGCATGAGAGCTGTAAAGCAGAGCCATGCTTTGTGTATAGTCCTGATATTTACAGTAAACCCCCACCTATGTATGCGAGTAGTTTTGATTTCCTTTGATTCACCCCATGCCTGTTTCTTCCCAGCTACTTATTGCACTGTGGTTTTTTTCCCATTTGATATAAAAATAATACAAGAACTATTTTAAATTGCTCTGATTTGTCCACCTAGGCCCAGACTTGTCAGAGACAAACTAAAAGCTTTGCTCTAGTAGTGCCAAATAAGCACAACAGGGATGGCTGAAGTGAGGGTTAAGGAAGAGAAGTTAAGAGAGCTAAAGTTGTGCCACATCCCAGTATGTTGAACTGAGCGTTCAAGTTGTCAAGACAATGCAGGTTCAGGTATGATTTAATGTAACATACAGAAAGTTGCCAGATATCCTGACCTTGAAAATAAATCCTCAGACTTGGGTGTTTTCCCTGCCAGAAGCCAAAGCTGTTTGACTCAGAAGGAGTCTGTAGCAGCAACAGCAACACCTACTTGGTGGAGCATGTGTCTGGTTTATAGTCTCTCTTCTGTATGCACAAACCCCATCAGGATGGGTTTTTTGGCACCTTTTCATAGAATATACTGAGTTGGTTTTTTTTCTTCTATTAAATATAATCTCACTTCCCATTTTAAACCAAAACTCTTTTTCACTTGGGAGCTTTCATAGTGCTCGGAAGTATTTTTCATTTTTACAAGGAAAAAGCCACTCGGCTAATACATTTCACTCCTTTTTCAGCTGCTTTGGGAGCCCAAGGAAATGCTAGACATCAGTAAGTGTAGATGATGCCAGTGTATAGCACAGTTTATAGTGTTGCAATGTAAAGGCAGATGATCAAAAATACCACCTGTCACATCTGCCTTTGAAAACCTTCCCCACAGGCCTACTATTTGTCAGTGTCTTAACGAACAGTCTTGCTATGAACGGGAGCTCTCTTCAGAAAGTATACAGAGATAATTCCACCAAGAATGTAACTAAAACAGGAGCACATAGCATGCCTTTTTAAAAAGAAATGCTATCAGGAAAGACCAAGGATCGGCCACTGGATAAAAGAAGGGTTGAAAACATGCTTGAAAAAGAAACTAATAATGAACATACATGGCTATGCGTAGCCCTTACACTTCTAAGCAATGAAAAGCTTTAAAAGTTTAATCAATATTTTAAATAATTCAGATATTCCTCCCCCTATTTTATGTGCTTGCTGTTTGGGGAGCACAAAGAGGCAGTATTTCCACAGCTACAGGAGTAGCAGTGCCAAGTCTCATCAACAGCAGTGCAGTTACCCATGCTGCTGATTTTTCAGAACAGTTGATAATTTTTGGGCTGGATTGACCAGATATCTTCTCAATTATTTTCAGCAGTGCTTGGGGTGTTATCAGAGGCTGGGGGATGCTATCCAATGCAGCTAGCATGCACTTGCAGTGCTTTGGAGTGAGCAGAAACTATGGGCACGGGCTGCTCTGTACAGGTTGGCTTCAGTGCTGGTGAGTGTTCCCAGCATCTTTAGTTCAGTTGTGCTGGGACGGGACAGAAACACCTATAACTGTAACAGTTTTCAGTACTGCTTACTGAGATGTTTCCAACCATGAATTGTTCCAATAAGGAGTTGTATCCAAACTTTTGTTTCAGAAGTGAGCAAAGAGGTGAAAAAAACAATGAATGCTACACTACAATGGTGATACTCATCAGGCAGCCCTGGCATTGCAGGGACTGTGGAAAAACTTACCTGAACTGGTTGGCCACCTCTGAGAAAAACTCAGGCTAGATTTAGAACCAAACGCAGCAGCTGGGAAGGGCCGTGGATGGTGGGTCTGGCCACTGCTTCCATCTGCTCTCAGCCCTGGGGGAGCTCTTATGGGATGAGGTGGCTCTGGGGAGGAAAAGAAGGGCGCGAGGTGTGGGCAAGCTACAGCAGAAAAAATATTTGCGTACAAGGAAAATAAAGGGAGGGATTTTCAGAAGCACTGAAGGAAAGGGATTTTTCCCTCTCAATTGAGAAGCTGCTGGATCAGGCCCTAAGTCACCTCCAGAAGGAGACACAAACCACCTGGCAGTCCTGACAGACCTCAGAGGCAAACCCAGCCATCCCCTAATATTGGTGCTTGAGCAGCTTGTTATGCTCTAACTTTCCTAATTTTCAGCATGCAATTATTTCACCACTGAAATGGAAGGCCTAAATGCAAGAGAAAAAAAAAAAAAAAGGAAAACTAAAATTTTCCAGCTGTTAGGAGTGCATCGTGTCTCCAGAATGAAAAGTGCTTGTCTGGTGCAAAACAGCTTGGTTTAAATTTAAGCCATCCATGGTATTTAGTGACATCTAGGGACTATCTTCAAGTATTACATTTTCTGGAAACCACATATGTCTCCATGTGTCTTGAAACAGCAACCAGAGGTTTGAACTCTAAATCGTTGCTTCCAGCCACAGGGGTAAATACTGGACTCTGCAGATAGACACTTCCATCTCTGCGGCGACTGGGAAATGCCATAGGTCATGATCTGTGGAAACAGGTAAAAGCTGAGTCGTTACTTTACAGCGTAAATGAAACAGTTTGAGTTCAATTATGGCGGTATGGATGGGAATAGAATTTATTTTGCCACAACTCTGTTTACATCCTTTTCCTCCCATGGAATTACATGCCATTCACCATTTGTGGTTTATTTTTAAAAATGTACCATGATAGTCTTAGGGCATTCTGACAAAGGCTGCACTGGAAATTTATTTAATTGGGACGAACATAAAAATAAATCACATCTTATAAAATGCTAAAACTCTGTGGCTGGTTTTTTTTTTTATTTTTTCTCCCTAAAGCTAAAACTACTACCAGAAGAATTTGGAACTTCACAGGCATGCTGCTGGGCTAAAAATTCATATCCAAATATTTGCTTATAGTGCAGCCCTATGGAGAGTCACTATTGCCTCACCTTTCAGCTCAAAACCCAAGACTACTCAATGGAATGGTCTTGAGACATTATGTTTACATTTATTCCTTCAGTAAATAATATATTTTTTTATTTTGTTGTATGAATTAGATGTTATTAACTCGGAAACTGTTGCTATGTTAGATACTGGTGGTGCAGGATTGTAAGGACTAATCAGCATTCAATCTATATTAAATGCACACAACAGTTATTAAAAAAAAACATGGTATTTTTGAGAATAGCAGTCTCTTGGGCAGTTTCTATGGGCAAAATAAAGACCAGGAACCATTAGATTTAACTTCAGTGCTACTGGCAATTTGCTATACAACTGCAAAGATGTCATTTAACCTTTTTTTGCTTAATGCTGCTCTCATTGACCTAATATCAGGACACAAGAGTGAGCCAAGTGCAGCTCAGGGAAGTGTTCCTGGGTGGATGTCGGTGGTGGCATCTGACCCTTGGCAGCTGTGGGTGGCCAGGTGCCTCCCATGACCAGTGTCCCAGCCCAGATGTGTGTGATGGCCCAGCCTCTGGTGGGTTTGCCCCTCTTCAAGGCACTGTGGGCAGGGTGAGACTTATTTATTCGATACTGTTGCAGTTTGGTGTAACTGTGCTGCTTCAGTGGCTCTTGTAAGCTGCAGTTACAGCTTTCTGCGAGCCCCATATTTTGAAAACATTGGTACAGTCAAGGCCAAATTTGAGACTAAGCCTATCAGAGCTGGTCATAGCGCCTCTGTGAATCACATATAGGAGAAAAAAAACTGCTGGCAGGCGCACTTTGCCACCGGAGCGGGAGTGAGAAGATGTAACAAGCTGCACGGACTCCAAGGCCAGGCCCGGAGGAGGGGGGGATGAAGAATGTGAAGAGAAAGTTTCCCCTGCAGCTCGTGGTGGAGTCCATGGTGAAACGGGTGTCCCCCCGAAGCCCATGGATGAGGACGGGGAGAAGAGACAACTATGCCCTGTGAAGATTGATCCACGCCTCAGCAGGTTTGCCAAGGGACTTGTGACTTTGCGGGGGACCAGGCCGGGGGGTCTGGACCCGGATGTCAGCACCCTATGGAGGGGAGAGTCCTGCTGAGAGGCCTGTGGTGAGGGGATGACTCCCCGATAGAGAGGACTCACGCTGCAGAAGGTCGTGGACACGACTCTCGCGTGGGTGGGACCCCACGGTGCCGCAGGGGAAGGGTGTGTGTATGTGGAATGCCCCCCCCCACACCCAGTTGAGATGGAAGACAGCTTGGGAGGAACGGACTGAAACCCCTCACTCTCCATTCCCTGCCCCCCCTGTACTGCGAACGGGAGGGAAGAAGGGAGCGAATCTCTGATTAAAGTCATGAGTGCGAAGAGGCGAGGGGTGGGGGGAGGAAGTAGAAGGGGTAATATCGGGGGAAGAAAAGCAGCTTGTTGGGAATCACTGGAACCCCACTGCCCATTCCCTGCCCCTCCCTGTGCCATGCTGGGGGGGGAAGAAGGGAGTAAAATCGTGATGAGTTTTAAGTTTGCTAAGATGGGAGGGGTGGGGGGAAGGTGCTTGAAGACCTGGCCGCTTCTTATCTCGTTCCGGTTCACTGGGTGTAGTAGTTGTAGTAAGTAGTAATAAATCACTTTTTCTTTCCTTTATTCTGTGCTGCGTCTGTTTTGCCCATTGCACTAATTGGAGAGTGATCCCTCTGTCCTTATCTCAAGTCCTAAGCCTCTCAATATCTTTATTCTCCCCCTTTTCGGCTGAAGGGGGGAGTGAGCGAGCGGCTTGGTGGGTATTTGGCCTCTAGCTAGGGCTAAAACCACCACAGATACATAGTAAATAGGGGGAGGGGAGTGTGTGCAGAAAGAGTGTATTTGATCACATTTCAGAATATCTATGTTATGAAATTACTTGCTTATTGGTTAAGAAACAAGATTCTTGACACATTTCTCATTTATGTGTATTCAACAACTGTAAGTGAATAAACAGTTTCTTAACAAACATTTCTTCTCTTTCAATCCCACCTTGGAGAGTTGGGGAAGCTTCTTTTAACTCCATTTACTCTTTGAGTCCCTTGCCATTGGTATTTCTAGGCATCAGTCACTTGGGAAGCAACTGCTGAGCTGGAGGACCAGGTCTGACCATTATGTAACCTACAGCCTCACACCACACCGCCAGCTACTCCTGATGGCAAGGGAGGAGTTACCATGGGTAGTTGAGGGCAACAGGGAAGGACAACAACCATGCTGCTTACCCTAATTATTGGGGTGCTTGATAGGGGGGTCCCAGCTGTGCTTGCATGGGTGTTGGGAGCTGTCAGTGCCTTCTGTAAACAGACCACTATGGGAGCCAACGTGAACAGGGCAAGGTCTGTCCCAAACTAAAACACCCCTACTAAATATTCCTCCAGTCCTCCCACCCAAACCCTCTTGGGATTACAGAAATGAATGTGAAAACTGGAGACCTTTTGTCATAGCATTCCACACAAAAAATACTCTGGAGATTCAGCTCTTATGACAAGCTTCTTTTGAACTCGGGATTACTTTGCTAAGAAGCCAGCCGTGCTGTAAATGCAAACAAGCCCATGCCTGCTGGACTGAGTAGGATGAGCCATAGAGGCATTGTGGGACCTTGCACTGACACAGTAATTATGTTTCTAGCACCTGTGAACCCTGGTAACCGTACCAGAGGCTGCTCCTGCTGGGAAGTCTACTAGTTAAATAAAAAGATGGGCAAGAAGAGGCATGAAAGGACCACATAGTCTAAGGTCCAGAGTAGGTTCTGTGTAAGAGCACTAGAGCCCCTATCTACTCTCCTTCCCAAATTTAGTGAGGGATGTCAGAGCATTTAAGTGGTTCTTGGTTATCTCAGCTGTGGAAGACTCTCCTCCAGAACATGTGTTGGATATCTGGTGGGCAGCCTTCCCTCTTGCTATCAAAGGACCTCAGCTGAGATGATGTATGGTAGGTACCTCTATCTCCAAAAACACATTGTGAATTTTGACCTACATCTCTGGTGTGGCAATCTCTATAACCAGCTCTGCTGACAGTTCATTTCTCAGTAAGATTATCTACGGAGGAGTGGTGGAGGGTGACATGCTTACTTGTTTATTCGCTTTATTTTTAAACTCATATGTGTTTTTTCTATGTTGCCTGTAACACTATACTGCTGGGAGAGATCCCAGTGCCTTTCATTCCTTGATGTTTTTGGGTCCATGGTTGCTCTGCTGCCTCTGGAAAGTATTTGCTGCACATGTTTATGACCAGGGAGCCGTTCGTGCTATTCACACTATTACAAACACATTACTGATTAAATAACCCTGTTTCAGATTGAATTTCATATTGCACATCTTCACAGGGATACCCCAGCTTTCAGTGCACACCAGGCAAACCATTGTGATGCTGTAGGCTCCTGGGCCTCTCAGCCCCTGGACTGTTCAGCTAAGCAGCACTTATACCTTGGGTCTAGGCAGTTCTGCACCCCTTTTTATTCTCCTGCTACTTTACTGACAGCCCCACCAAGATGGTGGCGATGTCACACCAGCCCCTACTTCACATGAATGTTGCTCTTTTCCAAGTGAAGCAGTGTGAAGTGTGCCTGGTTGACCTTGGATGGAGGCAGAGAGACCGTGAGGCTGCCGGTATCAGCCTATGTGCCCTTACCCTGCTGTTCAGCGGTCACTTGAGGTTCCAGTTCTTCTACCTTCTGCCATCTGCTTCATATAGGCTTTTCTCATGTTAATTACTAACCTACTTATTTGCTTATGAATAGGATAAATTACGTTTCTCCCTGGAGAAATCAAGTGCTCCAAATCTGAGGTTCCTTCAGAGAGAAACCTGTGCCCAGGCTTGACAGAAATAATTGCCTTTGCCCCAGCATAATGACAAAGAGATAAGCAATCTCTGCGGCCCAGCAGTTTAGTGAATCTATCTTCTCATCCTAACAGCTGGATTAGAGGCTTTGTGCTTCCAGGCTCTGGAATAGTTTCCATCTCTCAGAGAGTACAAATAATTGCTAAGAACAAACCATGCTATCACAGTTGTCATATATTTCTTGGTTGAGTTATCAGCAATAACTTATCTATTATCCAAGGTTTATTGTTTTGGCACCTTTGGGAAACATACATGAAGCACGATGAATATAAATCACATTGCATTTGGACAGTATCTTAAGATTTATGGCAAAACGAAAGAGAAAACGGAACCATTCTGAATGCGGAAGAGATGGAAAAATTATTGATTCAAAAAAAGCTTAGAATTGTCTGTGTCTGGTAAGACAATGTGAGCATAAGTTTAACTTCAGATCCATGGAATAATGCCAGTGACCTGAAAACAGTAAGGGATTTTTAAGCAGCTTCACTGAAGTCAATGGCAGGTAAGGGAGGGAAAGGTTTTTAATTTCCAAAGTCACAGGTAGAATGACAGAGAATGCTTTTGATAATCCTATCTGCAATTCATACTGTTTATAATAAGTTAACAGTCATGGGGATGTCTTTTCTATTTGGTTTTCAAGGGAAAATGTTTGCCACCAGAACAGAGGGAACAGCCAACATACAGGGAAGCTGATTGCACTCGTGACTCGGTGTTCGACCCAGAGACCCTGAAGCTGTAACACATCACTGACATTTCCCCTGAAAAAGATTTGATTTTTAACATTGCTACAGATTCTCTATTTCCTCCTAGGTCCTACAATACGCCACTAATGATTGAGGTCATTCCCAGAGCATGAAAGTGCTCTCAGTGACCTAATTCATTACCTAATTCAACTTCCACTTGAATCCTAGGCAAATATTTCAGCTTTCAAACAGATGGAAAATACCTTGTGGCAGAAGTATCTGCTTCTGTTGCCCCAGTGCAATAAGGACAAGTTGGATGTCAGTCCTGCCCCTGGCTGCCCGCTCAGATAAAGGTGCTGGTCCCATGACATCCATCTCTGAAGGCAGCAGCAATGTGCATCCTTAGAAAGACACATCTTATTCTTACATTGTTGCTCCAGTAAGATGTCACCTAGAATGCCAGGTTCATGCATTTTGATGAATTAAAATTTGATTCCAACTGAAAAATGCTGCTGTGATAACACGTGGATAGTTTGAAACAAATGAAACTGATTTGTGTTGTATTAATGCCTAGTTTGATGGAAGTGTTTTGTTTTGTTTTAAAAATGAAGCCAATATTTCTAAATGTTTCTAAAACAGTGACAAAGTAGTTAGAGTTAATAAAAAACAACAAACAAAAAACCAACCAACCAAACAAACCCTGAAGTGAACTTGATTGTAAATTCCTAGAAAAAACTAAATCAGAAGAAACAAATGTCTTATCCAGGTGATTACTGCAGAAAAACAGAGTGAAAATTACAAGTCTAAAAGTAAGAAATTGTACAAATTGAGAAAAAAATCTATGTTACAGGTAAGAGGCATGAAATATTCTTGTGCTAAAAAACTTTAAATGTATACACTTCTGATTCCTGTCCTCTTAAAAAATACTGATGATCAAAAAAAGAAAAAGTGACATTACAGATTCCACTCAACCCACATGGAAGCGCATGTGATACCAAGTATGGGACATCAAGTTCTAGGATAACAACTTCCCCAAAGGCTTTTGTGCTGCAGGAAGCCAGAAGTTTGAAACCACAAGACTAATGTTCCTCTGAAAAGACATGATGATTGATGGTCCATTTAATGCACTATGTGAACAGATCTTTGATCACCAGTGACAGAATGTGCAAAAGTTTTTTTGCCTATGAAGAACAGCCCTAAACATCAAACGTCACTTTGCCTACGTGAGAGTAGTTCTGTTTACAAGATTATTCCCATTATTTCCACTATTTTATACTCCTTAGGTATTATAAAAACTAACATTTAGGCTTATCTAGGCTCCCTTTCTCATGAAAGAATTGACAAGATGATCTTTCAAGGTCCTTTTCAACTTGGGCTGGTCTGTGATTCTATGATTCTATAAAAACATTTGTTATTATTTTCTTTCCTTATACTTTAAAGGTTCTGGTTTATATGAACTATTAAAATAATGAAATTCCGCAACAGAAAATTAAATATCCTGGTTGTGTGGTGGTCTGCAAGCCTCCACACAGGTGAAACAAGCAAGAGGCACTTAGGGTAAATAACCCTTCTTCGGGTCTCATGTGGAAGAAGAAAATCTGAAGTTAAGAAAGGTCAAGAACAGATTAAGAATGGCTGAGAACAGAACTGCTCTGAGTTTAATTATTTTAAAGAATTATACAATTTGGAAAAAAAAGAGTAGAGTGGTAGAGGATTTTAAAAGAGAACAGATGATAACATCATCAGTCCCAGTGGAATAAAAAGAGAGAAAGACTTCTGGAAGAGAAGTTTTAATAGGAAGTTTTTGCTATAGTCTATAAAACAAGTGGAATTAGGAATTTTAATTTTCAAGTTCAGTTTTTTAATGAGAACAGGGCTGAAAGTTAAAAGCCAAAACATCTCCTTTATCAAAAATGTTCTCCCAGTGCTAAGATGATATTTTTGTACATTAGTGAGGGTGTGTTCACACTGATCCATACATATTGTTTAGCTTTGTCCTCAGAGCATCATTGCTACTTGATACCTGGATGAATCATATTGCATTCAGAAAAGGAGCAGTGAACTGTCTATTTCTTTAGCTCTGTTGGCAATGGACTCTTGCAGCAGTGTGGTGTTGACTGGTTTTAGTGCTTAACAGGCATCGGTTGGCATATCAAAATACAGCATGTCTTCCTACAGATCTTACCTTTCCTCTGTCTTCAGACAGCTAGGGCGGTAACAATACCAAAACCAAAACCAAAACCAAAACCAAAACCAAAACCAAAACCAAAACCAAAACCCACCCCAAAATGAAAATAAGATATTTAGTATTTTATCTTAATATTTTTTCAGGTAAACCAAACAACTCTTGGTCCTTCTGCCTCACAGGCAAAATTATTTCAACTACCTATTAGACTTCTTCATACAGTTACAGCAAACCGTATGAGCTTTCTGAGTTGCTTTATGGCTTGAAATGCAGTTACGGGACTTTCTTCTCACACACAGTTTACATTGTTAGCAGCAGAAGCAGCTCAATGGGGAAACCTGCTCTAAGAGACTGTCAGACTTTGCTGCTGGTAACTAAAGCTCAGAAAGATGCTTCAGGGGTGGTACAGCAATGGGGAAACTGCTTATTGCTCTGAGCTGACCTCCTGAAAAATGTCTTTGCTGTTTAGATTAGACCAATAGTCTTTTCAACTGGAATTCTTTCTGCACCATCTCCACTGAAGTCAAAGGCATGCATTAATGTTTAAATGGTGCCAGTATTTGTTAAGTGCCTACATCAACTGGCAGAGTTGAAGATGCAGAGTGCTTGCATCTATCTCTGGCTGTATGTGCTCCCTGCACCTCAGCTCCATACTGTATAAAGAGCTAAGGTGCATATAGCAAACTTGCAGTGGCTGACACTCACTGATGTTATGCTACAATTTGTTTCTGTCTCCCCGGCCCTGGAGGGTTTGTTGCAGGTCCCATGTAGTGCCATTAAATCCCTTATTTTCTTCACCCAAGCCACCATAGCCATTGGGACCTTGGAGAAAGGAAAGCAGATGGCATCAGGTTGCCTTTGCCAGGTGGTGTCAGCACTGCCAGCATCTCATTGTGTCAAGGCACTGCAAAGGGAATCATAAATTCATTAAGGTTGGAAAAGACCTCTAAGACCATCAAGTCGAACCACCACCCCAACACCACCATGACCACTAAACCATGTCCTGAAGTGCGACATCTACACATTTTTTTGAACACCTCCATGGATGGTGACTCCACTACTTCCTCAGGCAGTCTGTTCTAATGCCTGACCACTCTTTCAGTAAAGAATTTTTTCCTAATATCCAACGTAAGCCTCCCCTGGTGCAACTTGAGGCCATTTCTTCTTGTCCTATGGCTAGTTACTTGGGAGAAAAGACCAACACCCAGCTCGCTACAACCTCCTTGCAGGTAGTTGTAGAGAACAATAAGGTCTCCCCTCAGCCTCCTTTTCTCCCGACAGAAATGAGAGGATACAGGAGAACCAGAGTCTTTCCTTACATATTTGTTTTTTCTTTACATAATACAATAATTAAAGTAATCCAAAATCAAACCTTTTTCTAGGACACCCAATACATTGTCTCGTTGTATTATAACTCTTTTGATCAACAGTTTTAGTGATAATGGCTGTGTGGCTATTCACTGGACTCTGTGTAATCTATGCATCCCATAGAGACTGTCTGCCTGCTTAAATAACCAAGTCTTTCTCTTTTCTCACTAAACACCACAAGGGATCTAAGCCAAATTTGAGACAAATGGAAACCATGATATATAACACAATTAACAGATTTTTCTTATATTCTAAAGAGTTTCTCAGAGGGGGAAAAAACCCATCCAAACCTAAGTAGCATTGTTTCAGGGGAGGATGTGCACTTCTCATGTAAAAACTCTCCATTTGCTTGTTAATCTTATCAGAAAATCCTCCTTGTCAAGCAAGCATCATAATTTTTAAGTAGTTGAAGCCCTTCATTTACCTGTGCCCACACTGTGAAGTTTTTTCAGTCTTTGTCGCACCTGTACTTGCATTAAACTCTGGTCTCAATTTATTCTCCTTAATTTTAGGCTATGAGCTGAATTAAGAACCTAACAGCTTGAGATGCTGTGAGACCACTAAATCAGCCCTCTAGACATGTCCATTTCCCTTTGCGGCCCTGAAGGGGGCTCAGATGCCTCAGACACAAGACCAAGTTAAGCTGGATGACTCTGGTTTAGTGTTGAAGTTATGGGGGGGGAAGGGATAGGAGTTGTGGGGGTTTCCCCACTTCTACAACAAAAACTTTTCCTTTGGGATTCTTGATTAACTTGGTAGTTAGTAGCAGACAGTGTTTTCCTTCTTTAGACAACTAAAATAATCAATTTCATGTGGCCATGGAGAATCAACCAATACATAACTGTTTTCCTTCATTACCTCTCTAAAACCTGGATTCCTGATGCCTGCTGGAAAGGAAGAGGGAATGGGGAGGAAGGAGGCAAATTTAAGTGGACAGGGGATTCTAAAGACTTTTTATGTTTATTGTAACTTGACTCTCTCCAGATTACATAAAAGAGCTGAAAAGGCTACAGTCTAGTGCTGAATGTGTCTGCATAGCAGCTTGGAAACTTGCAGCCTTCATTCAGGCTATGAATCAGATTGCGAAAGCTGATGTTCGAATAACTAGACATTTTCCAAGTCACATGCCATCTGTGGCTGCTGCCTGTTGCAGCTTGCTCTGCTAGGGGGTATTCATAGCACTGACCCCAGGAGTGGCCTGGGGGGAAGATACTTCCCAGCAGCTGAAGAATAGGAGAATTTCATGGCATGAAATGCAGTGTTGTTGCCTTAGCCCTCTGAAAGGAGGGAATGATGGGGAATCTCTGTAACATTGGGTCTGTTACCTTCTGTCTCTGTGGCCTACATTTACTCCCACTTATAAGAATGATACAAGAATGGAAAGCAATAGAGCATAATCATAGCTTACCTTCTGGGATGGGAAGACTTCGGTCTCCTTTCCCAGAATCTCACATTCTGGGTGGGGTGTAAGCAGTGCCTGCTGTGCCCTCTGTGCTCAGGTGCTCTTGGCAAAGCATCACCAGAAGTACGTGGGATTCATGTCTGTGATACAAGCTCTCAAACTCAGGGTGCAGCTGAACGCCTGAACTATGCTTTAAACTGAGGTCATTTGAGTTAGAGCTAGGTAAACAAACTGGCTATGACTGCTAATACGTCCTTCAAATGTTTGTTTATTTACTGCATTCCACTGGTGTGGCTTACACACTATCAAATCTACTTTTGTCAAACGCAGGAAGAAAAGAAAACCATTCTCCTCTGCACTGAGAGTCTGAAGCCAAATTTCTGTCTGAAATGATCTGGAGGGGCTGATTTATAGGCATCCAGAAATACGGGTTTATAAAGAGAAGGCATAGCATCCCAATGCAGTACATACAAGAGCGGCTTGCTACATTGCCTTAAAAAGCAGAAACACAACACAAACCAAAATCTTCTAGAAGATGTTAATATTTTTTTCTAATCTGTTCCCTTGAAGTAGTTCTTTTCCTTAAATAAAAAGGAGTAAGTGAGATCCATCTTATCAGTTGTCAAGCGTACCTGTCTGAAAACTATTTTCATAAAACTTGTGTTAGGGTTTACATATACCCTTAGCCAGTGTAACTGTTTTTCTCCCAAAGGCACAGTCTGGGTAGCAAGGACATGGTTTCGTGAGATGGTGCACATGAACATAAATCCAAAGTTTTATTTCCCTGTCTTGAGAAACTTCTAAAATGAAGCGGCTCATCACTTTTTTAATAAAGATTTAATAGAAAATGGGGAGAGATGACTTATGGATATGAGCTTACTGCATACAAGATGGCAGATAGTGTTACCATAGTTCAGCTGGAGGGAACGCTGAGGTAACTGGCACATGAGGCTGAAAGTCCAGAGACCGTTAAAAATACACCCATCACACTGACTGTGGTAGCTTTTGACTAGAGAATAATAAACTTACTAGCTATTTTAATGAAAGAAAAACAGAAACCAGGCATCTACAAAACCATTTGTCAGTATTAATGATTTCAGAACAATTTTGAAGAAAAACATCAGTAAAGATGTGGAAGAAACGCAACAATACTTACCAAATATGGATTATGCAAGGCTTATCTGGCAGCTTTTGTGATAAGCTATTCTTGGGTAAGGGTGATGAACCTGAGCCAAACTATCCGGACTTGTCTAAAATACTTGCTGTAGCCTTTGATCAAGTTCTACATGAGAATTGAACTGAGATGGAGAAGATGAGGAAAATGGAGAGTGATCATCAGGAAGGAAATACCAAATAGGGAGAAAGTGAGATGTTGCTTTGAGCTGGTATCTATGGAGCTGAAAAGGGCTTTTTTTTTCCAGATTGGCCATGAAATGGGATTGATGTATTATTTGAATTGATGGTCTTCCCACACAAAATAGGTACTTATAAACTTTGCTGGAAAAGGAGAATATGGAGAAGCATTAGAAGCACAGTGGGGGGTCAAGATCTGGACAATCTGGAGACCTAAATTTATAGAAACAGGGTGAGGGTTAACAGCACAGAGTGGAAGTTAGAGCACCAGGGGACTACAGATTAGTTTCAGAAGTAATTTCTTTTAAAGATTAAGCAATGGAAGTTTCACACTGTTCTGGTGACAAAGTAAAATGGACTTTAAAAAGTCCAAAAGAGCATTTTCTTTCTTGTGGAAATGTTCTAAAATATGTGGTTTTGCTGAATGAGCTTGGGTTTCATGATATATTCACCTGCTGTTCTGCTTCCCTTCCTCAGGGTGCATTTTTCTCAGCTTCTGAGTGTTTTCAAGATACTCTTTGCAACAATGGATGGGAAGGAAAATAAAAACTGTAAAGAAATAAGAGGAAGAGCTTTTGTGTTTTGAGATAGCAGCGAAAATGAGTAAACCACCTGTTGAATTTTCCTTTGTCTTTTGGCAGGAAGATGCAAAAGGCAGAGGAGAAGGTCCTTTTTAAGAGGTAAGACAAATGTTTCCTGGAAAAGGTAGCTCCTACGCAGGGTTTCAGGCAGCTCACAAGGGCCATGCATTTTTCAGTGATGCATGAAAAGAAAACCTCAACATATGTCAGTAACAGAGCTACTGAGGCTAAGGGTGCCAGTGAGCACTGCTGCATACGTTCAGCTTGCAGATGGGCTGAAGCAGCAGCTTGTGCAGGGTGAGACTGGAGGGGGATGATCTCGCCACGTCATCCAGGTCTCTTGTAACCCAGTTCCTGGACCTCACTTGTGGGAAAACAAGTTATTGGGAGTACCCACAGGCAGTCGGGAGGATTACACTAATCAGCGCAGGTGCAAGGGACAAGGTCCGAGTAGCTTATTGAAGAACACGCTTAGGAAGAATCAAAGGGGTGTGTTTTTCTTCTGGTGGGGATTTTTTAAGGGCAACATGCCAAGCATTTCAGCAGCTAATTTATTGGGAGTTTATTTTTTGAAGTGTTTATAAGTGATCCAAAAAGAGGGAGGTTTGATTCTTCCACTTGACATGTGCCAAATATAATTGGAATGATCACACACTGGTCAATCTGTGAACAAATTGGATTTGCAATTTTGGCAATCACCCGTCTTTTCAAAGGCCCTCTGGAAATCACAATGGGTTTTTTTCATGCAATGCTGACAGTTTGTGCACAAAAAAAAAGAATAGAAAAATAAGAACTTTCTTGCTAGACAAATAAGACCTAGGGTGAAATCCTACTCTTTTGAAGTTGATGGCAAGATTCCCATTGGCCATGATTTCACCCCAAATCTTTCAGCAGTGAACCTAATAGTTCCTATTGGATCTGCAGAAAAGATGCTGTGAAATGGAATCTGATAAAGTTAACATTTCTCCTTGTAAGCATTCCCAATGGTAAATGCTGTGTATGATCAAGCTGACATTGTCCTACCAGTAAAAATCCCATCATTTAAAAAAATTAGGAAGTGAGGAAATTCAGCACTTTCTTTAGGTCAATACCACAAAGGCAGGGGAAATGTATAAAAGGACTTAAAATTAAGATTTTCTTCAGTCCTATCTTTGACAATCTTTTTCTGTCCATCAGGTCCCTTAACTTTATCAGTGTGTCATTCTGAAAGACTGGCTTGATTGGTTGTTTTTGGTAATTTCTGTGCCAGTAGTCCTTGTGCACTCCTCTGAATTGTTTTTGTCCTTCTCATTTTCCAAGTCCGTGGGGCTTACTTTTTAAAAACACAAAAGGAGAAATTGGAAATAAGTAATAACTTCTTGTTATGAGTTTTAACATTGCTTCTACTATCCCTATTTTTAAGATCTTGTTTTAGTACTTTCCCCATACTTTAATAAGAGATGAAAAAACTACATGACTAGAAAACTTTTTTTTTCCTTTACAAAGCTAATTAGTTTAGGCCCTAGTTCAGCAAAGAAACTTAATTCCCTGATAAGTGTAAGCATTTATTAAAGTCCAATGTAACTTAAGCACGTTAAACTATTTTTCAAGAGAAATGGAACATATCTATGTCTTTCACCTATATAGCTTTATACTGTGCCTTTCAGATTGCCACTGCCTCTATCCAGTAACCTTCCCTCTAGGTTCTCCAATGATCAGGTTGGCTCTTTTGACTCTAGTGGGAGCAAGATACATTTCTTTAGTTATTTCTCCCTTGTCAGATGTTTTAGTGGTTAGAACTCAAGACAAAATCCAAACTTCAAGAGAGGTCATTGTCTTGTAAACCTTTCTAATATGCGCCTTCGTGACAAAGCAAAAACTCAAGTCTTCCCCAAAAATATAATTTGTAGATGGTAAATTCAAAGCCAGAGAAAAAACTTAGAAGTGTTTCTTTGAAGAAAATAACATGGATCCAAACCGAAAGCCAAGATATGCTGTCGTACATGCAATGTGTGAATACAGGCATGAGGATGCAAGCATCCTTTCTAATCCAGACTTTCAGGTTCAATGATTGCAAGTTTTTGTCAGTGTAATAGTGGATTTAAAAAAATGCTTTCAAAACCTTTTATTAATCCAACTGCCTAGCAAGAAGGTCTATCTATCAAAAGCCAAATTAGCTATTGCTCTGCTGGCTGCTACTAATGACTAAGTTTAGACTGTCTGAGAGCAAGACTCCCACTGAAACGAACTGAGCCATCAGAATTTTGCAGTTTTGAATGGCAGCCAAACTGTACTCGCAATTTGCTTCTTTCGTGAAGGCTTCATCCCTCGGAAAATTATATTCCCTCTAATGTGAAGTACAGATACTCAGTCAATGGCCAGGTAAACATAAAAATTTATAAGAGCGTGAAATCTATTCAGCTCATACATGTTAACATTTTAACATGACATAAATTTGCAGAAAAGACTACAGTGTAAATAAATGAATTGTGTCATTTTTCTGTAGTTACAGAATAACCTGAGATGTCAAGATAGTCTTTGTGTTACTCTTTCAAAAAAATTAAGAATAAAAAAATCTGGGTGGCTGTGTGTGTCCCTGTAATCATAGTAGTGATGTGTCACAGAAGCAGCAAAGAATAGAAGTGACAATAGCTGCCTCTTTCCCATTCTTACCTGGGCTAAATTTTGTATTGAACTTAGAAGTTTATTTTTCTTTGATTCGTCAAGGTGCCAACTTGACATAACAAAAGTGAGCAGGAGAAAATATTCCAGGACAGTGAGTGTGAAGAAAGTTTTTTTACTTAGCTTTGATGGGTTTTAGAAACTGCACTCATTAGGGGTGGACGTGTGAAGGCCAAAAGGATTCATTGAGATTTGCATGGTCCATTGCTTAAATGTTTGCTCACAGCTGAATGCTTTCTACTTACTGTTCATGCCATTATTGCAGCAGGCTCACCCTGACCAGTGCTCGGGATGGCTATTAATAATCCACAGGAGGGAAAGTTTTGCTATCAAAAATTGCAAACAGCCTTGCTTGAGACATCATTTTTGTTGAGAGGGCTTCCAAGTTTTAGCCGTATTTCTGGCTTCACAGGACATAGATTTCTCAGTGATCCTCATGTGGGGGCCTTGCTAATCTCTGTCTTGTGCCAATCCTATGCTTTTGGCTTTATGGCAAGAGGGTAAGGAAAAATAAAAGGATTTTTAATATCATAGGGAAGTCAATAAAATAACAGATATCTCTACCATTTATCCTTACTTTATGGAATCAAGTAGACTGTTCAGTTCTTCTGCTATCTTCGTCCTAGGCCTTAAAGATGACTCCCAAAATAAAATGAGGCTCACACATCAACCATAAAACATTGTGAGAAATTAATTGGCAGTGCTAGTTTTCTGATACAGCCCTTTTTCACCCTCTCTACTCTACAGCTTCTTCCCAAATCCATGCCTTCCCTTCCTATCTTGTCTAACTCCTCCTTTTCTCACAATTCGGTTCTTGTCTGACAATGCCACTGCAAGTCCACTTTACTGAAGTGGACTCATAAGACCACATTGTCTGGTTAGATACTTATTTATCCTCTATATTTTTCTAGAATCACAAGATCTTCTTCTCATAGTAATGCATCCCTTATTCCTTTCTCTTTGTCCCATATGACTTGGGCTTTGACTCTTCCTGCTCCATGTTCACAAGGAAACTGGTACCTGGTCACTGCAGCCTTGTATGTCTCACAAACACTTATTAAGAAACCTTTATCTGCTTCTCATTTTGTCCCAAGGATATTAGTTTACTTTAGAACACCTGAAGTATTAAGGGGGGAAGAACGTGAGAAGATGGTGAACATGGGTACTCTTGTGCTAATATAGAGCCACCACTATTCTGGCTGACACTGATGTTATTTTTGCATCTGTGATTTGCCTGGAGCTCTGACTGCTGTAACTCTAAGGATGGTGACACATTAACCTATAGCTCTGTAAATTAAATGCCCTTTACTTTACCCTACACTCCTCAAATATATTCAGTGAGGCAATTCCATTCTTAAAGGAGCAATGTCCTTAGGCATTCAATATAAAACTCTCTCAAGTTAATTCCTGGTGATTTCAAGAGCAATTGGATCAAACCTTTTTAGCATATAAACTATTTTAATCTAATTTCTTATGGGGTTTTTTTAGGGGGGCGGGTGGTTGTTGGGGTATTTTGTGCTTGGTTTTGTTGCTGTTGGGGTTTTGTTTGTTTGGGGTTTTTGGTGCTATTTTTGTTTTGCTTTGTTTTGTTTTGTTTTGTTTTTGGGGTTTTTTTTTGTTATTCAGCATTTACTAACAGACTTCTAGGACCACAATGGAAAAAACCCAAAATCAGCCTTGCCTTTTTTTTTGTTTTGTTACAAAGAATTTCCTATTCTGTATTCATCATTCATGTGATACTTCTTTCCATGGATATTTCAAGCCAGACAGGATGTATAGCATCTCTATACTCCCACCAGCAAACACCCAGCACCCAAACTTGTCAGACTAGAAGGTGCATTTTCTTGGCCTGGTGTTCTGTTGGCTTTGGACCTAGTAAACACAACCTATGGCCATTTTTAGTGTTTCTAAGACAGACCTATTTGCTGTCTGTTTGCTTTAGGATAAGCCAGGCAGGTGCTCAGGCGACAGTGCCTCTCTAAACAAAATGGGCATGTACATGACAGAACCTTTCACAGACTTCCACTCTGCTGCAGATAAGAGCTGCTGCCTTCGAGGCTCTTCCCCCACCATATTCCCACAGTACAGATGCTTATTTTAACTTTTTTTTTCCTTTCCCACGTTCCTGTTTCTTTTTGATAACATACATATAATTGTGAAAATATAAAGGGGCCAAAGGTTTTATTTTGGAGTGATGGATGCCTAGGACATGTGGGGTTAACCCAAGATGGCAAGTCTTCTCCAGGATACAGCTTTGATTATTTTGTGGGCACACAGCAATACTACAACTAATTCACTCTCTTTAACACTGTGGAGATCACAGAGAGTTCAGAATATTGCTGTGCTATCTTCTAAAATAAGTGACTAGTCCAAAACAACTGCCCACAAGCAGTAAGTGAACAGTGCTGTCAAGGTAGCAACACGGAGCATCTAACAGTAGTGGTTTAGAAAGACCTTTTCATCTTCCAAATGCACCTGTGGTTCAGTTCCTTTCACGTGTTGGTCTTGAAGCATTTTAAACACAGGGTGTTCCTCACACTACACATGGGAACAAGTAAATGGTGAGGCTGGCTCAACCAAGAGGTTATATCTGGTGAGATTGGTGAGCTGGATGGACACAGATGCCCATTTTTTTCCCCCTCTGCTTGATGTTTTGCCTTTTTCACCATCTGTCATTTTGGTCCTCGGTCACTTCTGTTTGCAAAAAAGGTGTGACCAAAACTTCATCTTCTGCTTTAAGAAGATTATTCTTTATCTCATGCCACTACCTCTGCTGTGAAAGCTGTATGTAACACTTGAATTCAAGAGTGTAAAAGACAAGGTTGTCCAACTTTGAGAATACACTTACCTACATTCTGTGCTGACCTTAGAAAAATCACTTTATTCTTACTAATGGTGAGGCATTTTCTGTGCCAGTTCACTCCGGCCTCCTTGCTGAGTACAGTAACCTGGAAGTTTACTTCATCTTTAGCAACACAATAGACTTCTCATAATAGAAAGCAATTATATTTGCTTCAATTCTGCTTCGGATGCCTGGGGTAACACTGGTGAAAGAATGGCACTCAAAATCAGGCCTACATCGTATCTTCACCCTGAGTTGTATTTGGCAATGCACATGTATTTTGAAAGTCATGGGAAGTGAGCAGATCTTGAAAAAATATGGACACTGCAAATGTTGATAACATTGCTGTCAACTTTTTCATTGCTCTGGTATTTGGAGTACTCTACACTGTTTAATTTGGGCTATTAACATTCCAAATGAAAGTAGCAAGAACTCCACCATAAGTTTATCTTTCTTTGACTAATCTTAACATGCACCCAAGTCTCAGTCTAAGCTTTCCAAGAACCACATGGTACGGTTATATTTCAGAAGCATGTTATCTACGCTGTCTGCTTTAGCCATTTTACTGACACTGCCTAAGTGGCCCCCCCTGGAAGCACTTGCCTCTCTCCAGTGACTATGTAGGGAGTTTGCTCTTCTGATTTTTCCCTTCTGAAACAGAGCAAAATTAGATCTTACTACAGACTAAATTAAATTACGCCAATATGTCCACAGTGTCAAGTTAGAGTTTTGATCCTTTACATCTTATTCATGCAAGTAAATCAGCAGTGCTGCTTGTGGAGTGGAAGAGAGGCAAAACTATGTTATAAAGGTCACGGGACTAGGGCTTCAGAATATCTATGGATTTTGCTTTGCACTCAGCCTTAAAATTCTCATGCTCAGCTCCCTCCCTCTCTCCACCGCTGTATTTTAGATAATTTCTAAGTAATATTCCCAGCACAATATAATCCTGAACTTCAAAGCAGGCTCATAATTCTTTTATAGATGTAGTAAAAGCACAGTTATGAAAATAAACATCAGCTAATAATATAATGATGGAAAGGGCAAGATGCAATATAATCAAATCAAAGAGGTTCAGTCCAGCAATACTTTTTCATCAAACTCTACATATAGATACACGCACACAGGGAGGCACTCATAAAAACTGCTACACAGAATATACCCTTAGCTTACCCAGTCCCTCCATGTTATTACCTACTGATGTAGTAAAGCCTGTTGGCATGAATCTAATAAGTTAAATGAATTCTTATAAAAAAGATACTAAAGAATGGGATTTGAAAGAATCTTCTTTCTCTGCAAGCACAGTTTCAACTGGCTTCAGTGTATTTTCCTGGAACAGTCAAATCTGAAATGTCAGTGCATAGGGGAAAGTTTGCATTTTCTTTACTACAGACAATTACTACACTGTTGTACTCTTTGTGCAAGAAAAATGATGCCAGGCAAAGAAAAAGGAAAGGGAAAAAAAGGGAGGTCACCTGCCTGGATGTATTTAAAAGACAGGTAGATGAAGTACTAAGGGATATGGTTTAGCATGGAACAGGAACGGTTGGACTCAATGATTTTAAAGGTCTTTTCCAACCTTGTGATTCTGTGAAATTACTAGAATCTTGAAGCACACACTTATACAGATTTCTGTATCTCTGATGCACACATTTCAGTAGCTCTTTAGTTTTTATTTCAATAGTTAGGTTTCTTTGCTCTAAAAGGCCATGAAATGCATAAACACAAATCTAGGAGCAGTATGAATGAAAATTACCGAGACTGTAGAACAACCAAACTACTGGGAACAGTAGAAGAAAAGTCTCAGGGGGGCTGGAACACCTGAAACACACTTGAAAAGAATTTTATTTTTTTCTATCTTTACTGAAATTCTCTTTCAACCTTTTATTCTTTTTTTTTGGGGGGGTGGGGGTGTGGGGAAGTAAGTCTGAACACTTTAGATTTTAAAGATTTAGAAAAATGGACAATTCTGGTGAAAGGGATGATTTAGTGGCAAAATTCTTTTCTGGTGAAAAAATTACTTTTGTCAAAACCAAAAAACCACAGCGTTGATTCAAAGAATCAGAGACCACATACCAAGAAGAGCACATTCAGGACCCAGAAACTGGGACACTGGCTTCCATAGATGTCTCAACACTGATGCAAGGACAGTCCCTTGCTGTTGCCATTTCAGTTACATAGGTCTGAGGTGGTGTGCAGCAGCTGTACGGCTGGGGTGAAGCTCCAGTAAAATGCAATGCAGGGGCAAAAAACATCCGTGGATGGTTAGCAGAAGTGCCTGCTGAAATTATAATTGTACAGCCTTTATTCTAGGGCAATGGAAATTCACAGGCTGGAAAAAATAGATTTGAATGAACATTAATTAACACATTCACCTTTCCCATGTAAACAGTGCAAATTCAGACTGAGGTATGATGACTTGTTTCACAAAGCATTGATACCGTTGACATCCTTGTGTGTGCAATAGTTCACTTAAGGTTATCTTGTTCCAGTACTAGGTCCTGCAATAGAAACATAGAATCACAGAATGTGTTAGGTTGGATGGGACATTTATAAGCCATCTAGTCCAACCCCCTCCAGTAAGCAGCGACATCTTCACTAGATCAGGTCGCTCAGAGCCCCATCAAGCCTGACCTTGAATATCTTCAGGGATGGGGTCTCCACTATGTCTCTGGGCAACCTGTTCCAGTGATCCACCACCCTCATAGTGAAGAATTGTTTCCTAATATCCAACCTAAACCTCCTCTTTTCTAGTTTAAAACCATTACCCCTTGTGCTGTTGCTACATACCCTCATGAACAGCTCTTCCCCGGCTTTCTTATAGGCACCAATAGATTTTTCACAATCTTTTTATTTAAGTTTGGCCACCATTTGAGTGGTACCTGGCCAGGTTTACTTTCACTTCAGTAAAGGCTAGTTGTTTTGTACCTCATGAAGTGTGCGCAGGACACTTCTCGTGCTCAAAGTTTTGCTGACCTTATGTTCTGAACTAAAGACCTGTTTAAAATACATTCTTGTTTGGATTGAAGTTAATTCTGACACCAAAAAAAAACCCCCATGTAATACTCCCATACTATTTTAGGTTTATCTAGTTCATTGATCTTATGAGGCGTTGGCCATTAAATTCCTTTTAGCAGTACTGATGTAGTATATATTCAGGAGCTGAGGCACTAGGAGGGATTAACGCATTGTTAATGCTTTCGGTTGACTCTATTTACCTTTCACTGCGCCCTGCAAGCAAGTACAAATACAGGATGTAAAGGATGGCTCTAGCATGGAAGGTAGAACCTGTATTCAGTTCCTTAGGCACAAAGAAAATACCTGCATGAGATGAAAACATCTTTGTGGTTCAGCAAAGTGTGAATTTCTCTAGTTTCTGAACAGTGCACACGACAGTTCCAGAAAGGAGGTACAGGCCCCCAACAATCCATTTCCAGGAGGAAATCTGAAAAATGTCTTGAGGAGTCCTTGATAATTTTATTTTCTTCCAGGAAATCAGCTGGAAAAGTTTTCAACAATTTTTGAAATAAACTTTGATGTGTTCCACTGCTCAAAACCATGTTTCCACCAAAGGCAGTGGCAAGGCTCCTGGATATTTCAGTGGCTATGAAATCAAAGCTGTTGATAGTGCTCCAGAATTTGTTTTGTGCTCAGAGATCGGACCAGGTTTGTAAAGGTGTTTTAATTGCTCAGCTGCAATTGATCCTAAGCAGAGGCAGGCAGTGTCATAATAGTCTTCTGTAATATCTGAATCAGATCAAATGACTTAAAGCCATCATATAAATCCCTATAATCAACTAATACTTCAGACACTTAAACTGATCATGTTCATATTTTTAATTCAAGCAGCAGAGTCTAACTTTTAGTGATTTTTTTTCATCCAAGGTTAAGTGCTTCTCATTTTTATTACCTATTTTCTTGGTTTAGCCTTTGATACCTGCAGAAAACTTTGAAAAACAGAGTGAATCTATGGAAATTATGAATTTATTTAGACCTGTCAGAATTTTTAGGCTTACTACTCTGCTAGTTCCATTAACCTTTATTTATTCCCAGCCTACGCTGTTCAGGCACCTATCCTGGTTTTCACAGCAGCTTATAAAATACTTTCGTTTAAATCCAGAAAGGAACTCTCCATCGATCGATCATGGAGGTGCACGACTTTCTTTAAAAGCAACAGCCTAGGCTTTGCTAGGGAAGAATGACTTTTTATCTTTGTGACAGAAATCCCAGCTGACAGCGCTGTTTACGCTACAGAAAATAATGACTGCTGACAGTCTCAAGGACCACCCGGTGGGTTATTTACATTGGAAACATTTGAAATCAACTCTGTTTGGATAATGTTTCAGTTTTGCATCTGGCTTGCCTGCACATGTTGCTAGTATGTTGTATTAAATCTAGTACAGCTCATTGGAACTGTAATCAATAATGTCCAAGTTCCATACTGTCAGCCAGGATCTATTAATATGAAACTGCTGAGTTTCATGTTAAACAATTTGTTCATTTGGATTTTGGAGCCCTGTTGTTAACAGAAAACTCTTCATGTTTAAGAAAACTCGCATTTTTAAAATGTAAGTGAATAACATTCAGGCCCTTTATTCTGACATCACCCCCAGGAGAAGAATATAAATATAATATTTTAATACTATAACATGAAAAAAAAAAGTGCACTGTTGTTAGATATCATCAAGAATTAATATGGTTACATTAAGAGCCCTAGATTAAGATAATCCATTTAACAACATATGATTTGAACAATTTTAAGGACTAACAACTTTTCATGAGATCTGTATTTTTTTCGGATTAGGAAGTTCTCTTTTCAGCTCTCTACTTTCCATTTCTGTTTTTCCAAGAATATTTCTAAATTGATAAAAATAAGAATAACTCAAAGACTGTTCCATTAATCTAAAACAATTCTCTGAATATCAACTTAGATAGATATATATTTTTATCCAGCATTTGTCTTGGTACTGAAAAAGGCAATGATGAAATAATCAGATAGCTTCAGTGTGTCAACACTAGAAACTAAGATTAATATCCTGTATTAATTCCTATTATCAAAGCAGATATGAACTTATCTTACTGTTAATTATATCTTTCTTAGATTTTTCATTCTTCACTTAAAGTGGCAGTGAACCATAGTTTCAGTTCATGTTAGTTTGGAAACTCTTGTTAATAGGATTTGAAGTTGCTTAGTTTAGTAGGTCATGGAGAAAAAAATCATACTTATTTCTGAAATGCAATAATAAAGTATTTATATACGGACAACAACCTGAAGGATTGCCAACAAAATGGCATTAGGATGACAGTTTCAAGGAACAAGTTGATCATCCTTACTACAGACTCCAGAAACCACTTTTCAGGGCATTTCATGTCTTGACTGACTGCTTTGGAAAAAGAGACATAACTTGTGACGATCTCTCAACTTACCAGAACGAGTACCTGAAAGAAGAAGGCAAAAATTTTAAAAAAAAAATCTTCTTTGAATGATGAGTTGGTTGGTTCTGAATATCCTTCCCCTCCACTGTTGCATTTGGTTTTTAACATTGACCAGCAATGCAGCAGCGAGTGCCATTCTACAGGAGGGGCCCTCTGTACATCAGAAGAAAAAAAACATTGACACAAGAGGAAAACCCTTGACATCATGAAATAGTCTAATTTATGCTAATGGAAAGTTCCAAACCTTGAGAAGGCAAAACAAGGAAATAGCTTTAGCATTTTTATATAGCAAATTATTTTTTCCTATGCTATCCAAAGAGCAATTGCAATCAGGAATCTTCAAAATGAAAAAGGAAAAGATGCTGGCAACCCGCACAGGAATCTGCAAAGAAGGTCAGGGCTGCTTCAGAGCTTGTTGTTAGTGACTTGAAACATATGAGATGTATGGCATGGCTTTTTAAATGACAGGAGTAACTGAACAGAAGAACACATAGATGGTAGTATAGGAAATAAAACCCAAAACTTTAGCATGGACTGGTGTCCATGATAACTTTTGGAGGGTCCATCCCTGGAAACATTCAAGGTCAGGCTTGATGAAGCTCTGAGCAACCTCATCTAGTTAAAGGTGTCCTTGCTTACTGCAGAGGAGTTGGAATAGATGGCCTTTAAAGGTACCTTCCAACCCAACACATTCTACAATTATTCTATGATGTAAAGTCAGTATCCTTTCTGCTAGGAATGTGAGCTACTGAAAGCTCCATATGAGTATGTGTGGCCTGAGCGTGTGGCAGCCATGGAGAAAATACTGACTGTACCGTTCTCAGAAGCATATAAATACATCAATAATCTTGCACTGTAATTTGAGCAGCAGTCTGGCTCCTAGTAAAGCAGAGTAACATGGACTTTAAGTAAATGTAGCACCATTTAATGTTTAAAGTCTACCTCAAAGCTACCAAAAGAATCCCACTGGAAAATCAGCTGGAACAGGCCCAAGTATTTTCAGCATTGCCAGAAGGAAACAAGGGGTTAGTCTGAAAAGCAGGAAAGCAGATATGCAAAAGAAGTGATCCAAAACACATCAAACACAATCTTAGGCTGCAAAATCTTAAAGCAGGTTGTCCCGGTTCACATTTGTAAGAATCTGATGGCTGACAAGAAACCAATTAGAATAAGAGACTGATGTTTTGAATTTCTTGCTTAACTGTGGCCTTAATTTTGACATAAAATATGACAGAAGGAAATTTGGAACATTAAAATACAAGACACACTAAAGGGAATACCAGGCTGAGAGCAAGTAATAGCCTGAGACAGGTTTTAAAAGGTAATGGGCAGATCTAGTTTCCACAAAAAATGAGCCCTGCAGAATGTATAACCCAAACTAAACCCAGTATTTTTAACAGACATCACCTCTGCTTAAAAAAAAAGAAAGTTAATTTTGGCCCAAATTTTTGCAGTTGATAAAATCTTACAGAATGGCACCTGTTTAAGTGACTTGATACTTTAGTAATCAAAAATGTCTCCCAAGCAGCTGGAACTGTCAATCTGTGACAGTACGTTTGCATACAGGTGCTTTACGTCTTTCCTTCCACAGCACTATCTAAATTTATTGTGAGGTACAATTCACATTTAATTGTGTAAAAATGAAAGTCTGAAAGGATTTAAAACCCTTGGAGAAAAGGATTTGACCAGCATTTGCATTTGGAAAATAAAATTAAAATGTCTGAAAGCTGTAAAAGGCACTGCAAATATTGTGAGAACAGGATGTTCAGATACTCTGAATTCTAATAATGTTCATTTTGAGACCATATATCTGATTTGACAGAACAACAAATTTCATTTACAGAAATGAAGTGAGAATGTAGGCTGTTCTACAGTTAACTAGTCTCTTCTCCCTGTCCTCAAACTCAGTCTTTGGTACAGTGGTGAGCATTATCATGTGCTTAGAGGGAGGCAACCGGAAGGTTAGGTTTAACTGCCCTGTCGAACACAGTCCTTGAGCATCCAGTGAGTCAGATGCTACAAGGCCATATGCAGCACAGGAACAGTACAAGACCAGAGAAGGAAACACAGGTGGAAAAGAGTAAGAGAGGAGAGGAAATGCTTTGCTTCAAAATTTCAAAACAGTAAAATTACTTCAACTATGATTATTTCTTTTTATGAATGGAATTCACTGTATTCGGGTATTTTATGGAAACATGTCATGCACCTAAAATGACCTTCAGGATTGTATTATCACTACAGACAACGTCCTCAGTTTCAACAAGCAAGAGCTCCTGGTTCTTCAGCTAGGCAGATCTTTCACATGGTGAAAGATCTGCCTAGCTGAAGAGAAGAGCTGAAAGAGAAATAGAAGAGCTGTGATGAGCTCTTCTATTCACTCCGACCTTCTTTCTCTGCCTCCCATATAGACTTTTGTGTAACATATTTCTCAAGCTGAAGGCTAGGTAGATGCATAAGCATGCTAAGAGTATTTTCCTGTTCCATAATGTTAATGAAACCTGAACTTTTTGCCTGGTAAAAGGCTCAAGAACTGCTGAAGAGAACCCCATAGTCAGTACTACCTATAAGCTTTGATAAAGGTAAGTGCAAAGACTCAGCAATGCAGGTGGCAAAATTCCTCTGCAGTCTGTAGTTACAGGTGATTTTATTTCTGCTGTAAATCCCCCTCCCCCCATAGATAAAGAATTACAGCATGGATCAAAGAGATTGAAGAGCATGTGTAGATCAATCTAACTTTAGGGTTAGCATGCATTATAGTTCATACATTCCTGACATTTAAGGAAATATTTGCACTTAATTTTAGATGAAATTAACTAAAATCTTTTCCAAAGAATGAAGCTTGCTATTTCTTTTTATTTATTTTTCTTACATTAGTTATGGCATGGGAAAAGCCCAAAAGATTTTCTTTGCAGTATTTCTAATTCAGTTAAGAGCAAGAACCAATTAAAAACTCACAAATGGTTTCCCATGAACTTTTAGACTTAAGTGTTGGATAAATTTAGATTCTTGATGCAACCCAATTAGATTCCAAAATGTTCAGGCCAAGTATTTGAGAAAGAGATGCCCATAGGTAGGGTGCTATGTCTATATTTAGGTAACAGAGAAGAAAGGTCTGCATTTCTAAGGTTCTGTGCCTCTAAGTACCCACAATAAATCAAAACATACAGCTGCAGTTCAGCTCCCTTTAGATCAGGCAATTCTTTTAAAGTTCTACTGCAAAAGCTACGTAAAGGACTGTTTTTGTCTTCCTTATGATCCTATAGACATAAACTGTATAGACAATTGGTAGAAATGTATGTAGCAGGGACTTAAGACCATAAAGTTTCACACAGTTTGCAAAAAAAAGATTTCAAAATTCGTGCAAGCAAAACTCCTTCAGGCTTTGGAAAGAGAAACTCAAGTCATTTTTCTAGGAGATGCCAGTACTCAAGCCTGAGGAATTTCTGCCTGCCATCCTACTCCCAGTTTATTAAGGCAGAGAGAACAGATCATCCCCGAGGAAGACAGTCGAATTGAGCTGGTCCTTATCCAAGGGGATCCAAACCAACTGCCCACCGTGTCTGCGTGTCTGCACACCTACAGAAAGAGTGGAACAAACAGCTCATCTGAAAGACCAGCCTGGGATGTTTTTGTGGAAGGTTCAGTAGAGGGAAATGTTTCGCCTGATGTAAGAAGAGGGTGTGGGATTATATGTTTCTGTGTTGCTGAAGAACTGGAGATATTTGCCACAGCACAAATTTACAGCTACACCTAAGAGAAGTGGTTTTTGGTCAGCAATGGCCTGCAAGGAAAAAAGGAATAGAGGGAAATGTCAGACCAAAAGTTTTGCAGTTATAGTTTTTGCCATGTTAATTCATAAAATTATGAATTAAATTACTGGTAAATGAATGAATTTTTGCAAAACAGATATTGCAAAGAATAGACTTTGAACACACTGTAATTGTGGTTTACTTGAAAATGTTGCAAACAAACCTAAATGGATATAATTTTGTAAGCTGTCAAACAGATGTGTTAGGAAAAATCTTTTTAAAATTTCTAAAAGCATAGATACCATTTTAAATAGTTAATTAACATGGATGCATTAATTAAAACAGAAGAAAGATCTCTCAATTAAAGTTGCACCCTGTTTCTGTCTCAACAATGAGCTCATGAAATGCCTGTAAGAAATAAATAAAACCTTCTTCTTCAGTTTTTCCCCCTGCATTTTGTATCTTTGCTTTGGGTTTTAAGCTAATCTTAGTGGTTTAAAGATAAACTTTAAAACATATCCTGTCCCATTACCCCAAGCTGAATATTTTTTTCTATTTACATACTTTTGCATTATTTACTATCTTCATTGTCCTGTGAAAACAGGCTGAGAGTGTTGTGCTTGTTCAGTTTGGAGAAGAGAAGGCTCTGGGGAGATATTATAGCAGCCTTCCAGTACCTGAAAGGTGCCTATAAGAAAGCTGGGGAAGAACAGTTCACTAGGGCATGTAGCAATAGGATGAGGGGTAGTGGTTTTAAACTAGAAAAGGGGAGATTTAGGTTGGATGTTAGGGATAAGTTCTTCAAGATAGGTTGCTCAGAGATGTATGGGAGATCCCATCCCTGGAGATATTCAAGGTCAGGCTTGATGGGGCTCTGAGTGACCTGATCTAGTGAAGATGTCCCTGGTTACTGGGGGGGTGAGGGGGCTGGGCTAGATGACCTCTAAAGGTCCCTTCCAACCTAACACATTCTATGATTTCTTGACAGTTGCCTATATACTCTGAATACTGAAAATTCTGGAAGTATCAGTCTGTCAGAAGTTAGTGTTCCACCATTAAAAACATGTAGAACTTGGTGTATTAATTATGGTGTTTTTCTGAATGGATTTCTCAATGAATTCTTGAAAAACTACCAGACCTGGTAGTCAGCTAATGTAAATGCTGCTCTAAACAGATTATAAACCAGCTATCAAGTCTTTGGAAGTTTTACTGTATGGAAAAGGTGGATTTGAAGGAACTAAGTTGTCATATGTCTTTAAACTACATAAATCAGAGAAGAGAGGAGGTTGATCTGAAAGCTGACAGGGAGATTGTATGTATTAGGATCTCCCTGTGAGCTGAACTCTTGATATACTTCATAGAGAGTTTTGTTACCAATCAACGTGCATTTTCCAGTATGCTTTTATTCTAGAAAAAAAAATGGAGCTTGCTTGATGACTGTAGATTGGACTGCAAAGAGTCTCATGAGGAAAATCCTGTGCGTACTCAACAAACTCAGACCAATGGAGCAACTATATTATCTTACCATGCCTAAGGCTCTAAAAATGCCTTCCTATAAGTGATAGAGGGAGCTTAGGAACTAATTAAAACCCAGGTTTAAAAATAGTGTAGGGGGAAAATAGTTTAGGGAGACTATGGAAAGTGTGACAAGAGGAGCAAGACTACTTCCCTTTATATTTCCCCAGCTGTAAGCAATGAAAGCTATAACAAATGGATATAAGGCTTTAATCATCTCTGACTTACCTCAAAAAAAAACTTTCTTAGTCCTCTAAATTTCAATGAGGAATATCTGAGTCCACTGGAAACCAAGCAAAACCCAAAGTCATGCTGAGGGTGAGAATACAGTAAATTTTCATTCTTTTCATCCTTCAAATAGGACATGTCAGTCTCCAAAAGGATAAACCTTAGGCCACAGACAGCAGGGAAGATGCACTCAAATTCTGCCAGCAAATAATTCAGTAGTTCATAAAAGGCCAGAGTGGGTGACAGCATTCTGCAAGCCTGCCATCAGTAGTGTAGATGTTAATGAAAACATCAGGCAGGCGTGTTGGGAGGAAGATTCTTTGTAGCACTGATCCTGATTCGCCAGTCTAGTGACCCCTTGGTAACCAAATCCCAAGAAAAACGCTTAGTGGTGCAATGGAAAAAAATATTTCTGGGCCCCACTGCATTAAAAAGTTGAAGCCTATAACATGGTAAGCTGCAAGACCTTCTCCAGGCAAGAGTCCTACTTCGACTATTTACAATGGTGAAACATTCAGTGAATTATGTTACCTGATGATGTCGGACACAGAGCATACAGCACTGTTACCCTTTGTGAATTACCTTACTCAAAATAAAGCCTATGAGACTGTCAGGAAATTGGGCTGCTGTGCATGAAATATAGTCATGAAATAAATATGGAAAGTGCCTGCATTATAGAGAAATTACTATTGTCTGTTTAACTGTGCGTCAGCAATAAAAATAGTTGGTTTATATGCTGACAGTAACTGCTTATAAGATCAAGATGATGAATTAAACCTGTTCAACACAGCAGAAGTACTTTGCCTATAATCTCTCTACCTGTAAGTATTACCTTGAGGGGACCCCATGGCTCTGTAACTCATTTTTTTCTCTTCTAGTACTGATACCTACAGATTTGGTCCTACAGACATCTCTTCTACCAACCTTCTGTTAAAATACTGGATGCCAGGCACCTCATAGCTCATTTATGAATGCGTTTAATCCTTTGTTCTAGAGCTACCATAATTTTCAGTATCTTCTCTTTCTTCTGAATCTGGATCAGGCACTCTGTACCAAAGGAATACACACACATAGGGACTTTCTTTCTTGGAAAACTCTCTAACCAGAACATGTGTCTCTTGCGTGGCTCTGATTGATTACTTCTAGGATTTTTGTTCCTAGACCTATTGGCAAAGAACCTTCTACATAACTAACTGTTCTTTACAGATCTCTTAGTTTCCTGAATTGTGCAGACTGCCTTTAACTGTGAAGTGCTTTTACTGTAAAAACACATTTGGAGTTAGCCTAAGCCCATGTCAAAGGCATGTAGAATTAGGCAGTAGTGTTCTTTAAGAAGTTTGCCTTTGACATCCACTGTCTTTTCTTGCATAAGGCTAATCCACCTAATCTTCTCTTGCCTACGTTATATTTAGATGAGGAAAGAAATGTTGCAGGTATTAGATATACTTCCCATTTAATATTTTCCCCTCACAGTGCAGCTGGGATTTAGTAATTAGTCTGTGCAGGGTTTACCAACTATCACGAACATTTAGCTTCTCTGCATAACACTCATTTTCCCCCACATCAGCTAAGGCAATCTAAGAAACTGAATTTACATAAACAATAAAAAGATTTTAGCATGCAAGTTCATAAATTCTGACAGTTTCACAGAAGAAGACACTTGAGATATGTTAAGAAGCTTTAAGAACCCCACACAAAGGCAAGTACACTGGCTGAGAAAGCAGCCAGTTTTTCTGGAATGAAGCATTGCCAGGGGATGCTTCAGCTTGCACTGCCTAACTGAAATGCAGCAACAAGGTATGACCAATACAGGGCTGTTTCACTGGGGGCATGTGGTTTATCTAGCTTCTGGGTCTATGATATTATTATTCATCCTGTTCACTAAGTCTTGATATTGGATTATTTAGTATTTTCTTGCTGAATAAACAATAGCTGCAGTTTAAGAAAGATAGCTAGACACAGAACGGGCAGACGCTACAACAGTGCTTGTATGTGCGTGTATGAACACTGCCGCTGCAGCTACGTATGGTTGTCTAAGTCCTCCAATGGTTTGGAAAATACTTTCTAATACAACAAAATCATGGTCTTACAGAATCACAGACTGCTTTGGCTTGGAAGGGACCTCAAAGACCACCCAATTCCAAAACCCAGCCATAGGCAGGGACACCCTCTACTAGCCCAGGTTGCCCAAAGCCCTGGCCAACCTGGCCTTGAAGAATGCCAGGGAGGGGGCAGCCACAGCTTCTCAGGGCAGCCTCACCACCCTCATAGTAAAGAATTTCTTCCCAATACCTATTTAAATATCACCTCCTTCAGTTTAAACTCATTACCCATTGTCCTATCACTACACTACCTGATAAACAGTCCCTCTCCACCTTTCCTGTAGGCCCCCCTTCAAGTGCTGGAAGGCTGCAGTAAGATGTCCCTGGAGTCTTCTCTTCTCCAGGCTGAACAAGCCTAACTCTCTCAGCCTGCCTTCATAGGAGAAGTGCTCCAGCCCTCTGATCAGCTTTGTATCCCTCTGGATGGCATTCCTTCCCTCCAGCATGCTGATTGTACCACACAGTTTGGTGTTGTCAGCAAACTTGCTGAGGGTGCACTCAATCCCATTGCCCATGTAATGAACAAAGATGTTAAATAGTACTGGTCCCAGTACCACTCAGGAACACCAGTTGTCAGTGGTCTCCACATGAACATGGAGCCGTTGACCAGAACTGTTTGAGTACAACTCTTGTTATCCTCCCGGTGTCTCATCCATCAAATCTGTCTCCAGTTTGGAGACAAGGATGTTGTGCAGAACAGTGTCAAACGCTTAGCACAAGTCCAGGTAGATGCTGTCTGTCTTCTCTTATCCACTTGCACTATAATTCCATTGTAGATTGCCACCAAATTTGTCAGGCATGATTTCCCCAATCCCCTCATTTTCCATATGCATGAGCAGAGTTTCCAGGAGGATCTGCTCCATGATGTTGCCAGGCACACAGGAGAGAATGATTTGCCTACAGTTCCTCAGACTTTCCTTTTTCCCCATTTTAAAAACAGGGGTTATGTTCCTCTTTTTCCAGTCAGTGGGAACTTCACTGGACTGCCATGACTTCTCAAATACAATGGAAAGTGGCTTAGTGACTTCACCCACCAGTTTCCTGAGGACCCATGGGTGGATCTTATCAGGTCCCACAATCTCGAACACCTTCAGGTTTCTTAGATGGTCACGAACAGTTCTTGGGCAGTCCCTGCCTTCGCCTTCTGTGACCTGGCCAGTGTGGCTAAAGGCCTTGCCAGTGAAGACTAAGGAAAAAAACTCCCTGAGCACCTCAGCCTTCTCCATATCCTGGGTAACCAGGTCTCCTGTTTCCTTCCAGAGAGAGCCCACATTTTCCCTCATCTTCCTCTTACCACTGAGACACCTATAGAAAATGTTGTTGTCCTTGAAATCCCAGGCCAGGTTTATTTCTAAGGCTTTAGCTTTCCCAGCCTGATCCCTGGCTTCCAGGCAGTTTCTCTGTGTTCCTCCCAAGCTACCTGCTCTTGCTTCCACCCTTGCTAGGCTTCCTTTTTGTGTTTAAGTTTGCCCAAGAGCTCAAATTGGCGGATGCTACTACAGTCCTTCCAAATACCTGCAAGCAGTATGGATCTGCTTGGTGCTGGTATCTGTCTGATGACAGATCACATGCATCTGCATTGACAACGAGGCAAAGAATATGAAGGATTTTTACTGAAACATTGTAGACACATTAGACTATGGTTTCGGTCTCTTCTGCCTGGGTTAGTTTATCTTTTTTGAGTTTGTTTATCAAAACACGTGTCCCAGTTTGAAAGAAATCCAGAAACTTTTGCCAAAGAGAACAGAATGGTTTTCTAATGATGAGAAGTCTTCCTCTGTAGTAGGTTTAGCCTTGCCACTCGGATGGGATAACTTAAAGCTAAACAGCACCCGATTGATTATGAGATCGTAATAGCAGATTGACTGCAACATGGTTGCTAGAAAGATCACACACATACTAATTTTCCATTTGATACTCGTGGCACTGCTAGAAGAAATAAGGACTTGGAAAAGTTGGGACTGAAGAAGTATAATCATCTTGGCTTTACCTACATATAAATAGCATATTCAACATATCCATCAATAACAAGGAAATTAAATCATTTCTTAAAACCTCCAAGACTTATTCTCACCTCTGCTTTGATTTGTCACATCAACTCCCAAGTCAATACTTGTATTTGTAAAATTAAGTTTATTTACAAATATACTCAAAATTAAGTTGAAATCTAAGAATGATAGTGCCATACATTAGCACTGCATATATCCTACAGAAATATCTTCTGTATCTTACTGTTACTAATTTACTCTATTTACTCTGTAATCTACTCTATGTTGCTCTTTCCTTAAAGATCAAACATTAAAGAAATCTTAAATGGGAAGAAGTGGGAAGAGTTGTGCAAGCTCACTTGTAAACCAGGCAGATTTCTCTATTTGCTTTCCATCGGTGGAAAAAGTTCCTCCAGGAATCAAGGGATATCATAAACCTCTATATTTTCTGTGAGGAACTATTAATGCATTTTATTAAACAAACTTCCAGAAGTGCTTAAATTCTTCAGAGATGAGGGAATACAAGACAAGCTCTCAGAGAAGCTGAACTACTTAACTGGTACAGCGTTGTTTAAAAAAAAAGTCTTTGTATGCCAAACAAAAACAAACTTTGGGGACCAGACCTAAAGTGGTTACTAAGAAAAACTGCAATACCTGAAGTGATTTTTAAAACCACGAATAAAGGTAGTGTCTTCTGCCATATATGTAAAAAAATACCTGGTTTAGTAAAAGAACTCTGACTCAGAGATGTTTTGAAGCAGATTTCAGAGCATTTATTATAGAAAGACCATAAATTATAATTTAATAGAAATCATTATTTTTTCATCATGTTTAGTTTTAAATAGTAATTTTTCTGTCATGTAAAAAATAAATCCATATAGCAAGACCAAATTTAAACTAGACACAAATTGGAGTACTTTTTCTATGGCAACTTGCTCAAAAATAAAACTTCACCATAAAGTGTCTATCACCTAGCAGTTATTTAAGGCATAAGTTTAGGAGCAAGCTAAGGTTATTGACTACATTTCAATTTTGTGTTAGAACAGTCTTGATCAAGAACCTTATTTTAACAAAATCTGAAGAGTTAAAATATATTTTTCAGTGTAAATATATTACTGCGTCAACATTTTCTTTTATACAAATCTAGTTGTTACTTATGGCAACATAATTGGCTGGGAAAATGCCAGTTTGTCCTCCTATTCTTCCTTCCCACCAATCAAACTGGGAATCTGTTTTGGTTGTGACTGTGATTTTATCTCCAGCTTTGAAAGTCAAGTCACCCGGCTGTTGTCCTTCGAATGAGTAAAGTGCTGTCACTTCTACTTGGTTACTCCAAGAGTTACCTGAAGTGAAAGACAAAGTAAAAAAGTAAAAAAGGAAATCACTAAACTTCACGTACAGTGAGACCGTACACACAATATTCTTTAATGACAGTAGGAAACAGTGACAAAGACATAAAATAATTTATCTGACAATACAAACCACTGCTGAACCCCCTTTCCATTTCCAGTACATTCTTAGGTAAATGAAATGCATTCTAGCCTATCAGCACAGTCTGTGTAATGAAATAATTACACAAAATAAAGATCAGCAGTTTTTTCTATATGCCTCATATGGTGAAACAGACTGGGAACAAAACCCGTGCATTGAGGAAAGCGCAAGTGCTTCTGAAAAATTGTTGACCAGACCCACTTCAAGTTTTAGTTTTGGCATGTGTTCTCTGTGACAGTTTCTTCACAGCAACAGCAAAACTTAAAGCAAGGATCTGATTTCTTTAATCAATACTCAGGATATAGGATGGTAAAATACAAAATATCCACTTTGCAGCACCTAGGATTTTGGTGTATCTTTCACATTAAACACGTAAAACGAGCTAGTGGAAAGAACTGATTATGGCTTGAGGTACTGGAAGTGACTTGGCTTGTACAGTGGTATTTTAGACTACATATACAAATGGCTTTTATTCTCTTTCCACCAGTCTCTTACATAACTCTTTTAGTCCTTAGCTGGGGTTGGAATCATGCCATGAGTATTCTGATCTGGTTTTAAAACGATCTGAAGTCTTGGATAACATTACCCAGCCTCTACTTCTGTTGACATATTTTTTAGCCAGTATCTCATTGTTGACCTTTTAATCTAAGTGAATATCTTTAAATTCCTAATAATTATGTTTGCTCTCAATTCCTTTAACCATCTGAACTACATGAGGTAGGTGAATTTGTTTAATGTTGATTTAACGGTTAAGTCTTACATGAATGCACATAAAAGTCACAAATGGGAGATGCAATGGAAGACTAGTTAAGAGGAAATAATGAAGATTTTTACACCGTCAGGTGGAGAGGTTTCAGAATGCATTGCTCATACGGGCACAATGGCTGCACAAATGCTCAAGCATGCAAGATTAAAGGCTGTTAGCATTATCTGCACCTGCTTGCTGCCAAAACTGTGTGGCAAAAGGGGAAACCCAAGCTCTTCTTAGTCTACACATTACAAGTACAGAGCTAGAAAAGATGGTGAAAAGCACCAATACAAGTTTTTTTTTACAGTTTGTCATCAACAACTGATACCCACAGAACTTTCCCAGTTGCTTTTATCACTTCAAAAGAAAGAGGAAAAATCCTTTTCCCCAAAGCCTCCCACATGCACACTAGCCAAAACATGAAAAAAAGGAGAAAAATAATAGATGCATAATATAATTTACGCATAAATAGCATAGTTTTTTATTTCCCCCAGCATCTGTCAATATATACATCCACTCCAAAGGCCAGTTCTTTCCTTTCATAAGCTGCATTTGTAGCATTCATCAAAGACTAATAGAAAAATATTTGGCCATGTACTGGGAAAGTGTTGGTTACAGAGAAGTCAAATTCTGTCTTCCTTGATCACACAGTCTCTCTCTCTCTCTTGATATCTATATTAATGGTCTAAAGTCACACACTACTTTTAATTTGATGTGAAAAAAACACCCCAGATGGGAATACCAATGTTTATCAGGTCCTTATCTCTAACAGTTACTCCAACAGCAGCAACAACAACCAAAGGCAGCAATGCAGCTTTTCTAAATACCTTTTTTACTTTCAACTTGAATGCCTGACAGACTGAGTATTCAGCAATTACATGATCTTCCTCCAAGAATTCAGGCATTTGAAGCAGTCAGGATGATAGGATGTGTTCCCATGCAAAGTGTGATTTGAAGCTAGATATTTTGATTGAAAAAATCATAGCAAAAACCAGAAAAGCAAAAGGCGCTTTGACTTACTACTCTTTGTTTTACCTGAGTAACTGTAAGTAAATACCATGGCTCAGGACTATAAGTGCTAAGGCATGAAAGCAGTTATAACTCATTGCATATAAAAAGAAAGATGGGATGCATTGTACCTCTGTGCCACATTTGGGCAGCACTCATGGGTAAAAGTGCATTTTATGTTGTGATGAAGGCTGCAAATTTTTACACACTCAGTTCTTAACCATATGTGCTTCCATCACCTGAATGTTCAAATGGATAGTCATTCAAGGAAAACCAGAATTACTATGTATTTATAACTGCCCAAACTATGTTAATATCATTGTAAAAAGTAGATAATTGACAGCACAGAAGAATAGACTGAAAGTGCTATAAGTGACTGTGAGAGCTTCTTTCCATTATATTCAATAGAAGAACTATCACTACCACTTTAATGTGCTGGGATCATAGCAATGGCAGTAAGCAGTATTTACCTCCTAGATGGCTGCACTTGCATGAAGAGTAAGACTGTAATTCCTCTTAGACATACTACTGACTGTATTGATATTGGATCCGTAAAAGTAAGAAAAATGAAGGGGGACTAGACACAACTTAAAGCATGACAAGGTGGAACAAAAGAAGTGCATGTGCAATATTAAAGAGTAGGAGTGCATTTGATGCACCACAGTCATGCCTTCAATTACTGTTTGCTCTGTCATATGAACAAGATAATGTTTTAAGTACTCCCCTTCCCATTTTCTGCCCCTGTGCATGTGCATCTTTCCAACCATGCAGAAGCCTCAAAGCACTACAGCTGGTTATAAACACTGATTTCCCAGTCCTCACCCCATTTGCTACCTGCTCTCATTGAAAAGCATTTTCCAGCTTTATTCCTGTCAATTATTTCATAACAATTCCTACTTAAATTTCCCCTATCAGCTCTTTCCCATACTACAGTTTTGTTTTATTTCTCACTAAGTATCTAATCTCTGTGCTTTGTTTTTGTAGAATAAAGCAGGCAAAATACGTATTCGTTGCCTCCAGATTGTAGCATCCCATGTCTCATACTTATATGGGTCATCCCAACAAATAGCTGTTTTGAATGCAGTAATGAAATCTAGCACACATATGATAAGGGGTGTGTGTGTCTATTTCATGTTCTTGTTTCCTGATTTCAGTTTTACCTCAAAGGCAAAATTTTATTACCTTAAATAAAATTGGTATAGTCAACATGAAGACTACCGAATGCAGATATTGCAACCGCATCAGCAGCTCACACAAGATGGTGCTACAGTGCTACAGACAGCATATGATACTGAAATCATTGAGATTTATGAGCATGCACACTGGAATAAAAACAAATTACACTGAGGAAAATCCTTAATTAATGGTATCTGAATACACACAGTACACTTCTACAAACACAGTGATCAAAACAGAAATACAGAAATTTTGGATGAAGATCAATTAGTGCAGCAGCCAGCATACATATTCAATGCTCCAGCATACATGAGTATGGTGTATGCTTGATAACAAACTGCTCTGACCACAACATCCTTTATTTTTATTCATCTTTATATATAATAATGATTTGAACCTTTTCCTAAGGACTACTGTTACAGATCAAGGACTCAATGAGGTATAAAGCAGACAGAATTTATGGCCTCTTGGGCATGCTACAGTACAAGGCCCAGAGTGAATGAAAGAGTGATAAAACTCTAATTACAGCACATTTACTGCAGAATGAAAGCATTCTCTGGAAAGTTGCTCTAGAACAGATACACTGACTACATTTGTATTCATTGGTTGAAGAGTGCCAGAGCCGTTCTTTGCCTTTGTAGCCAACTGGCATAGACTGGCCGCATACACACTAGTAAACACCATCCAGAGAAGAGAGCCTTATCCAAACTACCTACTGGTTTCTATACTGGAGGAACTGTTAAACCACATCTATGAATTGTCTGGGAAAGTGCCAAGTGAGAATAATGGCAAGGAATCTTCTAACAACAAAACCACATTGGTAACTGAGTTACAGAGCTTGGGTGAATTACTTCACACTGCTTAACTGGCTAGTAGGGGTAGTCACTAGTTTTACATACTAATGTGAACCTATATCCATAAACCTATAGCCTGATTCTAGGACTAGTTTTTGGAGAAGAGCAGGCATTTTATGTCATTTTGAGTTCAGTTTATTAAACTGTCAAAAAGTAAATCTGAGTTGGAAGAGAAAATAGTACAGTTCAACTATGGGTCCCAAATTTAATTTTATTGGCACAGATGTATATCCCACAGCCACTGAAGAGCCCTGCTGAAGAACGATGCAAAACCTGTAAAATGCTGCTTTTGGCCACTGACACGGGAATAAAACTGAAGTAAGTTTCATGTGCTTATGCTTAGTGGTAAGATTGCTTAACATCCACTTTGCAAAATTCACTGATTGTCAGCAATTACAGAGCTAGCAGGATCTTTGTGGGTCACATGCACCTAGGTGATAGAAAACATAAGTCAGCTAACACAAACTATTACTGCTCGCTTGGGATTCATCTAAACCATAGTAAGAAGCTTGCAAAAACAGACCGCTGTGACTCAGTTGTCACTGCCAAAGAGCCATGTGATCAAGGGTGCTGATGACTGACAGGGTAATCTCATTGTTGACTGCCCATATATTCTGCACTTTCTGCTAAACCTCCGCTTTGGTAATTGGCTTTGGGTCTGGTTTCCTCTGAAGTTGAAAGGTTATAACATGACATTTATTGGGATGCAACATATCTTATGAAAACATAATTGTCTAAGTAGATCTATTTTTCCTTGAAACTGAATAGTCTCTCTACCTTGCCCAAGTTTTTGTGTAATATTTAGAATGTATGCCTATATTTTTTTGTTATTTAAAAATTAGCATGAATGAGCAACACCTTCCACATGCTAACTTCTACTTTCTTTTGTAAAGAAGTGAAGTGACTGGAACTGCCACACAAAATGTTAGTCAGATAAGGCTCCAGCATCAGAGATGATGAAAACTGTATAGTGCTGGCGTAAAAGCTCCACCAAAAAGTGTCAGCTTACAGAAAAGCTGCAATATAATTCCCACTGGTTAAATGGAGACCTAGAAAACTAAGCAACCACATGAATCCTGTCTGCAGCAGAAATAAGAGAAAACCAACAAACAGACCAAATGATGCAAAACAACTAATGAATCTAGGCAGATGCAAACATCTATGCTTTTAAAAACAATATATCAAGTATCAAAAGGGTTTATCATCACTGGTACAGTGTTCTGAGGCATTGAAAACCTTGGTTATTTTTACTCATAGGTTTAGGATGAGAGCTTTAGCTAACAGTCAATAAACAGAAATCTTAGTTCTTTACCTGTTATGGGACACTGGGCTTTTGTTTGGAAAGGATTAGTATTGAGTTTATAATTAGAGTTCAGGAAAGAATTCAAAGTAGGCTGAATAATTAAGTTAATTACTAGGTCCTACAAATCACTGCAAAAAATGATGGTTTGTACCAGCGATAATGAAGAGTTTATAGGAGATTGTAATAGCCATCCTTCGTAAATAAGACTGAGTGTGAACAGTGCGTGTGTACATATATTGAATATACTAATCTGTCCAAAGGATGCTTGCCCCGAATTACCATGTTAAAAAGAAGGCTATTAGCACGGTCGGTCCAACTGGACATGTTAAAAAAGGAAAATAAACATTAGCCTATTTCAACAGCTTTACATTAGCCAGGAACACACTTCTGCAGCAAAAGTGACTGCATTAGGCAAAGTATTAGTGGCACATCAAGGAAGGTGATCTTTCCCTTCTGCTCAGCACTGGTGAGGCCACTGGTGCTGGGTTCAGTTCTGAGCTCTCCAGTACAAGAGAGACATGGACATGCTGGAGAGAGTCCAGCAAAAGGCCATGGGTATGATAAAGGGACTAGAGCATCTATTCTATGAGGAAAAGACCTGCTGGAGAGTTGCTCTGTGGAGAAGGACCTGGGGGTCCTGGTTGATGACAGGTTGGCCATGAGTCAGCAGTGTGCACTGATGGCTAAGAGGGCCAATGGGATCCTGGGATGCATCAGGAAGAGTGTGTCCAGCAGGTCGAAGGAGGTGATCCTCCCCCTCTACTCTGCCTTGGTCAGGCCCCACCTGGAGTACTGTGTCCAGTTCTGGGCTTCCTGGTATAAAAAAGACAGGGACCTCCTGGAGAGAGTCCAGAGAAGGGCTACAAAGATGATTAAGGGCCTGGAGCATCTCCCCTATGAGGACAGGCTGAGAGAGCTGGGACTATTCAGTCTAGAGAAAAGAAGACTTGGGGGGACCTAATTAATGTTTATAAATATCTTAGGCAGGGGATGCCGGGGGATTTGGCCAGCCCCTTTTCAGTGGTCTGTGGGGACAGGACAAGGGGCAATGGCTGCAAGTTGGAGCACAGGAAGTTCCGCACCAACATGCGGAAGAACTTTTTCACAGTGAGGGTGACAGAGCCCTGGAATAGGCTGCCCAGGGAGGTGGTGGAGTCTCCTTCACTGGAGATATTCAAGACCCGTCTGGACACCTATTTGTGTAATATGAGATAGGGAGCCTGCTTTGGCAGGGGGGTTGGACCTGATGATCTCTCGAGGTCCCTTCCAACCCCTACGATTCTGTGATTCTGTGAAAAGCTGAGAGAGCTGGGACTGCTCAGCCAGGAGAAGACTCATGGTAATGCCATCAATGTCTATAAATACCTGAATGGAAAGTGGAAAGAGGATGGAGCCAGGCTCTCTTCAGTGACACCTAGTGACAGGACCAGGGACAATGGGCACAAACTGAAACAAAGAAGTGGCTGCCTAAGCATCAGGAAACACTTTTTTACTGTGGGAATGAGCACTGGAATATGGGGCTTTCTTGCCAACATATGAATCAGTGGGTTGTAGGGAGCTGCATGAGCACATGTAGAGCTGAAGTACCCACATCCACAACCTAAGGTTTGTGCAAGCAGAACCTGCACTGCCAGAATAGATTCATGTGTGACTATAAACCATACTACCCGTGAGATAGGATGTTCAAAAACTTCAGGTGTTTAGCAACATTTTGTAGTTGCTTAATATTGTGGTTTATTTGCTGTTATACTGATATGGATCCCAAACATAGACTTCACAGATTAACAGCTAATTCTTTGTCATTAGTGAATTAATAAAGCACTTAAACCAAAATCAGGATCAAAGCTATATGAACTGAGCAGTCTTTCCCTGTGACACCTGGCAAAAGTGTCAAGATTAAGGCTTAGGTTAAATAGCTTCAACTAATAATTACAAAGAAAGAATTTACTTAACTGTTGGTCTAGTAAGGACAAGTCAGCCTTGTGATGAATAATCTAGGCCAAGAGCTGGAATTCAAAGATGTAATAAAATGTTAAGTGTACTAGCAGTCCCACGAGAAGCTAGGATGGCTGTTCTTTTTGCAAAACCAAATCAGTTTAGCCTAGGACTGACAGAGTGACCTGGCCACTATTAGTGTTAAGACTAGGATCAGAGTTTAATAAAGTAAGGGGCTGAAGAGAAAGAATCACTGGTGGCCAAGCAATATCCAGCATGAGATGAGGTATTAAGTGGCAAGAGTAAATATCTTAGAGGCATTACTGGATTTTCTCTGCTCATCAACTGATAGAGCTGGATCTGGAAGCTAAAAGATAATACTGGATCCTTGCAGGACAGGTTAAGGATAGACTAAAAGCAACATATGTCTTAAGGTTCATTCTGAGATAGATAAAAGTTACTACAAAGTTAGCTTTGGAACTAGGATTTGGGTACAGAATCCAGTTAGCAACACTTATTCAGTTTCTACACTAATTGCAATAGGGTTTTGAACAGGTCCAATTTTTACACTTATTATTGCTGCCCCTCCTTTGCAGACTTGAAGCTTACAGAGCTATATTTTGGGTAGGAACTGCAAGCACCAAAGATATATATTTTCTGCTGTATCCAGCACTCTGTGCATTAGAATGTGGAAGGCAAGGGGATGGCAAAGGGCATAGCACGCAGTACATTCTGAAGGCATCAGGGTTACTAACGACAGCAATAGTGTCTGAATTAGTCCTAGGGTTCGTGATAGTAGGATCTTAAAACTTCAGATTTTGACATGAGGAATGCAGCAGTACTGGGAAACAATGATTCCTACAGGCAGGCAGAGAAATGGCGTAAGTGGAATTTTGAAATAGGAAGTTGAATCACTAAGTTCACAGGAAAGAGATGAAAAGCTGGATCTGGCAGGGAGTGGCTTTGGTTCTGTCTGAGCTCAAAGACGTAGTTAACCTGAGACTCAGTGGAGGAATGTAAAGGATAATGATATGGACAAAGTGGTAGGGCAGGAAATTAACTTTGAAGCAAGACCTGAATCTAGATGAGTAAAGGAATATTGAATTTGCAAAGGTCAGAGAGAAGGATGTTGCAACAATTGAATCATAACATGACAAAACCCTGGACAAAAGTGGAGATGGAAAGAAAAGGCAGCATTTTTTAAATGGTATTCAGGGAACAATCCATAGGAGTCACTGCTCAGAAAGCAAGAACTTCTAAAGAAATTCAGCTTGAAGATCACATGAGCTCTGCAGTGGTCAGCAACAGGCAGTTTCAGATTCTATTTGATCTATTTGATCTGTCTCTGAGTAAGGATTAAGGGACAAACAGATAAAGGGGATGTTGTAGTGGGAGTCTACTATAGACCACCCAGCCAGAATGGTGACATTGACAAGTTACTCTTCAAGGAGCTAAGAGGAAGTTGAGGTAGGTGGCTGTCTTGGCCATAGTGATCATAAAGTATTGGAATTCAAAATCTTTGGTAAGAGGAGGATAACTGCCTCCAAAACTTCAACGGTAGAGATGGGGAAAGCAGATGCTGGACTGCTCAGGGAACTAGTTGGTCAGGTCTGCTGGGATACTGCTTTTGAAGGCACTGGGGTCCATCAATGCTAGTCATTTTTTAAGTACCACCTTCTAAAAGCACAGGAACAGGTAATTCCAAAATGTCAGAAATCAAGCAAGAAATCACCTTACTAACAGGGACACAGACAAAGCAGAGATGTTTAATGCCTTCTTTGCCTCTGTTTTCAACACAGTCAATGGGCTCTGGGACTCCAGATGCCTCAAGTTGGGGGACCGTGACTGCGGAAATTATAAACTCCTAGTGAACCCTGAACTTGTGGGTGATTTGCTGCTCCACCTGGACCCATGTAAGTCCATGGGCCCTGATGGGATTCATCCCAGGGCACTCAGGGAGCTGGCTAATGTCACCGTGAGACCTCTCTCAATTATTTTTCAATGGTTTTGGGAATCTAGAGAGGTCCCAGTTGACTGGAAGCTGGCAAATGTTGTCCTAGTTTTCAAGAAGGGCAAGAAAGATGACCCTGGTAATTAGAGGCCTGTCAGTCTCACCTCAGTGTCTGGTCAAATTATGGAGAAAATCATACTGGGAGTTACTGCAAAACACCTAAAGGACAACTCAATCATTGGTCACAACCAACAAGAGTTCAGGAGAGGAAGGTTCTGTTTATCCAATCCAATTTCCTTTTACAAGGTCACCCAGCTGGCTGACCATGAGAAACCAGTTGATGTTATTTTTTTGATTGCAGTAAGGCTTTCCATACTGTGTCTCACAGGATTTTTCTGTCCAGCATAGAACTAGACAAAGCCACAGTTGGGTGGGCAACTGGCTGAAGGGTTGGGCCCAGAGGGTGATAGCGAATGGGGTAACATCAGACTGGCAGCCAGTCACTGGTTCCCCAGGGTTCCATTTTAGGTCCAGTTCTTTTTAACATTTTCATAAATGACCTTGGCTCAGGACTAGAGGGTGTTTTAAGTAAATTTGCAGATGACACTAAATTGGGAGGTCCTGTTGACTCTGTTCAGGGTGGAGAAGCCTTGCAGAGGGCCCTGGACAGATTAGAGAGCTGGGCAATCACCAACTGCATGAAGTTTAACAAGGGCAAGTGGCGGATTCTGTACCTGGGAAGGGGCAACCCTGTCTACGCATACAGACTGGAGGATCAGAGGCTGGAGGCCAGCCATGCTGAGAGGGATTTGGGTTGACAGCAAGTTCATCATGAGCATGCAGACATCAAGGAGGGCCAACCGTATCCTGGGGTGCATCAAGAATGGCATTGCCAGTCAGTCCAGGGAGGTGGATGTCCCTCTTTAATATGCTTTCCTAGTAAAAAACCTATTTTTTTAAACCTTCACACTGTTACACTAAAAATAACGTATCCATCTCATACCAGTGACTCCTTGCTCCACTCATTGTACTTATTCTTCTCCATGTCTATTCAATCTTACCTAATATTTTTTGAAAATGAATCAGCAGAATATTTCCATCAGGTAAGAGACCTGTAGGTAACTGACTTCTCACACTCTACCTGCCATTAAGCAGAGAGCTGTTTAAATAGAAGGGTGACAGAACTGAAGGAACAGAGAACTCGTTTTATGGAGATCATGGATTTATTTCTACATGAGAAAATAAATTAAAAAATATATTTGGGATGACTCATCAGAGAAGACTGTCAGAATGGATTTTATGATGAGGAAATAGCCATGAATGAACAAATCAGCAAAGAAAAAATGTAAGGGGAAGGAGAGCAGAGAACACTGGAGGAACTGGAAGCCTCAGAAAGCTGAGGTATAAGAACAGGAGATGTACTAGGGTTGTAGTGGAGCCACTCTTCTAGCTGAAGGCTGAGCTGAACCAAGGCTGTGGAATAGGTGATAAAGCCAGACAATACAGAGATAAGGGGTCAAATTAATTTAGAAGAATGATATCAAAGTTACAAAAACTAACAATGAAGACTGAGAGAAATCAAAATAAAAGGGGGTGTGTACATAATTTAAAGACAGTTCAATATAGAGACATACTGATTTCAAATATTAATGGATGTATTTCAAATCCCAGAACTCTAAACCCAGAGCGCTATTAGAATTCAACATAATACAATATTGAACACAGATATTTCTCATTAGTTTGATGATCATTAATCCAACAAAAAGTAATTAGTTCTACAAACTATTGTAATATTAGTAGGTTTTGAAAGAAGAGACAACTCTGTGTATAACAATGGAACTTGTTCCAAGGTTACTGAAGTTGAAAAAAAGATGCTTGCAAAAAAAAAAAAAAAAAAAAAAAAAAAAAAAAAAGAAAAAAAAAAAAAAAAAAAAAAGACTAGATAGATGCAAAGATAGGAGGGAAAATAAAGATGCCTTTGTGATTAGTGCCTTTTTCTGATCCCTGACCTTAAGAAATACCTGCACAGGAATGAAATGGTGCAGCTGTTTCAAAGAAAACCAGATCTAACCTGTTCATATTAATTTAGAAAAAAATTAAGAACAGCATTAATCTCATTGATGCCAAAGCACTAATTGCATGCTGGACCACCAATAAAGAGAGAGAGATTGGACAGCAAGTCATCTTGATGTAATGCTAATTCTTTAGCTCTCTTTTCTCCAAAGACTTCTGAGGTTGAAACTACTTATAGTCTCAGTGGTACAGCACCGTTTTCAGCAATGAGGCAAACCTGATGTCTTTGTTAAGTATGATCAGTCATACTGATGAATATCTACCTTTTACATAGAATCACAGAACAGTCAGGGTTGGAAGGAACCTCTGGACATCATCTAAAGCAGGTTGTGCAGGATCATGTCCAGGCACACCTTGAATATCTCCAGAGAAGAAGACTCCACAACCTCTCTGGGCAGCCTGTCCCAGTGCACTGTCACCCTCCTGTGTTCCAGTTTGTGCCTGCTGCTGGGCACCACTGAGAAGAGTCTGGCCCCATCTTGACTTCTACCCTTTAGATACTTAGAAGCATTGATCAGATCCCCTCTCTTCTCCAGATCCAACTCAGCCTTTCTTCATATGGGAGATACTCCAGTCCCCTCATCATCTTTGTAGCCCTCCACTGGAGTCTCTCCAGTAGTTCCCGGTCCTTCTAGAACTGTATCTAAACTTACCCTCTTGGTTTCCATTATGTTTTACACCTATTTTTGAACTGTTCTGTAAAACAGTAGCTATGAAATATAACAATAACTTACGAGCATAAAGTTATGTCCTGCAGATTTGATTTCTTAGGTGAATTGTGTCAGGTATAGTCAAAGAAAAAAAGCATTGAAGGGAACTGAGAAGGAGGTATGTGGAAGAAGCATGTAAAGCTTAGTGCTGGATTTTTGAGAAAACCACTAATTATTCCTACATGCCAGTTTCCTGCAAGCTGTTCAATCCTATAATTTTAAGGATATCATGCCTTTTGTTGCTACTTCATTATGCAATTGGTTTTAAATAAGAGTTTTAAGGGAATGAATAGTAGTTTTAAATTGCAGATAAGTGAATTAAGAGAGTTTTTGATCATCATAATTCTGAGTCACACTCTAATGAGTTAGAACAAAGAAACTATTAAAGACACGCTTTGTTGATATTCTAAAAGACAATTTTAGAAATACTTCAGTTGTCTGAAAGCATGCATATATGTGACTAAACTTGTCTCCTTAGAAACAAAACAATGGAAACTATTTAATTTATGTTATGATAACAGTCAAAAATGCACAGAATTCTTTTAAAAACACAGAAGATACTCTCGGATGTAAAGAAATAAAGCTATGGAACTATGCAATTGTATGTTTATTAACTACATGCATATATAAATAAAAAAAAGGAACAATCTTCTGTTACAACTAAGTTTTACACTCAGGGCTTAGTAAACAATCAAATTGATGAAAACAGCAACAGAAAACGGTATTCTGTTCTTGAACAGAAAATATATGGCATGCAATGGATAAGACTACCAATTGGAATATTTCCTCAAATTAAAAAAAACTTCCTTCATATACTATGTAGTTTCTTTACTTAAAAGAACTGGCTCATTTACTTGCTAGAATGTAAACAAAGAAAAAAGTTTTTCCACAGTGATGTTATAAAATATCAACACAACATTGCCCCCACTTTGTGACCATGTGCAATAATAAAAACATGACAGATACAGTATCTTATTCCATGTGATTCTGGAAAAGTGACAGCTTGGAGATTAAGACCTCATTGGGTATAGTTCACTGGATACATACACTTCCTAATGTCTCATGGATGCAAAAGTTTAATGCAATTAATGGTTCATGCTTTGAAAATATTTAAATTCCAAGGCTTTACTATTTTAGTATGGGTACTAACAAATACTGCTTAGGTAACGTGAACTTTGTCTCAAAGTTGGGGCTCAGACCCACAAATATGATGCTGAGTTCACGTTCACAGCTAGGTTGCACGAACATTAAGCCAGATTACTGAATGGCCTGAATTACACCATCATGATAAGCAGAAACAAAATACTTTATAATTTTAAGATTCACTTCCTGGGCAATGTCTGTTCTCAGGCTTTATCATTCACTATGACTGGTGATGGGCCTAAAGCAGCAGCATCTTCAGAAAGGGACAATTGGTCTGTGTTTAAAGACTCAAGATGGAAGTGAAGCAAAGAATGTCAGAGAAAGCATGAAGAGAAGTGCCATATGAGTTATAACACAGAGAAAAACAGGGCCATAAACTAATGTCATAGCTTTCTTTTCTCATAACAAAACATCAGGCAGTGCGGGGTGGAGAAAAGGAAGTAAAGCAGAAGCATACTGTAGTATGTTACACACTGGGACTCTGAAGAAATTATATTTTCAGGTCCTATATGGCAACAAAGTATTACATGAGCTAACACCTACTTAGAAAAAAAAAAAGTCTCCATGCAACTCTCATTCAGAAAGAAAAACAAGTATCCCAACTGTATCCTGAATACTAAAAATAATTAAAATAATTTCAGTTCTTAGCACACCAGAATACAGATCAGCTTTTTTCAAATTAATGTGCTTAATTTTTTGTATTATTAGATCACTCCTCTCAGCCTTAAACATAAGAAGAAAGGGTTTTATCTCACCTTCCAGAGCAGAACATACATATACCTACTTAGAAATTTCATTTTAATTCTTTCTGGAAAAATTGCAAACAAGTGTCTGTTCAATCTTACAAGTGAAATCTCAAATGTCCTATCCACATTAAACTACTAATTTCCTTAATGGCCTTTTTGATTTTGGCTTTTAAATGTAGACTCACCTCAAAAAACCCTCAGCATACAGAAAACAAGCACCTCAGATCTCACTGAACAGATGTTTGGAAAGGCCTAAATATGCACAGTAGATTTGACATTTTATATCTACAGGTACTAATCTGCTATAATCAGATATAAGCATAAATCTTTCTGTACAGATACTTGAAGCATGTCATATGCCACCATTGATCCAATTAATCTCCAATAATGTTCATCTGATCAAAGGTCAGGAGACATGATATTCAGCAAATCATGCTCAGAACAAATAAACTCTTGCTTTAGCTGTTGTTTAGCAACTAACTAGGGCTTGTTTGGGGTAAGTAAACAAAATCACTTGTCTTTCTCAACTATCTTGGGGGGGGGAAAGGCTTCTTAAGATTCCCAAAGTATTTAAATTCAGTGTTGAAATCTAGAAACAATTCCTTCTTCATAACTAAGAAAATGAGAATAGACTTTTTGGGGTAACTGAGCTTCTAAGATCCTACAGTAAAGCAGTGTCCTTTAAACGTCCCCACAAAATGCGCTATCAGTTACACAAACCTGCTCCGAAGAGGGAAGGCAGCACCAGTTGGTTTGCTCTACTCTACAGTCACTACCAGACAAAGATGCATTCTATATCCAGAAGACCAGATGTCTGTTTTGTTACAGAAATTGTAGATTTAAGACAATTTCAAAATGTTTGAGGAGCCTGGTGTAGTTTTGCATGGCTGGGTTCTGATGGAGAAGGGGGGGGTGCAGGAGTAGCTTCTGCAAGAAGCAGCCAGAAGCTCTCTGCAGGCTCCACAGAGCAAACACCCGCCGGCTCAAGGCTGGAGTTGTTGTTGACCAAGGCCAAGCCAATCGGCAATGGTCACAGTGCCTCTGTGAGTCACACTTAGGAGAAAAAAACCTGCAAGCAGCCACTTTTTACCATCAGAGAAGGGAGTGAGATGTGAGAAACTGTGCAGGCACCAAGGTCAGTGAAGGGGGTGGGGGGAGGAGGTGTCCCAGGTGCTGGAGAGAAAGATGCCTCTGCAGCCCCTGAAGAAACCCATGGCGGAGGAGGTGTTCCCCTGCAGCCCATGGAAAAGGCCGAGACCCCACCTGTAGCCCATGGAGAAGCTCCATGCTGGAGCAGGTGGGGACACAGAGAAGATGCTGTGACCCACGTTGGAGTAAGCCCCTGCCAGCACTTGCCGCCTGGGGAGAGAGACACAGACACAGAGATGAGCAAGAGAAAGAGAGAGAGTGTTTCGTGCTGAAGCAGATTTGCCGGGGGATGCTTCTGACTCCTTAGGGGACCAGGATGGAGCAGTCTGGGCTTGAGAGACTGAGAGACATTCTATGATTTATGATGCACCCCATAGAGGTGACTCATGTTGGGGCAGCTGGTGAAGAGCTGAAGCCCTGTGGGAAAGGACTCATGTTGGAGAAGTTTGTGGAGGACTGTCTCCTGTGGGTGAGACCCCACACTGCAGCAGGGAAGCAGTGTGAGGAATGCCCCCCCAGCTAAGAAGGAAAACAACTTGTGAAGAACTGACCAAAACCAAAACCCCCATTTCCCCAGTCCCTGCCCCTCCCCATGTCACAATGCAGGGGAAGAATGGAGAGAAATCATGACTAAAGTGAAGTCTGCTAAGAAGGGAGGGATGGGGGGAGGTGCTTTAAGATCTGGTCACACTTCTCATTATCTGACTCTGGTGTCACTGGGGGTGCAGCACAGTGTAATAAATTAGAGAGTTTTCTTTCCTTTACTCTGTGTTGAGTCTGTTTTGCCTGCGATGCTCATTGCGGAATGATCTCTCCCTGTCCTTATCTCCACTCCTAAGACTCTCAATATAGATTTTCTCTCCCATCCAGCTGAAAAGGGGAGTGATAGAGCTGCTTTGGTGGGGTTCTGGCCTCCAGCCAGGGTCAAACCACCCCACCTGGTTAATATCAAGGAAGGCCTGTATCATTCCAGGAACTACATCCTTCAATGCATCTTGATACTAAATGTACACCCCAGTGCCAGAAAGGAGTGCAAAAGCAAATGTTAAGGCTTCTTCCACTTCCATAGGAACCATCTCAGCAAAGCCTATTTTCTGAAACAGCTGCAGAGCTAGACATTATGCATTATTTCAAGTAGGCACTTTGTCCAGGTTTCCAGTGTTACAAAGTCTTAAAGCTGATTTAAAGAATAACTTAATAACTATATTCTCCATTAACAAAGAAATGGTTGAAAAAAACTATTCCAATTTTTAACACTTGTTATTAAAGACAATACAAAGCAAAGTTAGACACAGATGTTCTACATGAGGTATGCTGCCCCAAATTTTGCTTCAGAGCCTTGACAGATAACAAATTCACTATCAGCTGCAAATCTGTGTGCATGGAATGGAGATATTCTATGCATTTTTATAATCACAGAAGCATAAAATCACAAATCCCAGAAAAAGGCTCAAGTATTTTTGACCTCTGCCTTGGCTGGGAATGGACCATTTCAAAGTAGCTTCTATGTTACCAACTTGCATCATTACTGACCAGTGTCACGTCTAGCAAACAAAACCGGTGGTTCCATTGGCAGTTAAAACAGACCTGACTATATTTAAAGTATAAGTTACTGTGCAAATTAAGCTCATTCAGTATGAAACATATTTCACTGGTTTTGAGTTTTTGGCCTACTAGGGAACATGCTGGCTCATCATCTTCATCTGCTGATGGAATGCTTTCTATCTTTGTTTCAGCACACTCAGCTTTTGCATTAAAGAAGTGCCTTTTTTGTCAAGCATCTGTGGATGTATTTGATATTTAGGATATAAAAAACCCACCTCCTGCTTGCAAGAGTCAATTCTGTACAGTACTTTTGCTGATTACTTTTAGCATTTTTCTGCCTTGTAAAAAACTTTAAAATTTTCATTCAAACAGAAATGGTCAAATAAACTATATCAATGTCAAGGACTTTATGATGTTCAAAACTACATTAATGCAAATAATGCCTATACTGAAATCATACTGCAAAAGCTGAGATGCAATACTTACATTCTGAATAACCTTCATATTCTGAAAAGTACAGTAGCAAGAACTGAACACTGCTTTATTCAGGTCAAACTCATGATTTAGGGATGGCTTGTGGATCCTTTATTATGTTGACAAGCTTCTCCATGTTTCCTCTACACCTACTGAGTTAACTTCTCAACTTGAATACCCTGTCTCTGCATTTTCTTTCTCAGATGCAACAGTTCTGCTCATGTGTTATTGGCATATGAGCTACTTCACTTGATAAGTCTTAGCTTTTACTCAAGCTTGAAAACAGCCTATAGGTTCAAAAGCAAACAAATAAACAAACAATCAAGTAGTAGACCCAACTTAATTTTATACAGTTTCTGCCAGCTTCTAGGAGAATGCTTTGTGAAAGAGAGACAGAAAATTTTTTTCCGCCTTGTGTTGCAGTTTTGTGTAGCTGTGATGCTGAGACAGCTTTTGCAAGCAGCAGTTACAGGTTTCTGTGAGCCCCAGACGGTGAACATTGGCCAATTCAAGGCCAAAGTTGCTGCTGACCAGGGCCGAGCCAATCGACGATGTTCACAGCACCTCTGTGAATCACATATAGGAGAAAAAAACCCTGCAGGCAGATGCATTTTGCCACTGGAGAAGGGAGTGAGAAGATGTAACAAGCTGCACAGACTCCAAGGCCAGGCCCGAAGGAGAGCAGCGGGGGAAAAGAATGTGGAAAGAGAGTTTCCCCTGCAGCTCGTGGTGAAGACCATGGTGAAGAGGGTGTCCCCTCGTAGCCCATGGATGAGGACGGGGAGCAGAGACATCTGTGGCGTGTGAAGAGATTGATCCACGCCTCAGCAGGTTTGCCAGGGGACTTGTGACTTTGCGGGGAATCAGGCCAGGGGAGTCTGGCCCGAACGTCAGCACCCTATGGNAGTGAAGAGTGCGAAGAGGCGAGGGGTGGGGAGAAGTAGATCTGGGGAAGGAAAGCAGCTTGTGAGGAACTGCCAGAACCCTACTGCCCATCCCCTGCCCCTCCCCGCACCATGTTGGGGGGGAAGAAGGGGATAAAATCGTGATGAGGTTTAAGTTTGCTAAGAAGGGAGGGCTGGAGGGAAGGTGCTTTAAGACCTGGCTGCTTCTTATTCTTATCTCGTTCTGGTTCACTGGGTTGTAGTGGTAATAAATCACTTTTCTTTCTTTTATTCTGTGCTGAGTCTGTTTTGCCCATTGCCCTAACTGGAGAGTGATCCTTCTGTCCTTATCTCAAGTCCTAAGCCTCCCAATATATATTTTCTCCCCTTTTCAGCTGAAAGGGGGAGTGAGCGAGTCGCTTGGTGGGCATTTGATCTCTAGCCAGGCCCAAACCACCACACCTTGCATGGAGGAAAACCGCCACACTGGTTAGAAAAAAATGCTTAAAAATAATGAGATTGTATGAGACAAAGAGGTATCTCATACAGAAATACACAAAGTACTAGTATTGTACAAGGTCTAATCTGAAGTCCTCTTGACAATCTTCATCATCAATGTTAAAACTGGACGAGGAACAGGATGACCAGGAACAGAAAACCTGTTTCCAAGGGGAAATGAAATGAGCTTCACAGACCAAAACTCAGATGAAGGAGTTTTCACTACTAGCAGACAAGGTAGAAGACAGAAAAGTATTTCAGCTAAAGAACAGGGAAGAATGAGACAAAACTGATTTAATATTGCTAAGAACGCATTTAGAAGAAAATTTGAATGAAGTTTCAAGTCATTAAAAAAGAAAGATTCATAAACTGCTTTCTGTAAAAAAGCTGGTACGCCCTCACTATTCTGAGATCTACCACTTTAATGAAAACTTATTCATATTATATCAACACCTGCAATAAATAGAAAACTCATGTTAACTTGAATTTGGTTAAGGGGATGTTGAATTTTATGCTAGAATTTATTCTTGCCACAATTACTTATTCTCATTGCTGTTACATTACCACCAGTACAGACATTATTAACTCTACATATACCATGGGATCCATCAGCTTATAACTTCAAAAGGTTACAGGGAATCAGATGATTTCTCTGACAGTGTTCACAACAACTGTTCTTACACGTGCAGCATCCCATGGCACGATCCTGAATCATTTGATTCCAGTGTAAACTTGGAGGAGAAAGCAGACAGCCCTACTTTATCAGAGAACAATTTCAGTAAGAGCTAGGAACAGCACAGATCCACGGACTAGACTCTAAGCTGATTAGCGCAAACTCTGCAACTTGCAACATCCACCCTTATGAGCATGAGACTCATGGGCTGCCATTATCACCCAACCTCTGTTGCCATTACATTTCCCAGGCTAGCACAGCCAACCTTTGCTGAATACTCATTACATCAGCCTGGCCAGAACATTCACTGTTATGATAAGGTTCATGAAAGAGAGAACAGTGCTGAAATCTTCAGTTAAAATTTGAGAAAGATATTGAGAGTATTCTTCATGCTTTTATGAACACCATGCACTATTACATATGCTTTTAGGTCAAGTGAAATATCGTATGTGTAGATAATCCTCCAAAAGAAAAGCTTATACTGCCTACTTTTGTGAGAAAAGTATCAAGTTCAAGTATGAGGAAATTCTGGCTTGCAGCTGGGATTCAACCACTAACTCCAATTTGTCTACTATGCAATAAACATGAAGGTAGACTTTTCCCTCAACAGTACCTCCAAGCCTTCTCTGCTGCCCTATACGAGCTGTACCTCTAATCTCAAATTCCTCCTCATCTTACTGGTAGATTGATCAGGGAATACAGTCTGAACGTTACGGCAGGGACCAATACGTGAAATTGCAAACCAAAGCAAGATTTTCCTTTCTATTTCTTCTCGTGGAAGAGTTTTATATTTTCTTTTCTTTTCTTAAATCTTCTCCTGACTCCTTGCTTTCTGCTAAAAACACAAACACACACCACTGAGAGGAAAAGGGGAAGAGGGGTGTATGAACAAATTAATAACTTTTCACTTCCTTTCCACAAAGTAGAGGTTGTTTGCAGTTGACTTAAAGAAACAAACAACTGGAAAAAAGACTATGCAAAGTTTTCCTAATATGGCAATAAAATTCTCAATGAGAAACCGAATGGAATAGAACCAGAGAAGCCTCAATGAAATCCTTGCCAGGCCTCCCCATAAACATGTAAGAAATTTCTAGAAACTGTTACCTTTTTTTTTTTAAAGTAAGAAGCATTAATAGATAATTTTTAGAACAGTTATTTGTCATAGTAATTAAGTTTATACTATTGTTTGCCTTATTATTTGTGCAAGACCTCCTATTTCTTATTCGGGAACTGAGTTTTTTCCACAAAATGTGAATAACCTTCTTGGTTCAAACAGCAATACCCATCTGGCTGATCTCCATGATGCAATACTGAACTAGCACAGCCAAGATAGATGCAGGACCACAGGTCCCTCCATGACAGAGATCACATTATTTGGGGAATCATGGAAAAATATATTTCAAGTGGTTGTTCCATCAGAACAAAAGCTAAATAGTTCCCAAACAAAGGAAAATATTATCAGAGTCTTCCCTTAGCATATAGTGTAAAGTAGATGTTCAGTATCTTTCCAGGAATAGATACATGACATTTCCTAACATCTTATTCATGTCTCTTACATGAGGTAAGGGGAATTCTGTGGTGGGGATTCTGTGGAAGACAGGATGTTCTCAAAAATGCAGTTTTCAGATGTAGAGAAATTTCTTGTCCCTGTTATCAAGATGGATCGGTAAAGCTTCACCCTATTGTCACTGCAAAATTATCTTAATTTCTTAGATTAGTGTCAGCTTTCACCTCAAGTAAATCAAACACAGGGCATTTTGCTGCAGTCTGGATACCAATCCTGTATATCCATCACTTTCTTGAGGTCCTGTTTGGCTTCTATTAGTATTAATGAAGCAGAAGCTCACATACTCCCAAAGGCTTTTTTTGATAAATAGATAGGAAAGCAATTTAAACTTGCTTTTGTCCAACTACTTGAACAATACAGGAAGAAAATACTACCTAATGCAGTACACAGCTTTGAAACAAATTTTTAAGCATGTATTTCATACATATGCTAAAAACCTTAAGCTGCATGCCTTACAAGGGCCTCAGACAAAAGACTTTCATCTATGCCATTTAACATTGGTACACTCACATGAAAAATTTCACATTTTAACTGCTGTGAATGAGAATTATCATGTTAATGGTGCTTTGCACTTCAAAAATAATGGTGACTTGCACTGAGATTTTTCCTATGATTTACCTCTAATTTCCTAATTTTTATTCCAAGGTATTAACAAATCCTGAGAAAAAAAAATTGTTTCCCATGTCAGTATATCTGGTTTATATTTATTACAACATCTCTGCCAATGTCCTGCACACATCAGAGAGACCCCAATTTCATCCTGGCATGTCTGACCTCAATCTCTCTGTGCCTCATTGTATTTTGAGTTAGCTGATTATACGTGGTAGGTTATTTGTTTCAGTATGACCAGTGCAGTCCTGCATGCTACATATTTTCCTCTCAGCTTGCTACAACATAAGCCATAAGCAGCTTGATTATCTGACTTATTACATTCATGATAGTAACAGTACGATCCTAGTAAAAGTGAATCAGGGATAAAAATAGTCTCACAAATAATTTCCTGGGATTTCCTGGGTTTGGTTAGTATTAAGAAAGAGCTCATAATAGCAAGAAAATTAATACTGTGAAGGACCACCAGATGGGTGTTTTATTTTTCCGGTAACTAAATATAAACATGTCACAAGCCTTGCCATGAAAAACACAAAAATAGACCAAGCTTAGCTAAAACTCTTTAAAAACAAACAAACAAAAAAGGGCACTTTAGTTACTTTCCAGAGGGCTAACTTCATTATGTTTACTAAACTAGTAGACAATGTCATGAAGGATTATGACAGATACATCACGTATCTCACTCGGTAAAAAATTTCTGGAACAAATATCTATTAGTCACACTGAGCTGTCTTACTGATCTTAGAGTTTATAATCTGATGGAGCTTCTCCTCAAATTGTAGTGTAGAAGAAACAGATTACTGCGCAGCTTGAAGAGGGTTCTTGCTTACAGTGTGAAACAGTTCTACAGCAAATCTCTGCCTTTCTTGGAAAAGGCGTAATTCAGTGGTGCTTTTCAGTTCCAAATACACAGCACATAACCACAGCACCTAAAGTCAGATATGGGCATATTCCTTTATCTGAATTTCTTATTTTAAATATCACAATATTTAAAAATAAAATAAAATTCAATATTGACTGGTTTTCAGTTAATTATAAAAAGTGTCTACTTTCCCCATGAAAAGACACAATGGGAGAACAATTTCACTTACAAGGAGTAAGAGCACAGAACTATCACGAGAAAGTATGGGAAATTAAATTGAAAAAATGCCTTCCTGTATCAGCGCTCCATCAGGTGGAGCAGATAATTTATCTCTGAGTTCTCATACCCCCACTATAGAATTTTTAAAAAGAGCACAGTCTACTGCCTATGAAGATGACTCAGGGCCACCATTTCTGAAACATGAGCCAGTCTCAGTGACTGAAATAAATCACATTTCCATGGAGGATTTAGTTTTCAGTTCAAAAGCAAAAAGCATTCCTCCCCTCCCCCCCAACATTGCAAACCATGGAGTTTTCCTCCATCCTTAAAACCAGTATGTTTTGGATTCCTTCTCCTTTACAGGTCCATGCAGATGTTACAA
>VZTU01015871.1:9933-20829 GCA_013400835.1 Zapornia atra
GGGGTTAGGAGATGCTGGAGTAAAACATTGGAGTAGAACATCAATATTAAGTATTAACCACAGGTATTCTTTACATCGATCCTTTATGCTCCACTGTAACAATGTGTTTTCAGCATAGATTTCACTTTAATCTTTTACTTCAATCCTCTGGGACCCAGTGGGAGAAGAAGGGTGAAATGCTATGGGAGAGTCACACCACCAAAAAAAAGTTTACATCTCAAATCGATAAAATCGAACAGTATGTGGAGAAAAATGGGGAAGGTGCACAGAAAAGGCATGTGACACAGGTGGCATAAGGACACTGGTCTGTTATTCACTGTTCCCAGCACCCATACCTTCAGGACCCTGCTGACAAAGGCATGCATCACTCTACAGCTATTAGGGACAGTTTGCAAAGCAATTAGAGCACTGGGTGCTGATTCTCCTGCTCCAGGGCCTGAGGAGAGCTCTAAGTCATCAGTTGAAAGAATTCCACCCTCTGCTGAGCAGGGACAGGTCCAAGCCACCATGAATAGTATCGTGATACTCTCAGAGCCTCCCCACAAAAGCCTGGGAAAACAGAAACACACACAGGCACTGGGAGAGGAACTGTGACCAGAGCGAAGAAAGAGTTGAGAAAGCAGCAAACATGCCACCAAAACGCCCACGTCCCTCCTCTGGGGGAGCTTCTGCACAGCAGGATAAGAAGGAGGCACATGAGACGAGCTGAGAAGGTGAGAAGCGAAGGGGACCCCCGGCATCTCAGCTGGGGGAAGGCTCTGGCTCCTGGCACCGAGTGTGGGAGCAGCCATGAGCAGCAGCATCTTCCCTTGGCTCTGGGAGCCCTCCAGTGGCTGCTCGCCCACGGCCGCAGGAACCGGTGGGTGATACTGTCCCGGTCCCCAAAGAGGAGAGAGGGAGCAGGTCCTCCCTGAGCAACGCTGCCGAGATGAGAAGAGAGAGCCAGGCATAGGCCCTTCCGCCGGCCTGAAGCAGAGCCAGCACACCTCCAGCTAAGCCCTAATAGGCACTATGCCCTCCAAGGTTAAATGTCATTGGTGAGGCTGTACCTCAAGTGCTGCGTCCAGTTCTGAACTCCTCATGACAAGAAGGACGTTTAGGTCCTGGAGCGAGTCCAGAGAAGGGCAGCCAGGCTGGGGAAGGGGCTGGAGGGCAAATCCTATGAGGAACGGCTGAGGGAGCTGGGGGTGTTCAGCCTGGAGAAGAGGAGGCTGAGGAGAGGCCTTATCCCCACCTACACTGACCTGACAAGAGAGTGCAAAGAGGTGGGCCATGGTCCCTGCAGCCTTGGGACAGGAGATGGGACAAGGGAAATGGCCTCAAGCTGCCCCAGGGCAGGGTCAGCTCAGATGGGAGGGAAAAGTTCTTCCCTGAAAGAGTTGTCAGGGCCTGGCACAGGCTACCCAGGGAGGGGGCTGAGTCCCCACCCAAGGGTGTGTTTAACAGACGGGTAAATGAGGTGCTCAGGGATACGGTTTAGCACAGGACAGGAATGGTTGGACTTGATCTTAAAGGTCTTTTCCAACCTTGTGATTCTGTGGTCACCATCTGGGAGATGGTGCAGAAGGGAGCATGGTCAGAGCTCTGCAAGCCCCTGCGCTTGGCAGATTAGCAAATTGAGCAGTAAGTTTGCTAAAGCTAAACCCAGAAGGAAAGGGGGAGTGTTTGCGCTAGGATTCTGGGCAAACTCTGGAGCTTAGCTTGTTTCCAATGCAGATCAACAACAAGGAGGAGAGAAACTTGTGACTCATCAGGGTCATGGGAGTCCAGACAGAGAACCAGGAGACACCAGTGCACTCTTCCCCTGCTGAACACAAGGGATCAGATGATTTTGAAGGAAGAATGTGTGTTTTTACACCTATGATGGCAACAACCAGTGAGGACAAAAGGTAAAACACTGTTGGAATGGAGGTTCCAGGTTCAGGGGGATGAACTACCTCAAGCCAGGAGAGCAAGGGTCTCATGTGCCCCCTCCTTAGGCAGGTTGCAGGGATATCCTCCAGACCCATGAGCTGGTAGCCATCTCTTGCACCACCACACACACAGAGCGGGTGTTTGTAGCCCCAGTGTGCAGTGGCCTTCCTTTAGGTGGAAGACAGCAACGCTCTGATTTCCTCTATGGGATTCTTCACATGACTGACCACAAAACTATTAATATCTGAATCCAGAGCTGGTTCAGCTAGACAGCGCACTTCCTCCAGGGAGAAGAAAACCACAACTTCTTCCATCCCTGGAAAAACCTCTTGTGACTGACAGACCAGCAGCTCAGATGTAGTAGAGACAGCTCTGGTTTGCCGATACACCTCAGCGGAGAACATCGACAAGTATGAGAGAGTTTGGTTTGTTTCTTCTGTGCCTCCTTCGCATCTCCAGGAAGGGTGAGTGCTGGGCCTGCTCTGCCTGATCAGGGTTTTTCTTCTCAGTCTTGCCAAAGTGCCAGGGGAACCGCCTGGTACAGAAACTCTCCAAGAGTTGTACAATGCATTGTGATGTTTAAAAGGAACCAGGTGCATGTCAGAATACTGTAAAAACTCCAAGGCTTGACTCTGAGATTGTCAGATTGGTTTTTAGCTTGGGTTTGGGGTTCTTTTTAGCATTTTTTGCTTTTTTAACTTGTGCAGGGAGTTCATCTAACATTTCCCCTGCACTGCCAGTTGGATGCAGCATTCCCATCACCACCCACAAGAGCTGTTTAACGTTCCTAGGAGTTATTGTGCAAGGGACACAATTTGCTCTGGTTCCACTGAGCCCTTAAGCTCATGTTTAACTTCGAGTACGTGCTTAAATTCCATCAAGCTCAACGGGGATTTGTTTTGATACGCTGGCAAACAGATTTGCTAGAGCAAGGCTGGTGTCCGTGGTGGTCTCCAACTCTCAGTCTTGCTATTGTGTTTGTGACCTCAAATCATTTCCACTGACAATCGTCCTGACAGCTCCTTTCAGGAGTCACGTCGTGTGAGGTGTCTAGGCTGTTTGACTATGACCTTCAAGCCCACTAACAAACAGGGGCTGAGCATTAGGCAAGAGGAAGCCATGGAAGACCCACCACGCTGAAGCTTTACAGTTAAATTATACACAAGATCCTGACCTTGGCAAACTGTTTCCATAGAAATGGGTGGAGCTGCCAACATTAGAAGGACTTATTTTTAACATTATTCCTCACGCAGAAGGCAGGAGGGGGGGAGCATTATGTGCTAAAAATAATGATGTTCTTTGCTTGGGACCTAAAAAAAAAAGGCAAACAAAAAAAAAGGTAGCAAAGAAAAGCAAATCATGTTCTCAAAACCACATGATCTGCTGTTCTCCAAAGGCGAGGGGTTACGGTGACACGCTGTAAAATAAAGCAACGTGAAATAAAACAGAAAGCAAGAGCTTTTTCTGTTTTCACTGCCAGGCCTTTGTGATCACAAGGCCAGGAGCCCCTGTGGCCACGTAGCCTCGTACATTAAGTAACCCAGGCTGCAACAGGTGTTAGTGTGGTTACAGTGAAGGACAAGCCAGCCCAGCTCCAGACCTCAGGAGTGAAAATGCTGTTGTGGCACAGATTCCAGGTAAACAACGACGGCAGGGAACTGGCCCTACACCGGCCTTTGTGCATTGTGCAGCACACAATGGATTCAGACAAGCTGCCCTGCCACTGAGGGACTTGTCAAATGTTACGGGGAACAGATAGGTGAATAAGCCACAAATCTTATCTCAGGGTTTTACTCAGTTAACTCCACAGCTGAACGCCGGCAGATCACAGCAAAGCCAGCCAGACCAGGGATGGGTGCCAGGTATTTACAGGGCACCCATCGCCATGACTCTCAGCTATCGAGAGCAGAGCTCCTGCCTTAATAAAGCCATCAGGAGAGTTCTGTAAGGCAGGAAACTCACCACAGGTGTTCCTGAAGCCACAAGCTGCTGCTGCAGCTCTTGCAGTTAGCAAGACAGGGGTTACACACAGGCGTATCCACATCAAAAGTGTATCCACATGGAAAGCAATACACACACACACACACATCCACATGGAAAGCAGATCCACATGGAAAGCAACACACACGCACACATCCACATGAAAGTGACACACGTGCATGTATCTACATGGAAAGCAACACACACATATATATCCACATGGAAAGCAACACATACACGTGTATTTACATGGAAAACACTGCCTACAGGTGCTGTTTGTTGACACTGTTGGTTCCTGGGGAAGGGAAACAGATGAGCCCTTGAATTCTTCTCCCTTTATGCTGCCAAGGGGGGCAACATCCAGCCACCTGAGGGCTGTTGGCATCACTGGACAGACGTGTTCAGACCGCATCTGGTAGCAGTGAGGTTCAGCTCCCCAGGCTGTGCTGGGAATTACCATGACTAAATTTTCCCAAGAGAGTAAAATCCCAACTGTTTGCGACATCTCCACTAGAAAACTTGGGATTTCCCCAGTGTGACACCAGGACAAAGGCAGGTCTGGGAATATACCAGCAGCTAGAGCCCACGCAGGGACAACCTGCCCTGCTAACAGGGAGATACTTTATTGTGTGTGTCAGGGAGGGTGTCAAGGGCACCCTCCTTCCCACAACAGGAGCTGACACAAGGAATGCACCTGTTTGCACCAGCCCTTGTAAGATGAGCGTCAACAAATCTTTACTCAGATCCTGTCATGTCTTACGAGTGAGATGCCACTTTGTGATGGCAGCAGTACAGACCGTTGGAAGTGCCAGCGGTTGGTACCTTCCCCAGGGGTGACACAACCACCAGCAGACCTGGGTAATGCCTGCAGTAACGCAGGAGCAGTGTGAGCATGCACTCAAAGGCAGGGCTGCTGCACCTCCGTGCTTAAAGCAACCGGGCTTCTGAATGCATGCAAAACTTCTATTTCTAGCTTTTTCCTTCTTTTTTTTTTCTTTTTATTTTTTTCAGAAAGTCTTTTCCCAAGCACATGAATTCTGTGAGCTGCAAAAGTCTGTGTCAGACAACTTAAGAGGCTGCTGGTCACTTGGTCCACAAGAGGCCTGCTTAAGAATTAAATCAATTGCAATGTGAACTAGTCTGTCCCCTTGGCCCTGCTGCAGAGTAGTACCTAACTCAGCATCTGGGCTGTGAAATCATCTGCAAGCCCTCAGCGAGAGTCCCAAGCCACACAGGGTCTACCATGGGAAGAATCGTAGAATGGTCTGGGTTGGAAGGAACCCCAAGGATCACAGAGCTCCAACCCCCTGCCACAGGCAGGGCCACCAACATCCAGGTCTGGATCTACACAAGGCTGCCCAGGGCCCTATCCAGCCTGGCCTTGAACACCCCCAGGAATGGGGTACACACCACCGCTCTGGGCAGCCCGTTCCAGCACCTCACCACTCTCTGTAAAGAACTTCCCTCTAATGTCTAATCTAAACCTTCCCTCCTTCAGCTTTAGTCCATTCCCCTTTGTCCTTCCATTGTCTACCCTTTTAAAGAGTTGATTCCCCTGCAGTTTCTCTGCTCCCTTCAGGGGCTGGAAGGTTGCAATGAGGTCCCCCGCAGCCTTCTCTTCTCCAGGCTGAACAAGCCCAGCTCCTTCAGCCTCTCTTCGTAGGGGAGCTGCTCCAGCCCTCTGATATTCTTTATGGCCTCCTCTGAACCCTCTCCAAGAATCCTACATCTTTCTTGTATTGGGGCCCCAGCTCTGGACACAGGACTCCAGATGGGGCTTCACGAGGGCAGAGCAGAGAGGGACAATCCCCTGCCTGTCTCTGCTGGCCACCGCTTTTCTGATGGAAAGGGAGCAACCATTTTCTGAGCAACCACGGAGCAGAAGCAGGACTGATGCCCAGTTTCCCTCTTAAGCACTCCAGGCAGATCAGTTTTGATCATCTCTTTTTTGCTTCTAGGCGTGCAGTCCAATGGCTGGTCCGTTCACGTCCCGTCTGACGTTACCGGTGAGCTTGGGAAGATGGCTGTCCTCCCCTGCACTTTCACACACCCCTACAAAACGTTTGACCGGACCCTCACTGCCATTTGGAGGATCAAGGAACCTTATAATGGCACAGTAGTTTTCAAGTGCATCAGCCAGAGTGCCAGCGAGCTCTGCAAGACTGCCATCAGCTACAGAAACAAATACAAACTGCTTGGCAACCCCCGCCACAAGGACCTTTCCATCAGGATTGACAATCTGACCTGGAGCGACAGTGAGAGGTACTTCTGCCGGGTGGAGCTGTCTGGAGATGTCCATGACAAGTATGAAAGCAGGAATGGGATAAAGCTGCATTTGATTGGTAAGAGGGCATGAGAACCAAAAGAGGCAAAGCCACCCGGCTGGGAAGTGAGAGCTACCATGGGGGAAACCCAAGGAGATGGTAACAGCAGTTGACCTGAGATGGTCTTCCAAAGGGTTGGCTTCTCCACCCCTGGGGGTAATTTATAACATGTGGGTTGGGAGCACTCGTTGCCTTCTGCAGGCCTACAGCAGGAGATGATGTGCACAGCGCTGGGAAGCGAACAGGAACAAAGCTGCCAAGAAACCAGCCAGGCTGCTGGGTAAGAGGCAGCCATGTCCTGGGCATCCCACTTTGTCCCTGCAGCACGGGATCTGCGCAGGCAGCAGAGGGACAAGTGGGGTTCAGCAGCCCATGGCAGGGGTTTGAAGACACCTCTGGCACCAGAATTGAAATGTGAGAGCCATTTGTATTAGCAAAGGTAAGCGTGAGGAGGCCCGGGTGGTAACAGGGGATAGAAAGGCAGGATACCTGGTACCCATGTACCATAGAGCCAAACTCCTCCAGGGCAGGAAACTAAGTAGAAACAGCCTGGAAAAACAGCTTAGATCAACAAATGTCAAAGGCTAACCCCATCTCCCAGGGCGTGCTGGCAGATGAAGGAGTGCTAGGAGACATGGGTGGCCTGGGGAGCAGTCCCAGACCCTGTGAGCGCAAAGGCACTACCTGTCAGAGAGTTTTACTTGTGAGATGAAACTGCCTCACACTTGCTGTGCGCTGTGGGCGTCCAGATGGGACCCAAGGATGCACTCGGCTACTCCTTGGGAAGCTCTGCACAGTCAAGGCTGCCCCTCACTGGGAGCAGCTCCTCAGCATCCACACATGCAAGCATGACCAGGGCAGGATGGCAGCAAGAGCTGTTACTCAGGGGCTGCCTGGACTTTAACACCAGGAGTGACAACATACACTGATACAGTACCAGGCTGCACCCAGCCTTGGAACGGACCCTTACAGTATGAAGGGGAACAGTTAAATAACGATTAAGACATTGATTTAAACACCAAAACACACAGACACATGGCAACTAACATGCCTGACAGATCAGTCCTCCAGCCCCAAAACCCTCCTGTGTCACACAGACAAGGGGGAAGATGTGCTGTAGGTCATTGCAAGCTACGTATTTGTTGTCCAGCCCGACACAACAAATAAAATCAATATTGAACTCCCCTTCTCCTCTGTGGGGACAGCCATTTAGGTCCCTTCTGCTTTCACAATGCCCTTAGGAGCTAAAGGATCAAGAGAATCAAGACAACTTGGTCACAGCAGCTATGCTTCCTTAAAGGACTAGACCAAAGATGACATGTTCAATGGCACATCTCTTAATTTTTTGCTTCCCCCCTCAAATGATCTTTCACTCAGTCACACAATCCCCTGTGCTACAAATACGGGACCCAAAATTGGTGAACCTATCTTCGTATTGGTGTGCTACCCCAAGGCAACCAGGAACCTACACCAGCAGTTGGGTGGCCACTACAGGGTTGGAGAAATACATCAAAAATAGGTTGAAGCAAGGAGTGTGAATTTTCCTTGACAACAATTTCCCAAATCTGGCAAGGCTCAGGAGCCAAGTGGGAGGCTCATGCAAATGGATCCATCCACGTGTGCTCTGGAAGTCAGAAGGTGTCACAGGTCACAAGAACAACGATGGGAAGCTTGCAGGAGAGGTTGCTGTCCTGCAGGCATCTCATGTTTGTTCCTGTGACATGGTTGTCTTACCCTGGACCACATGTAGATGCAGCCAGTCCAAAAAGGTCACCAGCTTCACCTGTGCCTGTATCACAGACAACACTGGGCTGCAATTCATGGTGCAACTCCAGAAAGAAGCCTAGGTTCAGAGATTAATGCCCTGGCACTGCACAGTGCCTCTGCCACTGTGGAAGGTCACAGCAGCTGAAGCTGAGCAAAGCTCAGAAAACTGTGTAAGGCATAGCAGGGATTACACACAAATAGTACACACGTCCTTGCACCCAGGCTTTGCAGGGTGAATCCCTTTGCTCCTCAATCCAACACAGGTGGGGTGGGGAAATCTAGGGAAAGGAAGTGCTGAGAAAAACCAGGAAGAGAAGGTTTGATCCCAATGTCACCCTGACATAGCAAGCTGAGGGTCCACCAAGGCCAAGCCCTCCTTCCAAGGTGCTTTGTGTTCGACCTGCCTTTGAAACCTGAATGCAGTTTCCCTCCCCTGTCACAACTTCTGCAGCTGCCCCCAGGATCATCAACATCACGGTGAGCTCCAACGGGGACCGCACCTTCCAGGCACGCTGCACTGCCGAGGGAGAGCCAACGCCTGCTCTCACCTGGACAGGGCCGACCTACAGCAACCTCACCTCTGTCACCAGCATGAACCACCGCGTCACCAAGGAGCTCCGGTACCTGACTCACGACGGGAAATACACCTGCACTGCTGTCAACAGCCACGGGAGAGCGGAGGGGGCCGTGTACTTCTATAAGTTCAAGGCATCCAGCAGCTCCTTCTTCCTGATCCTGATCTTTGTGCCGCTGGGAATTAAAGTGATCATTTTGCTGGTGATACTGAGCGTCACGGTCTTCTCCAGAGGAGGTATGTATCGTTGTTTCTCTTGGTAGCCTTTCCCCATTGGGCTGGTAACCAGCAGTGGGATGCAGCAGATCAGGCAGGAAAGGCTGGTTTGGGGATTTTTAATTTTTTTTTTTTAATTTATTTTTACTGATTTTTAGAATTTTCCACCCTAGAAGGGCATTTCTAATGGGAAACATAAGAACAAGTAAGAGGGACCTTCCTGGCTGGCTGGTCACAGCCTTCAGTCAGGAGGACACCTTTCAGAATGGACCTTTGGAAAGACAGAGGGGGCAGGAGCTTCCACATGCCCAAGGAGAGAGGTTAATCATCTGACAGATAGCCAGTTAGTGGAGATGGCCTATGCAACCAGATATCTTTTTTTTTTTTTTTTTCCTTGCAGCAGGTTAATTACTAACTCTTCCCTTGTAGCTGATGGCCAGGTTTTACCTTTGCTGCATCCCACAGGACAGTTTAATCTCCTGGGGTGGGTTTTACAGACCCCTCCCCTCTCAGCTGCTCCCAGGCACTGCTCACATTGTTAGTGACATCCCATCACCTAAGCGTGCCAGGAAACCCTGGCTCATAGAAGATGAAAATCAGATCATGGATTGAGGGGTGAGAACTCCAAAGATGACCAAAGGCCACTGACCCCCAGCCCACCATCCCTGCTGTGTGATACCACAGGGAGGAGGGGATAGGAGAGACTGGAGGTTCTCCTCTTAAGATGGGTGAGATGTCACATCACCGTAACTCATCTGCAGAGACAGTCTGATGCCAACAACTTGTGAAAGCCACCACTTGCTTCAAGCTGTAGAAGCTGTAAGACAAACCAGAATGACAGAGCGTCAGGGGTTGGAAGGGACTTCAGGAGATCATTTAAACAGACCCAGCTCTCTTGGCCTTTCCTCATACAAGAGATACACCAGACCCCTCATCACTCTCATACCCCTCCAATGGACTCTCTCCAGTATCTGTCTGTCTTTAACTGAGGAGTCCAGAACAGGACACAGCACTCCAGATGTGGCCTCAGCAGGGCAGAGTAGAGAGGGAGGAGAACGTCCCTCAACCTGCCTGGCCATGCTCTTCTTAATGCACCCCAGGATCCCATTGGCCTTCTTGGCCATGAGGACACACTGCTGGTCATGGAGAGCTTGTTGTCCACCAGCACTCCCAGGTCCTTCTCCACAGAGCAGCTCCCCAGCAGGCCAGCCCCTAACCTGTCCTGGTGCTTGGGGTTATTCCTCCCCAGGTGCAGGACCCTTGAATTTCATTTGGCTCCTCTCCAACCGATTCTCCAGCCTGTCCAGGTCTCACAGCCACTCCTCCCAGTTTGGTATCATCAGCAAACGTGCTGAGGGCACTTTGTCCCCTTGTCCAGGTGACTGAACAAGACCAGGCCCAGCACTGATCCCTGGGACACACCACTGGCTACAGACCCCCAACCAGACTGCACTGCTTATCACAGCCCTCCGGGCTCTGCCCCTCATCCAGTTCTCACTCCACCTCACTGCCCCTCACCCAGCCCACGCTGCTCACGAGGGGGTTATGAGAGATGGTGTCAGAAGCCTTGCTGGAGTCAAGTACACAACACCCAGTGCTGTCCCTTCACCCACCCAGCCAGACACACCATTATAGATGGGTATCAGACTGGTCAGGCATGAGCTGCCCCTGGTGAATCCATGCTGGCCAGACCAATAATAAAATCAGAAGTGCTTTGCTCCTTCTATTCTAATGCCAAACTCCCACCCTCATGAAGTGGATGTTACAGGCCTGACAGAAGGTCTTCTCCCCAGTCACTGGGGTGTCACAACCACCTTCTAGTGCAGCTTCCTGACAAACATTTGACATCTTTGTTGGGAGACGTGAACAGTGGGATCAAATGCACTCTCAGCATGTTTGCTGGCGACACTGAGCTGTGTGGTGAGGTTGAGCATGATGGAGGGAAGGGGTGTCATCCACAGGACCTGGAGAGGTGGGCCCAAGTGAACCGCATGAAGGGCTGTTCCAAGCACAACCACAGGCTGGGCAGGGAATGGATTGAGAGCAGCCCTGAGGAGGACTTGGGAGTGGTGACTGATGAAAAGCTCAGCATGGAGAGGGCAATGTGTGCTTGCAGCCCAG
>VZTU01015873.1:0-31805 GCA_013400835.1 Zapornia atra
AGATGGCTCCTAGAATGTCTGGGGAAAGCAAGCTGTTGTACTTTTCTCATCCACTTGCACTCTTAAAATACAAGCTAGATAGATACAGCCAATACTAATACAGCCTGATAAATGTGCCTCTTGAATCCAGATACAAATGCTTATAGTTATTAAAACCTGCAATCTGTCTGTGGTCTTGAGCTAAAAAATATTTCCATATAAGCAGAGGAAATACTGTTTATGGTTAAACTTGACTTGAAAGTCTGTGCACAACATTTAGTGGGAGAAGACCAGAGTAACAGGACTCCAGTTTTAATTTGTCTAGGAAGAATTTACGGCAGTTTTCAGTAGAGCAGTTGACTTGTACAGCTTGAATCCCTTAAATATTTTTAAAATGTTGGGTATTTTTCTTGTGTTTGTGTGTTCTATGTTGTTCTGGTTTAACTTTATAAAGTTAGTGTCACTACTGTAGACACTTGTTTCTGTTTCTCTCCTGTGTTGTATCTAGGTGCTCTTCAAATATTTTGTATGTATGAATAGGGCTACAGGTTAACTGGAAAAGTAACTCCTTTTCAAAAAAGGGTAAGACTAGAACAACAATAGCTGCAGTCAGAGCTAGTAGAGCCCTAGGTGGTGTTAACCTGTTTCATAATTGACAAACTATAGTAACTATTTTAATGTTGTTTGTATTAATTCTACTTGAGTACCTCAGTTACACAGTTTAAGGGATAGAGGTCTCATAAGTACTTTGTGAAGCAACACATCACTACTGTTTTTGTATCATGTATGTTAGTAATTGGTTTTTTTACATCTTGTGTTGGCTCTATTTTGGCAGTTACTTTTGAATAGTGGGTTTTTTTCCTTGACAAAAATATGAGCACAAATAACAAGAAATGCGTGCACATGCTAAATATAGACTAGCTTAAAGTTGTTGAGGAGAGGGAATAGTTCTTTTATTTGCCAGACTTTTTATTAGAAGGTAGCTTTACTTAACAGGACTGCTTAGTTTTTTTATTAACTCTATAGAATAGAACACTGTTTCAAAGAAGTTCCACCTAGTGTTTTTTGTAAATTATTACAGGTGACTAACTTTTATTTACAGTGTGTACAAACTGATAGGTATGTCAGGGAGGGAATCCCAAGGGGGTTTTTAAAGAGAACGAGTGGCTGAGTGTCTTCACTACATTTGGTCTTTAATTTCAACAGAATATAAGTGCAGATTGTTCTGTAGCCCTGATATGCATGCTTTGTGTTCTGTGTGTAGGTTTAATCTTAAAAATGGAACGGTGCACATCATACATAGGATGTGAGACTTCTAAAGTGCCATTATCTGATATCGCTCAGAGGATTATGACAGCTTTGCAGTCTATTCCTGTAGGAGAAATTCAGACTAGCAGAAAGAATGACCAGAGTGAGTAAATCTTAGTCTATTTAAGCATTTCTATTTTCACTTGAAAAACTGAAACCCAAGAAACAAAGCAATATTGAACCTCTAGTCCTGACATTAAAAAAAAAAAAAAGGTGAGAGTGTAGGTTTCCAGGTTGAGAAAAGGAATTAAGCTGTAACTCTGACATTTCCTGGGACTTTTCTGATTAAATAACACTCTCTGAGTGCAAGGAATTAGGGTATTACCAGTACCCAAAATTTCTTTTTTTTTCTTCCTGTTACTGCTATGTGATACAGAAGTAGATGACAATTCCAGACTTAACACTGTAAATTAGATGCTAACTTGACTCTGGATTAGATAAAGTTCACTAGAGGTACTGGGACCTTGGCAGAAGGTCTGTGAACCCCCCAGACTCAACTCTGTCCTTTAAACATATGTTCATTAGCAACTCATGCCTTGCGAAATTCTAGGGGGAAGAAAGAACAAAAGTCCTGGTGGTAGCGAATGTTAGGTAATGTTAGAAGTGCCTCAGCAGACCTTTGGCTGTTGAGCAAATCTTACACAGAATGTTGAGGGTACTAGGGAGGTTTTGCAAGATGTACTTCTTATTTTCAATTCTGTGCATTTCATAGTCTGCCAGTCTTGTAGCTCTAGAAAAAAGTAGGTAAGAAAGTAGACTTCAACTCAGTTTCAGCTGCCTTGTGTTTTCCTGACAACTACATCCTGGACCATTATTTGGTCAATGAGATTTAAGTCTAGCATTGGTTTTTGTGTACGTGTTTGTTGCAGCCTCAGTTTTATGTCAGTAACAATTCAGGATGCTCTTTCAATAATAAAGTATTGGATCAGTGGAGCCTTGTGGTGTAGCAGCAAAAAGGGTAGTAACTAATTGCTGTGTAAATCCATAGTTTTGAAGAAATTGGGAAAGGTTAATTTTAAAATGGTACATTTGGAACAAACCCAAGATTATTTTCAAGAAAATAAGTTTGTTCTACTTATCTTGCTACCTTGCATTTTCCTTAATTTTCCCATGTAATGTTTTTTTGTCCCAGACTGGGGAACTCTGTACAGTGTGAATGCTATGCCATGTTCTATTGTCCACTCGATCCATTCACTCTGTCAGACTACAAAATGACAGGTTCTCTTTTATTTCAAAAACATCATGAAGGTGCCTGGTATCTTCAGCCAAATGAGCTTGCTGTTGTCTTTGTGATGCTGCTACAAAGTGCCACTACTTTGTAGTGGGAATGGATGAACAGTATCAGCATTTAGTGGCAGTGGGTCACGAGACTAGCTTTTCTTGCTCTTATTTTAATATTTATAACTGTTTCTAGTGGACAGGCTTAAGAACAAAGTTATTTGAATTGCTTTTAGGAAGTTGCCTGTGTATATAACTTTAGCTGATGGGAGTGGATTTGGAGAGGGCAACAAAGTTTCCTTTAAAAAAAAAAAAAAAAAATTTCTGAAACCCTGTCATATTAATTTCTGTTTCAAACTGTATTGTATTGATAGATCTTTAAAGATGAAATTCTACTTTGTGGGAAACAATCTTTAGAAGGTAAACATTGGGTTCAAATAGGACGAATATCGGTGATGGTAAAGTAGCGTGTGAAAGTCTGTGGCTATCTTGATAGGAGAGCTTGTAATGGTTCCATCAGGCCCAGGGAGGTGTTGGAAGGCAGGGATAGGTTTCTGCTGCCATCTGGTGGTGCTTCATAAACCAGAAAGCTGGGTGTGCGTGGATCTTTGGGTACCTGTGTGCTGGGGGAGAGGCAAGAAATCCTCATCTTTTCTGGAAGTGGAGTTTGTCAAAAGTAACTAGCTGTGAAACGATTAAAAGCACTGAACGTAAACTCAGTTATTATCATCCTTAAATTATAATTTTATTGTGGGAGGTGTCAAGGAAACCAAACTTAAAATGTTCGAAGCTACAAATGCAGCTGTGCCGTATTCACCGTTCAACAGCTCAAGTTAGAGATCAGTGTAAAGCTGCATGTAATGCTATGAAGTAATAAGCTTCATTTCTTCTGAGAGTAAGCTAGTTAGTCTTTTTAAATGCCTTTTGTAGTATTTTAAGTACAGGGTCCTGGTTTGCCTAGATGAAAATTTAAGACTGTTTCAGTAAGTAGAAATAGATCACCTCATGCTTTGTTTGATATTGGTCATCAGCACATTAGATTTAGAGAGTGTCTTGCTGCTGATAATGCAAATTTCGCAGTTGAAGACAGCAATGGAATGTTGTGCCTGGTACGTACCAAAGCTTAGAAGACAAAATACGTATTTTGCTCACTAAGTGTCTTTTGGCTGGGCAGTAAAAGAATTGTGAGATAACAGAAGCCTAAATAAGTGCCAACTCTGGAGAGAGCTGTGTTTCAGTAGAGTTCTGTTTTTCCCTGTTCCTCTTACTGTACCTGCTGAGTTTATAATTATTGCTAGCCTGTTGCCCCATGTTCTTTTATGCCAGACTTTACTTTCTTCTGTTCTTCTTGAGGCTACTAGGCAGTGTTGCAGGCAGAAAAGAGCAGGCATGTCCTGTTTTGTTTATCAGGGTACAGAGTCCTGAGGTGCATTTACAAAGCCTTCTACTACAAAAGTAGTAGAAGACTTTGTCTGCTTTCAGAGCTGTAGGCTAAATGTCTCTGGTAGTTTGGTTGCAGGCTAACAGCTGTGCTGTGTCTCAGGGCTCTATCTCAGACCTAGCACTGCGAGCCATCCTGCTTCTTGCGGTGCTCATTGCCTTACTGTTCTGTCAGTTGGGTAGGTCTGAATTCTTGCTGTCTGGTCTTATGCTTGCTCTCTTGTGAGCATGAACAATGTGAAAACATTAACCTCTGCAGATGAAGCGTGGTCAGGCATGATATGCTGAAGTTGTATATGCGAGTAGGGTTTTCCTGAGGAAAATCATTGTGAAATAATGCCACCTAATTCCAAGAAAATAGTTAAACTGTGTGTGTTTTGGTTTGGGTTTTTTTTTTTTCCTTCTTGCCCATGCCCCCAGCTTTACTGAGACCGAGATGGAATGTAATACTTCTGAATACTGTGGAAAACATTGGTCTGCTTTGTAGGAAATTCAAATTAATTCTTTCTTAATGGGGACAGAGTATGCTTTTGCATATGCATATTTAGGAACCTGCAGGGCCCTTTTAAGCATGCATGATATTAATTTGAAGAAACTGGTTGTCATGGAAAATTTTATTGCCATTATTTTAGGTTTGGTAGAAGTGTCGGTAATGTAACACTGTATGTAACTGAAGTTACATGCACAGCTTTCAGATTCATTTGTATTGTAAAATGTTTCCCTTTTCTTTAAAGGTATAGAGAAGACAAAGGAATATAAACTAGGTGATAAGGATGCACATCTGAAAAATGAAAAGGCAAGCAGGTTTGAAGTTGTTATAGACTGGCTTTTTCATGGCAAGCTTTATCACAATATATTGCTTACATTCATAATTAACTTTTGTTTGTCATATTCTGCACTTGGTATCTATTTACCTATAAAAGTCTTGGCCCCAATTCTTTTATCCCTTTTTATAGAAAGTTCGTCTTCGGTGACAGATTGATCAGAAATAAATGAGGTTGCCACATTTAGATAGTTACCCAGGTTTAAAAATGCTCTCAAACATCTGTCACCGAAGAATCACTAGCACATAATCATAAAGTGAGCTGATTCCTATGACAGATTTCTTTGTATTGGGTAGTTTAATCATCTCCCTGAATTTTGTTTAATATGCATGTGAGTACCAGTACAAGAATGGGAATGGAGAACTGGGGCAGTGGCAACTCAGGGTCTGATTATAAGATCTGTTAATTGATAAGTTGCAGATACTGCAAGTGTACTCCTGTCCCAGCCACAAATTTCAAACCTTCCTTACTCTGACTCTGGTGCATGTTGCATGCTTCAGTGAGTCAAGTCAGATTTCTCAAGATGCAGAAAACTCCTTTCTTTTGTGAGGTGGAATAGTTTCCTACAAATTAAATTGACTCAGAGGTAAACATGCAGGTGCAGATGCACATGGATAGTAGTGGAACCCCTTTCTGTGATGATGATGTGCTGATTTTGATTCACTGTGTCTAATGAAATTTTTCTATGTCCACATAAATTATGAATCTATATCCTGGGAGTTGTTTTCTCTACTTCCAGCCATATCATTATTTCTAGAAGAAAATCAGTTAGTTGTGGAAGCTGTTGCTGCTTTCTGTGGTTAATTGTAGTTCCAGCTGTATTGTTCTGACTTGAAAATTAAATTGTTTTGTTCTTATTTTTGAACCTTTAAAAGAGAAGTGCTTATTTCAGATTTTTGAGTGTCTTAATTCAAATTCTAAGGTGTTAATAAAATTATTTGCAATGACTGGAGAGTACATTTGAGTGAATTAATTGCCTTTCTATGGCTCTTAAGTATTTGGTCCTTCTGTGATATTATTTTTCCACTTTGACTTTACCCTTTTTGCTTTACAGTTGCCTATGTCCAATTAATTTGTCCTTGTTCAGAACCACTATTCATTTTGGTAGTTGCAAATTAGAACCTGCTAATTGTAGAATTGATCCTGTGAAGTACGATCTCAAGCAGTCCAAGTCTTTCTCATCTTTTGATTCCATAGTTTTGAGGTTTGGTAATATGGGAACCAGGTTAAGGGCTACTGCAAAACCAGGGAAAAAAATACTGGCTTTGTCATTCTGGCTTGTTCAATGAACGCAGATTGAGTAGAGCTGGATGATATCCTTTGATCAGTGAAAACTGTCATCTTGGGGAATGGATGGGAGCCCTGTGCAGCCATAACTTGAGGTTCTTTTGAAGTGAGAAGGGTTTAGTTTTTGGGAATGGTATGACAGCAGAGGTACTGAAGGAGACTGTGCTACAGGAGCAGAAAATACACGAATGGTGAGAGGTTTCAGTTACTTTTCAGTGAGGTGGGGGAATATTGTGATTACACATGATGCTGAGATCAAAAATTAGGAGACAGCTACTTTGTGGAATGGTTAGAGAACTCATGAGAGAGAGTGTTTTTATTTGATTCGTGTGAGATCAGGTTCAACATCTTCCTGCTGAAAGATGCTCTGAATGGGACTACAATCTTTCCAAGGAATTAAAAGATAGAAAGTCACTAGAGGAGTGCCTAATTTCAAAAAAGGAAATTACATACAATGAAGGAGCTTTTAGAAGAAAATATTTGAAATTTTCCCTCCAGACACAAAACGTGTAGGTGGTATGGGGATTTATTCAAAACAGAATATTGGAGACTTAAGTACTTGTTTTACATTACTGCTAAAATCTTTCCAGTGAAAAGAGACTACTAAAAAAGTCAATATGCAAAAAGCTAAAATGACCAGAATTTATATTCTTATACAGTTGCCTCATTTAAGAAGTTAAATACAAATATATACTACTATACTCTAAATAAACTTTGAGAAACAGCTTGCATATACATCAGTAATAGTACATCCTTTTTTCAAATGCCTCAGGAGTTGAAAGCTTGCCAGCTCCTCTAAGACATGTTGATGATCAAGGGTTAAGACTGATATTGAGGGAAGATACAACCCTGTATATATCTGTAAACAGTTAAACACGTGTTTACCTTGGGGAATCTTGGAAAGTTTGCTGGTTGCCATTCCAGGGTCCTTGTAGATGAAATTAAGACAGATGATCTATCTCAGCTGAAGAGGCTGTAGGGAAACTTCTGAAGGGTATCAAGCATGAAGTAGAATCAGAACATTACCATGCAGCTGCTTAATGCTATTTAACAGCGTGCTGCTGTAAAGGGACTCAGGGGCTATCTGCTGTAGGGAAGTTCTGGGCATAGTAGATTTAAAAGAAGAGGCTAGAATATAATACTCATTTCTACACCTAATACTACTTCCTAAGTGCAACTTTCTTTTATATTTTTGATATGTCTTACAATTTTTTAAGTTGTTTGAAGAAATTGGTAGAGATCCAGTTGACTCAGTGTATTTGAATTTCCAAAGCAGTCATTATGGTCCCGTGCCAAAATGTCTTTAATGAACTTAAGCTGGTATGAAAAAAGCTCTGAATATTGAAGCTAAAGATGGAAATGAATGGTCTCTTCTCTCTTCAAAGTTCATGAATAGTGTAGTTGTTATGGAAGACAAGCTACTGGACTACATGCATCTTAGAATTGTTAATCACCATTTTTAGTGTTGCATAAAAAATTAGATTTTAAAAAGTAGCAGTAGTTTTGGAAATAAACAATAAAAACCCACAAAGTCATCTTTCCTGATAAGTACTTGAATTTTGGTTTATGTAATGTGGTTCTCCTAAACTGACTCTTTGTTTTGTTAATATTTTTGCATATAATATCACTTCCCGAAAAGCTAAACTAAATTAACTCATGTACATCTGTTTTTATTTCACCTAATAAGTTAAATAATTGCTTCACTAATAAATTTCCAATTTTTACAGGAGACTCATGATTCCACAGTTGCCTTATTAAAAATAGTTACCAGCCCTGAAAAAAGTACAGCTGGTCAGATAGTCAGAACAATACATACTGATGAAATGCTTTGCTGTCATGATACCAAAATAGCGAGCTGCTACCGGGATTTAGACTTGCCAACAATGGGATATAGAGAAAGAAATCTTTCAGTAGAACCAAAAAACCTGAAGGATGCTAAAAAGAATGTAGCTGCTCCCCTTAAAAGAAAGAAAAGTGTGCCTACATCTTGTTCAGAGAAACCAAGAAAACTACCTGTAAAGACCTGCACTGCTTTATATGAAAGAAGATGCAACTGTACTTCTGGACAAACAGAGTCTTCTGAAAATTATCCCTGTGATATTGGGAGTTTGGGACGTGAAGAAAGAGAAGAACTGCTTGCAGCTATGGAACGGGCAGTGGCTTTTGTCACAACTATGGTATTTCAAGATGGTTCGTCACAACTCAACTCAGAGCAGGTTAGTGACCGGTGGGTTTTGTAGACCCATCGGAACTGTGTGTATGACTCTCACACTCATATTCCTTGGGAACCTAGAATCTGGACCGCTGTGTATTTACCAAATTTTGTGCTTACCAAAAGATAAATGTACAAGAGGGTAAACATTGATACCCCGACTGCATTTTATTTTTAGCTGCGAAGTAAAACTTAAAGAAAATCAAAACATTTGGGCTAAACAGGCAATTGTATAAAGTGAGAGCGTTTGAATTAGAATATTTTTCTTTCTGCTTTGCACTGTATCTCTCACTGTGGATATTTGTTTCAAGGCTGAAACTTCCATGCTTCTCTACTGTGTCAATGGTGTATGTGAAACTTTGGTATACATAATAGGTTTCATATTGTAAAATATTTGGGAAATTTTCTTTATAGGATTGCATAAAATCTGTCAGAGGAAACGCTGTTGTAATTATATTTAACAGGCCTTATCCTCATCAGTAAAAGGAGTTGTTGTGCTAGTGAAGAATCAGACTGATAACCCTTGCCCTCCCAGTTGTTCTTCAACAGACTGTGCTTGGAATGCTGCTAATGAAAATGATAAATTAATTTATTTAAAAATTGAATGGTCATATCTTTGGGAACAAGAACAACAGGCTCACAAGAAATTTGCTCGGTGAGAGTATGTAGGAAAAAACCACTGTTTTGCTTTATACGCGCTTTTAGCAACAATGGCAGTTACGTGGCACAGGCTTAGCCTCGTTATATGTCGAGTTAATTGAATTTCATGTTAGGTGTATTAGTTCTGTGTCAAGCCTGGGCTAATACAAACCTAGTGAAAGGAGATTATTCCTTTGGGCTCAGTATATCACTAACTGCAGCACTGCAGAACTAGGTTGGGATTCTGGTAGGACCTGTTTATATTCACCTAGAAATTTTTAACATAAATGCTTTATGTATATGATTATTAGTTGGACTACTTTTTTTTCAAGTTGGATTATATTTTAATCTTCCAGTTAGCATAACCAAAATCCATTCTTATTCCTTATCATTAACTTTGCAATAGCATCCCATAAAGAGAGGAATGAGAAGTGAATCTGATTCTTAGATATGTCAAAACTTCTTCAGACTATTTTAGAGTTTTCAGGACTAACTCCTTTATTGTAAACTGCTGAATTTGGGTTATTTAAATTATAAAGCTTTTTTTTTTTTCAAGATGTTGAATGTGGTTGTTAGTTGCATCTCTGCCACTGCTCCACTGTGACTTGAAACAAATCACTTCACTTGCCTGTACTTCTCCAGCTGTTAATTGGAGTTTAGTGACTTGTTTTGAATATAGGTTGTTCTGAATTGAGAATGACATGAGTAAAGCACCAACATATGAACAGGAAAAATAATAAGAAAGTTGAATAAGCATATTGCCTGTAGGTTTCATCTAAATGCTAATTGCTTTTTGTAAGAATGATTGGTTTAATAGTAGATCTACACTGTGTACAACAACACGTGATGTTCTACACAATTTCTAATAGGTGCAAAAACTTGGTGCTGTAGCTTGATATCACCAAAGAGATATAAGAGGTATAACTTGAAAGCTCTATAAAAGTGATCATTGTTCTGTGTTGCCCCAAATAGAGCTTATAAAAAATGACACAAATAATTAGTAAAAACTATATGTTAAAATATATAATCAGTAAAATGATGTAAAATAGCATGGATGTGGGAACTACAGATATTTTCAAAGGAATGAAACATGACAAAGATGAAGCATGCCAGATTTAAATACCATAGTAACACTGAGCAATTATGGCAATTTAGATTGTCTAGTACCTTTCAAATCATGACTTTACAATACTGCAATAACTCAGAAGCCTCTGTGATCTTATTTGGATATGCTAAATTATTGCAGGGATGCCAGTTTTTTTTTGGATTTAGATCTGAGTGTCAAATAAGGATTTGTTTTGTTTGTGAACGCATCTTAAAGCATATCTGCCAGAATGTTTATTATAGAATGAAGCTTCAGCTATTATTGAATTGAGAACTTAGTATTCAAGTACAGTATTCTGTTCTTAAAGGTATAAAGAAATGTCTTGTGTTAACTGTTTAGTGTTAGGTGCTAATTAAATATATAAAGTAAATATTGCTACTAGATTTAGTGAATTTATCACGTGTGTTAATGAACTACTTCTGTGCAGGCAAGTGTTGTTTCAAATGCTGCATTGCAAAGTTCCAATTATTTGCTTCAATGCAAAAGATTTCCTGAGGACTCTACTTCAAGTTTATGCTAATGAAATTAGCTGGAAACAAGGTAACTATATATTCTATGATTTAATCCTATAATCTCTGTGCTTTTGATGATTCTGTTAAAATCACTAGGTGTAGAAGTAACTAGATTGGGCGTAAGTAATATGCTGGAAAACAGAGTTTTAGTACCATGGAAAAGTATACCCTTCTTGGAGGGGGTTGTGACCAGAGGCTTGGCATGTCAAGATGATAGATTTCCTCTGAGAAGGAATCAAATAATTGAATAATTTAAGACTACCTTCCAGTAGAAACAAAAGCTCTCAACTCAGTCCTGACTATAGATGAAAAGGTCAAACTGTTTCATGTTCCCTAGAGAAACTGTCTCTGCTCAAGAGGAGATGGTAAAATAAATTCCAGAGGTGTTCATAGCTGTCAGAGTTAGGAATCACTTGAATAGGTCCTTGAGTTTTTGATAGGAACAAATAAAATACTTTCTTATGGATTTAAAATAAACTACAAACAGAAAATAAGTTCAGATTAAAAAATAATGTTGGGGGCTTATTAATTGTATTGGATGTATCGGGTTACTGCTGAGTAAATGGCAAAAATAAGTGTGACCTTTCAGGAAGGACTCCCTCTGTGGAGAGTCTGCAGCAGCTGAAAAGTTTCATCAGTAAATCATAGTAAATTGATGATGGTTTAGAATCTGGTATGAAGATCTACACAAAGACATCTAGTCCCACAAAGGGGAGGATGAAATACCATGATGCACTGGCCTCAAGTAACAGTTTTATAAACTCTGCGTGCAGGAAATACTAGATCTAGGTTAGACCCTATCTAATGCATAGGATTTGAATCTGGACTTTCTAGTATCTAAGTATCCAGTATCTGTTTATTTGTGGTGTGGTGGTTTGCTTTTTGTTTGTTTTTTTTAAACTTTGGAAGTTGATGCTTTCTCACCTATTATTTCTGCTATGGTAAAAATGACCAGAAGACACATCACCTACCTTTTGTTCAGGTAAAACCCCATCTTTGTAAATACAGCAAGTGCTGAAATCCCTCTGTCATATTCATTGCAATCACTTCAATGATTGCACTCATTCTTAAACTAGTGTACTCACCGCTGGAATACATACACATTCAGTATCACAGAATCGCAGGGGTTGGAAGGGACCTCAGGAGCTCATGGGGTCCAACCCCCTGCCAAAGCAGCTCCCCAGCTCATATTGCACAGGGCGGCGTCCAGACGGGGCTGGAATCTCTCCAGAGATGGAGACTCCACACCCCCTGGGCAGCCTGTCCCAGGGCTCTGGCACCCTCACTGGGGAAAAGTTCTTCCCCATGTTGCTGTGGAACTTCCTATGCTCCTACTTGCAGCCATTGCCCCTTGTCCTGTCTCCACAGAGCACTGAAAAGGGGCTGGCCATTTCCCCCTGCATCCCATCCTTCAGATATTTATAGACATTAATAAGGTCCCCCCTTAGTCGTCTTTTCTCCAGGCTGAACAGTCCCAGCTCACCCAGCCTTTCCTCACAGGGGAGATGCTCCAGGCCCTTCATCATCTTTGTAGCCCTTCTCTGGACTCTCTCCAGGAGATCCCTGTCTTTTTTATCCCAGGGAGCCCAGCACTGGACACAATACTCCAGGTGGGGCCTGCCCAGGGCAGAGCAGAGGGGGAGGATCCCCTCCTGTGACTTGCTGGCCACACTCCTCCTGATGCCCCCCAGGATCCCATTGGCTCTCTAAGCCCCCAGGGCACACTGCTGGCTCATGGCCACCCTGTCATCCACCAGGACCCCCAGGTCCTTCTCCACAGAGCTCTTCTCCAGCAGGTCACCCCCAGCCTGTACTGATTCAAGTGGTTATTCCTTCCCAGGTGCAAGACTTTACACTTGCTTTTGTTGAACTTCATCTGGTTTCTCCCTGCCCAGCTCTCCAGTAGCCCTGACTAGTAAAATATGACAAGTTTTGCCATTGGGATTCACTAGTGTTTTGAAGCAGGAGGAGGACAGGACTTGAGTACCGTTTCACATCTTCAGGAAAGTATGCTTTTATCTGCACAGGCACTTGTGTTCACTATATTTCAGCTTGATCCTGGTTTTGCTTTGCTCCTTTCAGCTTTGGTCTTGGTTCTGCACGTGCTGCCTCCTTATCTTGTGTGTGTCATCCTCTTCCCAGGACTGAATTGGTGGCTATAAGTCATTACTGCTACATCATCTTTGGTGAAATGGGAACTAGGTGGTAACAGGATTCTCCTGCCATGTATTTTTGGTAAGATGTAGTTATTTAAAAAGAAACAACAAGCAAACAAAACTCATTTCATGCATTCATCACATGAGCTTGTGAATGTCCAGTAGCTCACTGACCATCTCACTTTCTAGCAGCCATCAGCTGCCAAGTGTCCATCACTGAAGCTGAGTTTTGCATAGTCTGCCTCCTCACAAGGCATCGTTTGATTTCACTGCAAATCTGTTACAACTGTTTCATTTAATTCCTACAGGGATTAATTCCTGGGGAAAATGCTATGGAAATCCTGTGGGTACATCCAAAGTTTGGTTTTGGAGTGGAATTAATTTAACATGTTCTTAAGCTTCATGATTCCAAGGCTAAGACTGTCCTTCCTATCACAGAAAGACTTAGTAGTACTATCAGGATGGTACACTTGAGACAATTTCTGAGGCTATTCCTTCTCATCTGTTGGCTTCTAAGGCAAGTAGTTGCTCACAGTCAGAGAAAAGGAGCTATATAGGATCCTGGTATGAGAATATGCAATTATATACCGTACCCTTCAGTTATCTGGCCACCCCAGAACAGCTCTCAAATTGCTTCAAGGGCAAGATGTCTCTTCCCTAACATCTACTGAGCAGCCACATGAAGTCCTTTTAGCAAGTTACATCAGTAGAGGTAAAAAAGCTCCTAAATAGTTTTTAATATTGAGGTTACTCCTATGTAGTTGTGTGCACTCCAGCTGCCAATTCAACATTTACCATTTTAGTAGTGTAAATGCTTGTCTATTTATGATATGTGTCTGCAGGTGAGCTGGGCAAAACTGGAAGAATTTCTCAATATAAGAAGTAATTTAAATGTTTTGATTGTCTGAAGTAACTTCTCTTTGTAGTTGCTGATAGCGTGGTGTTTGATCCGAGGATTGCAGCGTGGCTGATAAACCCCAGCGACACAGTGCCCTCTTTTGAAGGTTTAATGCAGGCAGATTTTGAAAAGCCTTTTTCTGTAGGAACAGTAAATACAGATACAGGAGCTTTGAGAAATACATCAGTAAGTAGTCTGCTTTAAGTTGTTTGTGGTTGGGTTTAAAAAGGAAGGAAATGGTGAAAGAATTGCTTTTGCTTACAAAATATTGACACACCCACCCCACCCCCCAATAATAGTTTTCTGATTAAAGAAAATTATATTAGTACTACTTGTTGGAAATCTAACTTTGCAGAGAGGGGAGGAGGGAAGGGTTCACTGCATTGTATTGAAATTCTACAGAAACAGCTGTAAAATTCTGCCTTAAATCCCTAAAGTTCAATAGCAGTATTAATTACTATATAATTGATTTTTTTTTCACCTATCTGCAACCTGATGTCCAGCTTTCCTTTCAAATATATTTTGTTGTCTAATTCCCCTGAACTCATAGTCCCTAATTCATCAATTATTGACATTTTTGCTGAATTTCACAGCTGTAAAGATCTATTGTAGGCTGAGTAGTGGTAGGAAGTCAGATGTGAACATTCAAGCAGGTATATGAAAATCTGTTAAGTTTTATTCTCAATAAGAGAGAATGCCTGATAGACTTTCTAAGTTATTCTTGGCACTATGGAAATTCCTGTCTGTTGAAACTTATTTACTGAATGTTATAAAATTTTGTTATTTGTTTTTCTAGTCATGTTAGCCTTTAGAGGTTGTTTGGATGATAGAAATAGATGTGCAGCAAGCTAAATGGTGTTTTTTGAAACCTTTCACTTTTCAGATGCCTTTCTTGGTCAGATACAAATACTGCAACATGATCATAGGGCTTCTAGAATACAAATCCACAGATGTCAAGTGGGCTTAGAGCATGGGCAGAGGTCAGTTGTGTCAGCACATACCCATCAGTATGGACATTTCTGAGAAAATCAGAGCCAGTTTACTAGCTAGCTGTGAACTACAGTTGATCAGAAGCTACTTCATTAGGCTAGGAAATGAATAGGCAGAAAGACAGAAGCTGTAAATATGTTGGCTGTTTCTATATGTGGTGTCCCCTCCTGTGAGTAAGCATCCTCGATCTTGTCTCTTTCCTTAGTTTGACTCAGTCTTTTGTTCTTCTTATATCACATCTATTCTTAGTTATCATTTCTCAACTTCGTCATCCTGATTCCTAGCTCTGAGTTAAATACTGAAGTCTTATTTCCTTCCTGCCCTACTTTAGGTCTAAGTGTGTTTCCTTGCCTCAACCATCTCCAGTGCCTTCATACTGAATTGTTCACCTAAGTCCCAGTTAATGCCTCCTTCTAACATCCTGTTATGATTCTCTCTCATTTCTTATGCAATTAATTTGTTTCATGGAGTCTTTCATTTTCTTTTCAGCTTCTCTGGTCAGTGAATCCCAGTTCTTCCTGTGAATCGTAGCTTTTTGCCAGATTTATCTCTTCCTTACTGTGAGGTTCCTAACAGATGTCTGTACTCCTAGAGGGACCACCAGTGAATCTAGGTATTTTGACTTTGAAGAGAGCTCTGCATCTTACCTTTAAGGGCCTGCCCTTTCTCAGTCATGTTCAAGCTTGCTGTGGGCAGAGGGGACACTGAGTGACTGCAACAGTAGTGTCCCCATTGCTTTGTGGCATGTGGTAGGAAAATGTCTGCAGCAAAGATTACCTCAAAAGTGGAGCAGTTCTGTATTTAACATGAAACATAACTTCTTGTAACTAATAAGTATCTCCCATGCTTCTGCTACACTTGGCACTTCTCCTAAAAACTAGTTGGCACTATATGATAAAGTTCCTGTATGGTTCTTCCCAAAATGTGTACCAGAGTGTTTGTCTCTGTAGCAATGATGTGTTCTAATTTGTCCTAATATCAATTAATTTTCAGTCAGTAATGGTTCTATTGTGTTAGTGCAGTGACAAGTAATTTGGATTCCTTCTGCATTCTGCTTGGATCATACAGTGGATGAAGCATTGTTCATGTCAGTCTGCATCTGCTGAAATTATTTGGTTCCAGATTTCTGTTTTTCTTCAGATAATGGGGCTGTTTTGCAAACAGACCAAAATTGTGAGTTTTGTGTACAAGGCAGATACTTATACACTGTTGGGAGGATGGATTATGTTTACCTGCTGATTTACAGCTGACTCTTGTACTGGGGGGGGCAGGATGAAGTGTTAGATGTGGGTGTCTGTGAGACACCTTCAGGAGGTTCTGAGAGTCATCCTTATGGCAAGGACAAAATAATGGCATCCAGCTGCAGGAGCAATTCCTGCAAAAGCCCCTGTTCAATTGGAAAAAGGTGCCCAGAGACACCTTCTCACAAACTCTGAAAGGGTCCTTACCTTCGTGAGGAGAGGAAGGTCCTCACAGATCCATTACTTTTGAGGTAGATTTAATTTATTTTCCTACTTTAGAAAAAAAATCCTTAATGTGGAGATCTGTTTAGACTGTATAGGCCCTCATTCAGGAAGGATTTTGAAGATTTCCCAATTGCTTTGATTATTCTTCCCTGCTTTTACTTCAAAAGAGCTACTGCTGTGACTGGACAGATTAAAAGCGCTGGAGGACCATCGTGTTCTGACATCAGACCTATTCAGAAAGTATTCTTGTCAACAGTTTCAATTGCAATCTTTCTGTTCTAGTCCATAAATCATACCTTAATGGCATCCAGTTTAGTAGAGCATTACAGCATCTAGTGACATTGCATATACCCTTCTAGATGATAGAAACTCGGTTTTGTTCTTTATGAAATACTGGACATTTCTAATTGGAGCATTGTCTTAATTTGCTATGAAAAAAAATTGCATTCTTAGAGGAGAGTGTAAATTTGATAAGTAGAAATGCCCTTTTCTTTCATTCTTATCACAGCAGGACCAAAGTAATGCTTCTGAGTATATCAAATAAAGCCCATGAACCTGTGAAATGGGCAGCAAAGTCAGATTTGGTGACTTAAATCCTGAGAGCTTGCTCTGGTAAGGAAAATACTTTCTAGCTCAGTTTGAGTGGAGAAAGCAGAATATGTTTCCTTTGGAGCAGACTTTTTTTTCCTCCCAACTGTTGGTATTTCATGAGAACATTAAGGTAAGAAAGTTCTAGAACAGCTGGAGTCTGTAGAGGAAAGAGGCTTCTGCAGCTCATAGCATAAGAGCCCCTTTTAATGTTCCATCAGCTCCAAGATAGGAATACAAATAATCAAGTGGCCATAGAATAATTCGGATTCATTTAAGATATGAATAGAGTGAATGGTAAACCTAAAGATAGACTGCTTATAGGATGCCCAAGGAACCCTCTTGGTGCATTTTCAATTGAGATTCCTTGTGATTTCATGGCCAGTTTAATTCCTGTCACTGTATTATTTTTCTTTTTAAAATCTTTTTACTATTCCAGACAGAAAGGGAAGCAGATTTTTAATTTATTTTGAACCCTGCCTGTGTGTATTAATTGAGTAGAAATTAACCTGGAATACCCTGTTCACCAAGAGTCTAGCCAAATGTAGGTCAGCCTCCAGGAATGTGTTTATTTAGGAGAAAACAGTTAAGTGTTACCAGATTATCTTCTGAAGCAGTTAGGATTCTGGCCTCCAAATTGCTTTCTGCTCTGAGGAGTCCTCCATGCTCATGTTGTCAAACATTATGCTCATGTTGTCAAACATAAAATAGTGAGCTTAGGCATCCCGTAGCACCTGGTTCATCTCTTCCTCTGTAGGTCATGTTCTCCACACTTACGATGAACTTTGCTTCTCTTCTTTACCCTATCCAACATGTCTTAATGTCTGTCTGAAAGCATCATGACCAAGTTGCTCCAATACTATAAAATGCTGTATCATGAGAAGCCATAGTTTTAATTTCACAGTTTCACATAAATTAAGAACTATTATAAGATATCATACAAAATTCCAGGTAACTTATTTTCCTGCCTCCAACTCATACCAGTGTGTGATTCACGGAGAGGAGTGTATCGACAGGCAAGCATATCACTTCAGTCCTCTGAATTGCTCTTCTAGGTTCTATGGTTTGTGGCCCAAAAATATTACAGGACAGTGCTAATGTTTTTGCACTTAACGATTTGTATGAAAATTTATTCCATAATTTTGACTGCTCAGCCAACACTGAAGACACAGACTGCAGGGAAGAAATCTCTATGTCTACAGCATTTTATAAATTTCTGTCTTTCCTCACAGGAGTTCAGTAGTGAAAAGCAGCACTTCAGTGTTTACATTTTGTGCATTAGCCAAATAACAAATTTCATAGGCTGATGTTATATTTATTTTTTAGTGGTCAAGTTTTTGGAGCTAATGAACATATTCTCAGTGTCTGGATGTGCTTCAAAATGGTCTTCTAGCCAGCTGAATGGGGTGGCGTGGCTCTGCATAACTTCTGGAACACGATCATAGAATCACAGAATCGCAGGGGTTGGAAGGGACCTCAAGAGCTCATGGGGTCCAACCCCCCTGCCAAAGCAGCTCCCCAGCTCATATTGCACAGGTCGGCGTCCAGACGGGGCTGGAATCTCTCCAGAGATGGAGACTCCACACCCCCCGGGCAGCCTGTCCCAGGGCTCTGGCACCCTCACTGGGGAAAAGTTCTTCCCCATGTTGGTGTGGAACTTCCTGTGCTCCTACTTGCAGCCATTGCCCCTTGTCCTGTCTCCACAGAGCACTGAAAAGGGGCTGGCCATTTCCCCCTGCATCCCATCCTTCAGATATTTATAGATATTAATAAGGTCCCCCCTTAGTCGTCTTTTCTCCAGGCTGAACAGCCCCAGCTCACCCAGCCTTTCCTTATAGGGGAGATGCTCCAGGCCCTACATGATCTTTGTAGCCCTTCTCTGGACTCTTTCCAGGACATCCCCGTCTTTTTTATCCCAGGGAGCCCAGCACTGGACACAATACTCCAGGTGGGGCCTGACCAGGGCAGAGTAGAGGGGAAGGATCCCCTCCTGTGACCTGCTGGCCACACTCCTCCTGATGCCCCCCAGGATCCCATTGGCTCTCTCAGCCCCCAGGGCACACTTCTGGCTCATGGCCACCCTGTCACCCACCAGGACCCCCAGGTCCTTCTCCACAGAGCTCTTCTCCAGCAGGTCACCCCCAGCCTGTACTGATTCAAGTGGTTATTCCTTCCCAGGTGCCAGACTCTACACTTGCTTTTGTTGAACCACATTTGGTTTCTTCCTGCCCAGCTCTCCAGCCTGTCCAGGTCTCACTGAAGGGAAGGCAGTGAATAGTTTGGGCACAGAAAAGGGGCAGAGTTGATAGGAGAAAGAGAATTGCAAGGAATTTTTCCTCATTTTACAAGTAGTAATAGAATTCAGACTTCAGCGTCAAGGGTAGGGGAACAGTGCTATTTATTCATGCTTGGTCTGTGCAAAATTTCAATAAAGGAACAGGTAAAATCTTGACCATTCATGATCTGCAATGCTCTATTCATCAATTATGTTTGTCAGAGAACATTACTAAAATGTTAAAGGTAACAGGAGGCAAAAATATATAGCTTAATCCATTTAAAATTAGATAGTATTTTAAATGGTTTTGTTAGCATTAAAACCCTTGATTATTTTTTAAAATTTATTTTTATCAGTATCAAAACTTAGGTGTGAACTTGGAGAAGCTTTATAATGTAATGATGGACCTTGCTCATGACTTACAGGTAAGATATCAAAAGTAATTACTCAGATATATCTTCTGAAGATTACCTTGAAGCAAAGAGAGTTAGTGATGTGCTTGACATTCAAATCAGAATCTACTTGAATTCAATAAAAGGCTGGTCAACATTTGATGGTTGTCCATCATATTTCCCATTTTTTCCAGAGAGATAGAATGATGGAAATGATTAGTCTGAAGGTTAATCTATAGAAGAAATTTTGCAAGAATTAATTAAATATTTAAATGAAGATTCTAAAAATGGGTAATGTTGAGAATTTTGTGACTTTAGTATTTTATAGCTGTATGAAACAGTCTAAAAAGTGTTAAAAGAATTAAAACAGTGTCACTGGTTTGTTTGGGGTTGTTTGATGCTTCCTTTGCACACAAATACTCAGCATATCTGTTGCTGTAGGATGTATTAGCAAAATACTTGTCAAACACTGGAAGAGGCTTGCTGGAGAGGTGGTTGATACACAAACTTTTCCAGTGTCTGAGACATTTGAACAATGCTGCTGTCAACATGCTTTAACTTTTGCTCTGCCCTGAACTGGTCAGGCAGTTGGTCTAGTTGACCACTGTAGGTCCCTTCCAACTGAAACAGGCTGTTCTAGCCCTTATTGCAGTTCACAACGCATCTCAAGACATATTTTAGTGGGGTTTTTGTGTGTGTGTGTGTGTGTGTGTGTGTTTTCTCCCTGTTATCGTATACCTGGAGAAGCGCTAGAATTTAGAGATATGTATAGGTTCTGGTGGAAGGGACAACATAGGATCCTAGGGGTTTTCCTTGAATTTCATGTTAGCATGTGTATGGCTTAGCCCTTTAGTTGATGGAGCCGTATCAGTTTGGATATCACAGAATCACAGGGGTTGGAAGGGACCTCAAGAGCTCATGGGGTCCAACCCCCCTGCCAAAGCAGCTCCCCAGCTCATATTGCACAGGTCGGCGTCCAGACAGGGCTGGAATCTCTCCAGAGATGGAGACTCCACACCCCCTGGGCAGCCTGTCCCAGGGCTCTGGCACCCTCACTGGGGAAGAGTTCTTCCCCATGGTGGTGTGGAACTTCCTGTGCTCCAACTTGCAGCCATTGCCCCTTGTCCTGTCCCCACAGACACTGAAAAGGGGCTGGCAATTTCCCCCTGCATCCCATCCTTCAGATATTTATAGACATTAATAAGGTCCCCCCTTAGTCGTCTTTTCTCCAGGCTGAACAGCCCCAGCTCACCCATCCTTTCCTCACAGGGGAGATGCTCCAGGCCATTCATCATCTTTGTAGCCCTTCTCTGGACTCTCTCCAGGAGATCCCTGTCTTTTTTATCCCAGGGAGCCCAGCACTGGACACAACACTCCAGGTGGGGCCTGACCAGGGCAGAGCAGAGGGGGAGGATCCCCTCCTGTGACCTGCTGGCCACACTCCTCCTGATGCACCCCAGGAACTCATCCAAGTGGCCCAGCAGTATGATAAAACAGTCTGAGAAGAAAGGCAACAGGCAAACACTGAAGGCACAGAAACACTGAGAGCCAGTCTACAGGAGTCTTTAGACAAGTGTTGCTGTCTGATAGCTTCCATGGTTAGAGAAAAAACAGACTTCTTGTTCTTTGTAACTAAATTGGGTACCTACTCCTGTCATCTTTTATTTTCCTCCTAATGAAAACAGATATGAATTTGAATGGTTGCTTAATTGTCCAAGTGAATAAAGAAAAAAGGGGCAAATATGTCCTGTTATAATAGGGCTTGGTCTAAGAACAAACTGCTTAGAAAAATGAGGTGTGTGTACTACTTTATTGCTAGTTGTGTAAAGAAACCCCAAAACCCCCAAAAAAACCCCAAGCCTGTCCCACAATGTATTACTATTCCTCACAAAATGAAGTGATAATGGACTGCAGTATTTAGATATTATCAATCACACCAAGTAGTATTTCATTCCACAGTCTTGTCATGTAAAAAGGGAGTGTACCTAACGTGCAGTACTGTGTACTGGAAAATAGGTCCACAAAATGACACTACTGTAAGTTTTAGGATGGAAATTGGCTGATACTGAAGAATTTATTTGTAACTTGCTTTACAGGTTCAAGGTTTGTGGAAATTATTTTGCACGTTAGAGCTTCCACTTATCAAAATTCTGGCAGGTATGAAAGTTCAGTTCAAAATAGGAATCTTCACTATTTTCACACAGCTGCTGACTATGCTGAAGTGGAATGTTTTACCTCAGAGTACTAAATATTGTCTTAGCCTTGTAAGAGCTGTGTGAGTTCCAGCTTCCATTTTACAGTCTAAGAAGCATGTAAAATTGAAATTGCTGTTTGTAAGTGTTCTCAGTGTGTATAATTGTATTTACAGTGATGGAAACACACAAAATACACGTGAACAAAGAAGAATTGAAAAAAACATCAGAGATTCTGGGGGTAAACTTTGTCTTTATTTTTTCTTTTGGAAATTGTATAGCATCATCTTTCTCCTTTTACTGAGGCTAACTGATGAAAAATAGGAGGAAACCTTTCTTTCATTTGTACTTTCTAGTTTATTATTATGCATACAACTAATGATACTTACTTATAAGATACTTCTGTGTTGACACAGCAGAAGGAAATGAGCCATCCAGAGGGATCTTGGCAGGCTGGAAAGGTGGGCCTGGGGGAACCTAATGAGGTTCAACACTGCCAAGGGTCAGGTGTTGCACTTGGGCCAGAGGAATCCCAGACACACATACAGACTGGGAGAAGAGCTCCTGGAGAGCAGCCCTGCTGAGAAGGACTTGGGGATTCTGGTGGATGAGAAACTTAACATGAGCCAGCAGTGGCTCTTGCAGCTCACAAGGCCAATGGGATCCTGGGCTCCATCAGCAGAGGGGTGGCAGCAGGGACAGGGAGGGGATTGTCCCTCTCTGCTCTGCCCTTAGGAGGCCCCAGCTGGAGTCCTGTGTCCAGAGCTGGGGCCCCCAATACAAGAAAGATGTAGAACTGTTGGAGAGGGTTCAGAGGAGCCACAAAGATGATGAGAGGGCTGGAGCAGCTGCCCTACAAAGAGGCTGAGGGAGCTGGGCTTGTTCAGCCTGGAGAAGAGAAGGCTGCAGGGGGACCTCATTGCAGCCTGCCAGTACCTGAAGGGAACGTACAAACAGGAGGGGAATCAACTTTTTAAAAGAGCAGATAATGGCAGGACAAGGGGAAATGGATTAAAACTAAAGGAGAGAAGGTTTAAATTGGATATTAGGGGGAAGTTTTTTACAGAGAGAGTGGTGAGGGGCTGGAACAGGCTGCCCAGAGAGGGGGTGNGGGACATTTGCATCGCTAGCCATGCCTCAGAACTGAGACTGCTTGCAGAATACACAGGTGCTTTGGGGTTATGTGCTGTAGAGTTGATAGCTGGCAATGATTGCACATTATCAAGTACCCTATTTTTAAATACAAGTCCAATGTACTCACTAACCTAGGAAGTAGCAGATATTGAAGAAAATATTAATGTGGACAGAATAATTCTAATGTGCTAATTCATAGTTGCGGCTCAAGGAGCTTGAACAGGAAGCTCATCAAGTTGCTGGAGAACGTTTCCTTTTGACCAGCAGCAGTCAACTCAGAGAGGTAATATTTATCCTACTATTATTATGTCAGTTGTGATTGTTAAAGAAGAATTACGAAGCATAAAACATTTTCCTTACAGCTTTGGAATTCTTTTCTTCAATATTAATTCTCTTATGATTTTAATGGAGGACATGTCAGTTTTTCATAAATCTGGAAAAGTTGGATAATCTGTATTTGAATGTGTTTAATTATGCATTTTAATTTAGGAAATACTTTTTCAATATTTTAAAACTAAAGATTTTTTCAATTCTGTGTTAGTTTTCTTTGCTACAGTATACACTTAAGTTCAGGCACAATGTAATTTTCCTTTTTGTCCCAGCACTTGAAACACTGAAACAATTCTCTTATATGTTTTTCCTTACTGTAGGTACTATTTGAAAAGTTAAAACTGCATGCACTGTGTGAGAAAGTTCACAGGACTGAAATGCAACAGCTTGTATCCACCTCAGAAGTTGTGGTGAGATGGGGAGGGGTTCTAAAGACATCTGCACAATTTAGCGAAGCTTCTAAGATATATTCCAGTGAGAGAGTAATTTGTGTGATGTTCTCCTAACAATCTGGATTTATTTCCGTATCGTACTAATCACACTTCATTTACCTATGCCATAAATGGATGTTGCCCTCCATGATGGGGAAAACCAAACTAGCTCCTGAGGTTAAACTTCAGCTATAAACCAGGGTTAAAAACTTTAGTGTGCATGTATGACCATCTTCTTCAAAGGAGGGAGACTGACTTATTGGTCAGATTTTGGTAGCTCAGCATGACTGACTGGTTGGTTGAGAAAGACCATTGGTGAAAGAAAAGAACATAAAATCTGCTTGTGAAGGAAATAGCAACACAGCCTTTTCCATCAGATTTCGGTTAAAACCATGTTGTCATCTTTTTACAGTAACTCATTCATTCATGCTAGGCAAAGATCTACAGGAAATTATTTGATCTCTGTGGTTTGAATTGGGAATTATCACTCTGTTTGTATAGCCATGTGTTTCACTAGTTGTGTGCATGGATTTTCCTCAGGGCTTTTTTTCCTTCTTGAAGATGTATGCCTTTAGTAGGGACAGTTGCAGGATCATGATAGAATCGTGTTCCCTTACAACAGTAATGACCACATAGTTTAGAAACTTTGATAGCCCAGCACAAGACATCAAATATATTTTCAGTTTCAGTGCCATAAATATTGTGGATCTGAAGCTTCTCCATTTCATTCTCCTGTTTGTGTTGGAGCAGATAATTTTCAGCAGTGTGATCCCAGTGTGATCCAAGTGCAGAAACCTGCCAGAAATATGTGTCTAAAATGGTGAAGTCATGACCAAACTGCAGATCCTTGGTACCTTGACGCAAATGTGGATGGCCCTTCCTTTTTGTAGAATCACAGAATTATTTAGGTTGGAAAAGAGCATTAGGATCATCAAGTCCACTACTAACCCATTTCAGTAAGCACCACAACTACGTATCTACCCAGTACTCAAGGTGCAGCCTCACCAGTGCCAAGTCTGGTGGGAGGATCACTGCCCCAGCTCTGCTGCCCACACTATTCCTGATACAGGCCAGGATGCTGTTGGCCACCTGGGCACACTGCTGGCTTCCATTCCTTCCTAGAAGAAAAAAAGCCTGTGTGTAGCTACACCTGTTTCTCATTTGGTGCCACAATTGTATTGCTGTAGTTTACATGGGAATCGAGTTAAAGTACACAGCTCATCAATGACAATGAACAGCTCCAGGGAAGGTAGAAAGGTCAGATTTGTTCCTCATGTGTCAAAGAGGAAATTCAACATTTGGGCCAAGTGTCTGAACTCCCAGATAAGATCTTTGAGGTAATGTCAACAGTATAACCAGAAAAAGCACATGCTATTCAAGGATGAGGAGGTTTCATAGATCAAATGTGTAATCTTGGAGTGTGACAGAGAGCCTTGGAAGATGGGAGGAATTGGTGAAATAGAATGCATGTCATCTTTTTGTGTGAACATAAGATTTGTTGCAGTAATGAAAGCAATGCTTTTATCTAGTCCACTACTTTCTTTAGGACAACTGCTGTGACTTGGTTATTTAGAGAAAGATAAGCCAAAACCTTCCAGTAGATAAACACTAGATAATTAATCTCAGTATGTTGTCTCCCTAATAGCAAAAAACGTAACCTTTTAACTCTCCATTCTGGTACAGTTGCATCTGTTTTTCACCCTGGACTGTTGTCTTTCCAGATATTTTTGTTGTACTTGTAAATATCCATTCTCTATTTTATTAATTTCATTCTTATAAAAAAATTTTGGACAATTCTAAAGTAATCAGAAACCTGCTTTATTTCACTGAGTTTTGGATCTGACAATTTCAATTTTTCCTGAAGGTCTCCTAGAACTTGTATTAGGATGCAAACAGGAGAAATGATCCTGTTGGATTTTATGTATGTATAAATATATTTGCAAGTATACAGGTATTATTTCGCATACATTTAACATGCTCTGTCTTGCATTGATGCTGTCTAGTGCAAAAAATAGACAAAGGGCCATGTGTAACTCAACCCCTTTCCAGTGCTACTGGTAGTTACACTACCAGTGTTTTCCAAGTTGCTGTGGAAAAGTTTTTATGTCTGCATGTCTTTTTGTTCCTGTCTGAGACAGGAAGGGAAACGAAACAGGAGAGGGCAATCTCCAGCCCTCCTGCTGAAGGTGGGAATAACAAAGACTTCCTTGGGTGAGATTGCTTGAAGGACATTATTCTTTAGCCAGTACTTTGTCCATTCAGCTTGGCAAGAAAATGTCCTTCTCCAGAACTTATTCTGTTAAGAATGTTAAATAACATAACAATGGAAAAGTAAACCAGTAATTCACATTCTTTGCTTTGCAGCTAAATAAGTTGCAAGATCTTCATCCGTTGCCCAAGATAATTCTAGAGTATCGTCAGGTAAGCTGATGCTCTTCACATGATGTACTGAAGTAAAATTAGTTTAGAGAGATAACATATTCACAGCTAAATAAATGTAAAAAGCTGTCTCTAATGTAAGTTCATACAAATATTCATTTAAACTTTCAAGTTGTAAGTATTCTTAGCTTTTAAATCTAATGTTTATTCTATTTTACACTATGTTAGATTATAGCTAAGAAACAACTCTGGTGCAAAACCAATTGAAAAACTTCACTGTTGTTTCATGCTGTAAAGCATACTCTTAGGGCAAAATATGTGTTTTTTGAGTTCTGAAGAAATACTTTGCAGAAAGTGAAGGAGATAACTAGTTATGGCTTTTTTTTTTAAAGTGACAAGCCTCCTGAAAATCCCCAATGACCTAGGTACTCTGATCTCACACTTAATGTTTGGGTGTTCAGTGGATAAGTTTTCAAGATTTAAAAAAAAATATAAGTGTGGGTTTGTGTTTTATGGGCAGCATTATTTTGTGTAGCTTATTGACCTGAGGTTAGAAGATGTGAAAGAATAAATTCCAATAGTTCATTTACTAGCATTTGCAAACACCTGGCTTTAGGCAATAACTTACCTAAGTTGTGCTATTAAGTCAAGCTATTAGTGAGTATGCATCCATTGCTAAGGTAAAACTGTCTTTAAAAAAATAAGTCAACAAAACAATTTAATATGCATTTGGAAATTAAGATCTTTCATTTGAAACATCTCTTATCTTTGCAAATAAGCATTTATTTACACTTTGTAATTTAGGTTCATAAGATGAAATCAACTTATGTGGATGGACTGCAAGCATGCATGAGAAAGGTAGAAATATAAAATACAGCCTGTAAAATATGGTATTTCAAAGAAATCATAAAAGGATATGAAATAATTTCAGTGTTTACAGTTTAAGAACTTTATAATTTTCTATTTATAAAAGTGTTTGTTTTAAAATTTTTGTAGTCCATATTGAAATGAGGTTTTATTACTGATATTTTAATTAAATAAAATTTAGGTGTATGTTTTCATCCTCTTTTTGGGATTTTTACTTTATTTGACTACAGGGATTTATTTCCTCTACATGGAATCAGACAGGAACTGTGACTGGCAGACTTTCAGCAAAACATCCAGTAAGTGTCTCTATTAGAAGATTTACATTTTAATTATTTAAATTATGTAATATTTAACACATGAAATATTTGTTTTCATCTAAGTCTAGCAGTTGCCATACTGTATGTAAATGGTGGACAGAAGAAGCTTAATAAATGGGTGGTTTACTTTAGAGCATTTATTCTTATGAGTATCTGCTACCTGTGTATCAGAATTTATTATGTGAAGTAGAGGGTTAGAATTGAGAGGGTGCATAGACCTTCTGGGCTTACCATAGAATCACAGCACACCAGGTTGGAAGGGACAGAAAGGATCATCTGGTTCAACCTTTCTTGTCAAAAGCATGGTCTAGACAAGATGACCCAGCACCCAGTCCAGCCAAATCTTAAAAGTCTCCAATGTTGGGGCATCCTCCAATTCCCTGGGGAGATTATTCCAGGGGCTGATTGTTCCCATGGTGAAAAATTTTCCTCTAGTGTCCAGTCAGAATCTCCCTTGGAGTAACTTGCACCCATTACCCCTCGTCTTTTTCATGTGATTCCTTGTAAAAAGGGAGTCTCCCTCTAACTGTAGCCACCCTTTAGGTACTGGAACTTGGTGGTGAGGTGTCCCCTAAACCTCAAGGCTGAGCCACCCCAGTTCTCAGCAGCAGGCTTCCCAGTCCTTCATCCATCCTGGTTACCGTTCTCTGGACCCTCTCCAGCCTGTCCACATCTTTGTTGTATAGCGGGGACCAAAGCTGAGCACAGTATTCCAGGTGTGCCCTGACAAGTGCTGAGCAGAGTGAGATAATGATTTCTTTATCTCTGTTGGTTGGGGTAAGCCAGTATGTTGTTAGTTTTCTTTGCCCTGCTGCAGTATGCCATTCTCTCATATTGAGCTACTTGTCCACCAGAATCCCCAGATCCCTTTCAACGGAGCTGCTCTCCAGCCAGGTGGTTCCCAATCTGTGCTGCACACCTGGATTATCTTTTCCCCACTTACACTTGTCCTTGTTGAATTCTATAGAGTTCTTGTTTCCCCACTCTTCCAGGCTACCCAGGTCTTCGTGCAGGGTGGCTCTCCCTTCCAAAGTGTCAGCCTCCCTACTCAGTTTGGTATCATCTGGAAACTTCAACAGGGTGTACTTGATCCTATCATCCAGATCACTTTTGAAGGTATTAAACAGTGACAGGCCCAGATTCAATCCCTGTGAGACCTCTCCTTGTGACAGGTTGCCAGTTTGAAAAGGAGCTGTTTACCACCACCCTCTGGGGCTGGTGTGTCAGCCAGTTCCTCAGTCACCACAAGGACCACTTGTCTACTGTCTCTGCAGGTGCTAGCCTTAAACTTCATGGGTACAAATGGCATTAGAAGCTTCCTGCAGTCTTGGGAGAAGTCTGTGGTCTTTCAGAGCTGAGTGTAGGAGAAGATACGTTAACCATAATGGTTTCGTTTTGGCCTTTTTGTGGATTGGGCTCACGTGGCTCTGACTGGAATGGTGACTCTTGACTTTCTGGCAGAAATGTTACCTGGGAGGTTCTCATCCTCATAATAGTGGTGACTTCCTTAGCTCTCCTTTTACCTGTCTTTGCAGTTTGGGTTTCGTTTATATCTTCCTACCCTCATGGTACATATTTCTGTAGGATTTGTCATCAAGCATGTTCTAAGGAGTACTTGCGCTTTCTGCTGAGTTTAAACAGTGTCTAGGATTCTGAATTAACAATGGAATGGAGCAGTGTTACTGCAGCTTCTGCTTCTCATGCACCCAGATGGGGGGAAGCATCAGGGGAGAATGGAAAAGATTCTCATGAGGGTCACAGTTTGCTAAATATTCTGATGTGATGCACAGGCATTTACAGAGAGCTGTCTTAAACAACCACATGCAACACAAGATCATCCTAAAAATGACACAATGTCTACTTTTCTTAAAGGTTGTTTTTCTCCAAAATAATACTGCTAAAGTTAGCATCCAGGGTTGCCTAAGGCTGGCTTTTCCTTATAAGGAAAAACATTGGCATGGCTTTTTTTGTGTGAAATGTTTATGGAACTTATACCATCTGTTTCTGAATCATTTATTGATATAGAAGATATACTGCAGTGCCCAGTCACTACTAAGTGGCAAAGGATTGGAAAGATTCTTGCCAGAAATCATAAATATTGTAGATATTTTTGCAGTTACTATGAACTTATGTCAAATTTTAGCTAAATATTTGCTGAGGTAGTTTATTTTTAACTGTGTTTTTAAATTGCTTTAAGAAGTGATTAAAGCAAAAGAGAAGTGTAAATCAGATAAAGCGAGAACTGAAATAGAAAAAACATCCCCTTTACTGTGGAGATTGTGGAGACAGGGTTCAAACAAAGGTCTCCTTATCTTTCATGTTTTGTAAAGGTAATGGATCTACCTGTCCCCTTTCCTTTAAGGCATTAAATGGGGTCTAGGGAGGATTCACTCACAGATTTAAGGCAAAATGACCACACATTAGGTACAGAGCAGCTTTTCAGATAAAATCTTCTGCGATCTTCTTTCAGACAAATCAACATCTGATGTATGGAAGATATATATTTTTGGCTTTATGTGGGTTTCTCTCAATAGAAAAGCTTATTCACTTCTGTGTTGCTGCAACTTAGAGAGGCTCTCTTGGTAGAACTTTACTATTTTAATTTAACTGTGCAATCCATTTCTTCTCACTTCATTTCTTCTACGGTATATGTGCTGCATAATTAATGCATTTTCACAAGTACCAGAAGTGTTATATAATAATATAGTCCATTGTTAAACAGGGACAATTTTGATATTGTAGTCTCCTGCTATAGCATTGTAACTAACTTGCTACTTCATGAGAACCTGGTATCTGAAACCTAAAAGTCGATATAAAACCTACAATTCTTCAGTCAAATTATTTTGAAATATATCCATAGGCTAGTTATTTTATACATTCTATGATGGATTGCTTATGACTATCAAGGGAAGTTAATTAGGTTTATTATGTGAATATGTTTGGTTTAATTTATTTTAAAAAATAAATATATTAATCTTGTCTACATTAGCATACTCCTTTATTGCTTATAGATAACTTTCCTATTAATTACATCCATAAATACTTATGTTCTCCAAACCTACCTTAAAATATTACTTTATGGTCTCTCACCTTTTCAAGCAAAAATAAGTCATGACAGAGGTGGAAAGGGGTAAAGACAATTAAGATCAAGCCTCTTTCAGAATGAACAGAGAGAAATCCTAATGTGAGATGTAAAGGTTGCATATAATTGGATGTTATCGTTTGGTCTAAGATGTAAGATTCAGTGCTAGAGTCAGATATGCTGTGTTAAAGGTTTCTTTCCTCCAGGCTTCTGCAGCAAAGAGAACCGAAACGCTACTAATGAGTTAGTACTTCTATACTTCAGAAGGTGTTTGTATCATTAAACTGAAAAGCATAAAGTGGTGGGCTTCAGGGGGGCATTTCCCTCCTTTTAGTAGCAAAATGTTGTGCTGAAGGTAAATAATTTATTTTTCTTTTTTACATTTCCAGAGTAAGAAAAAAAAATAATAAAAGCATTCTATTTCTCCCCAGGAAAAATACATTTACTGGCTTGTCCAAAACCACAAAGAAATAAAATAATTTAACTTGTCAGTCAAAGAAACATGTTAGCCTTTAATTTGGAAAGCTGGGATGTAATCTGAAAGAGGAACTAATTAGTGTATGCTGAATGTTAATGCGCTCAAAGAAGGACCATAAAACCCCCTGAAATATTGAGTATATCGGTCTCTCCAACAGATGTAGCTAATATTTTCTGATAGTTAATGCATGATAGAGTATTGCATGCTTGTTGATTAGAAAATGCCTGTTACTAATAATGTTTGGAATATGAATAATAAATTACCCATCTGGTTTTCATTCTAATGGCAAAGACAATCTCTTGAATTGCCCTCTGAGCAATTGCCACCAAAAATGAGTGTTCTGTCAATTACCTTAGCAAACCAGTTTTCCTGATTATCCACCCTGTTTCTGCATTGTTTCCCTTCTGCAGTGAAAGGACTAATTCTCTGCGAGATAAAACTCAGATGTGGTTTTGGAATAGTTTTGGGGTTGTTTATGGACATAATGGTAGGTTGTCTTACCAGAGATGAGAATGTCAAGACATTTTCTTGGACCTTTGACTCAAGGCAATGCCCTCTTGTATTTTCTAGTCAGTGCAAACCACTGTTGCTGAAATGAGCTGACAGGCTCTTAGAGCCGTTTGCTGCGGCTGGGCTGTCTTCCCCGCATCTCGCTTGCATCCCGAGCCGGCTTTTGGGCTGTGTTTCTTTTCAGGGTATTTGTTCCCGTGGTGCTGATTCATGTGCTAATTATGGCTACACTAACAGCACTAAAATAGTATCTCATGAGTATTTAGACTTTTGATGTTTCCAGAATGGCTTTTGTTGCCGCTTTATTTTTTTATCATATTATTGAAAGATTCCACATTTAAAGCAGTGGTATTCACAGTGGGGGAGACAGGGTCTCTGCTTCCTCTCTTTGTCGCTCATCATATGTTTTATTTTATGATAAGGCAATTTTACCTAAAGCTGATTGAATGAGCATGTTGACAAGACTATAATTCGATTGCACTCATGATGAGGAGTTACAGTATGTCAGTGTTACAATAGGATGCTCTTAGTTATTGGTGTGACAACTAGAGTATGAAAAGCCACTGTGGGTTGTATCATAACACTTATGTCTGATGTTCCCAAATATCATCATGTTGATTTAATATCTGAATGCAGAAATAAGATTTCTCTATCAGAGACCTTTGTTTTCCTAGCATCTCATAGAATCACAGGGGTTGGAAGGGACCTCAAGAGCTCATGGGGTCCAACCCCCTGCCAAAGCAGCTCCCCAGCTCATATTGCACAGGTCAGCATCCAGACAGGGCTGGAATCTCTC
>VZTU01015874.1:0-13862 GCA_013400835.1 Zapornia atra
CAACAATGATGACTCAGTGGTAAACAGTGTCCCCTGAAGAGAGAAGACAGGGAAGGAATTCAGCCAATAATCAAATATTTTTGCAGCTAGGATGGCTAAGAGAATGCGGGTGCAATTTTAATGCTCCTATACTACCCGTCCACAAACCCAACGGGTCGTATCGAGGGGGGCAGGACTTACAAGCTATAGATAAAATAACTGCAGACCTCTTCCCAGTGGCAGCAAATCCATACACCTTGCTGACTGCATTAACACCTGACCTAACCTGGTCTACTGTTTTAGACCTGAACGTTGCTTTCTTTTGCCTCCCTCTCCACAATGCCAGCCAGAAAATATTTGCATTTGAATGGGAAAACCCCAAAAGCCAGTGCAAAACTCAGCTCACCTGGACAGTGCTGCCACAAGGATTCAAAACCAGCCCTACCAACCAGCCAACAAAAGCACCTTCAGTGGAATAAGGAAGCTCTACAGGCCTTCGGACAGCTAAAAGAGCCCTGGTGTCAGCTGGGGCCTTGGGACTTCCGGATGCGAGTAAACCATTTTTCCTTTTCTCCCTTGAAAAACAAGGAATTGCTCTGGGAATACGAGCACAAGGCCTAGGCCCACACCGTGGGGCAGTCGCCTATTTTCCCAAACCACTGGACACGACTGCAAAGGGTTGGCCTGGGTGCCTACGGGCGGGCACAGCCCCAGTGCTGAACATCCAAGAAGCCCAAACACTTACTTTGGGCCAGAAAATAACTGTGTTAGTATCTCACACAGTGTCATTAGTACTGGAAGTACTACTGCAGACACTGGCTCTCCCCACAACGATTCCTGAAATGTCAGGCTATAATGGTAGAGCAAGACGATGTGGAATTCACTGTCACTAACATTGTCAACCCAGCCTCTATTCTCAGTGGAAACATAGGAGAACCAGTACATCAGGCTTGTTTGGAAGCTATCCAAGCTGTATATTCAAGCCACTGGGACCTGAGAGACAGCCCAATGGAAGGCACAGCAAACTGCTTCACAGATGGGAGCAGCTCTGTCCTCAGCGGTAAGAGATAGGCTGGGTGTGCCATCACCACCAGTCAAGAAGTAATAGAGTCAGGACCTTTGCCCACAGGAACTTCTGCACAAAAGTCAGAAATAATTGCTCTCACTCGTGCCTTGGAGTCAGCCAAAAGCCAGACTGGAACACTGACACAGACTCACAACATGCCTTTGGAGTTGTGCAGGCGCATGGAGCTATTTGGAAGGGAAGAGGCCTTTTTATTAGTGTGCACAGCTGTAACAACAATAGTAAGCAGTCACAACCAAAAAGAAAACCATAATAGCAACAACTCCTAACAGTACATACAATCCTATCCTAAGGCGGCGCGCACACACCGCCACATCATCTGCGTCCCTGTGAAGAGAAGCAGGGGTCCTCTGCCTACAAGTAAAGCAGTGGGTCTGGTGGCCTGTATAGCAACCCGCAGTTGCAAAGCCCAGAGCCCTGCCCATGACACTCAGGCAGAGGCCATTCTCCTCCCTGCCCACAGGAGCCAGTGGAGCATCCTGCTCCAGGGGGTTCTGTGAGCTCCGTTTCCCTTTGTCCCACGCTGGATCAGCAGGGTTTGGGTGGCCAGGGAAGAGACTGCGGGGCTGCTGTCACTCTGCATGTCTTCAAGGGCTGTGATGGGAAGGAACAGAGACGAGGTCAGAGCCCGGGTCTGCAGGGACCTCAGGAGCTCCTTTGGCCACGACGCCCCTGGCCCCCCAGCTCTTCCCACCCCAGGAGGGACCGGGGCTCTGGAAAGCAGCGGGAAGGTGCTGCCCGCCAATGCCCCGCAGGCCCCTGAAATCTCACGCCGCTCTGCCCGCACCACTCCTCGCCCGTGCAGGGAGCAGAGCCCTCCCTTGCCAGGGCAGGGCTTGGAGCTGCCTGCCCAGGGCCGTTCCTCTCCTCCTGCCTGCCGGCAGACGCCCCGCTGCCCTCACTCACCCTTGTAGATGGTCTGGAGCTTCTCGTGCTGCTCAGCGCTCAGCTGCCGACTGGCGAGCCCTAGGCACAGACAGCCCGTCAGCTCCCGCTGGCCTGCCCGCCCCAGCAGCCCAGTTCCTCCCCAGCAGCCCCGCGGGCCCGGCCACACAGCCTCCTCCCCAGGGCAAGACCCAGCCCAGGGCTGTCCCCGGCCCGGGAAGCCCAGGGCGGCTGCGAGGGACCCAGAGAGGCTCCCGCCAGCTCCCCTGCTGCGGGCAGGGCTGGCAGAGGGTGTCAGGGAGCCCCGTGGGTGCCCAGCCCCGCGCCGCTGGCCAGTCGGGGCTCTGCAGCCAGCGCTGCGTTCGGCAGCAGCTGGGGCCGGGGCTGAGCTGCCGCGGGGCAGGGACCGACCCTCAGCACGGTTGGGACTCACCGAGGAACCTGACGGCTCCCTCACGCAGCTGCTCCTGGCTGCTCCGCAGGTACAGCAGGCTCTGCTCCAGGTACTCCCCCAGTCTGCTGCTGTCCTTCAGCTGGAGAGAGCACGAGGGGACAGGGTTGGTGCACAACCCTTCCCTGCAGTACTCAGACCCCCTCCCGACAGCACCCAGGACGGGCCTCCCCCACCTTCCCCTGCCCGGACATCCGGGATGACCAGCTAGGCTTTGTAGGGTGCAGAGGGCAGGGTGCTCCCTGGGCTGCTGCAGTACCACCCTGCTGCCAAGAGCCGCCTGTGCTGGGGCTCCCTGGGCTCCAGGCTGCAAAGGGAGGCAGCACTGGGCTGCCAGCGCAGAGAAGTGGCGGCAGCCCTCCTGCCCGTGTCCCGGGCACTGGGGGACAGGGCCTTCTCCAGGCTGGGGCTCGGGCTTTGGGGCCGTCCTTACCAGGCACTCAGCAACCCTCCATTCCTGCTTTGTCTTCAGCAGCTTCCTGAGATGCTTCTTCTTCAGGAACTTGGAGACTCCAAGGAGGACTTCCTGAGAGGCCTGCAGAGTGGCAGAGACCGGTAGATAGCACCGCTGCCCCGGGGACAGGACCTGGGGTTTGCTGGGCAGAGCAGAGGGGGAGCACAGCTTGGGGGCCCAAGCCTTGGCCTCAGACACCCGCAGGCGCTGCCAGGAAGCCCATGGGGCCTCCAGCGCTGAGCTCTCCGTGGCCGTGTGCTGCGGTGGAGCTCTGCCAGGTCAGGCAGGGCAGGTGCCCAAAACGTCCCTGCCAACCTTTGCAACTGCTGCCAGCTCTGCTCGGTAGCTGCTGGCCGGGCCGGGCTCTGAGGAGAGCTCAGAGGCATGTGTGGAGGGCAGAGAAATCCCCACCTGAGCCACGCTCTGCTCCTGGTCATGCAGGTGGAAGAACAGGGGCACCAGGCTCCTCCGCATAGCCGCCTTCATCTGCTCTCTGTGGGTGCTGACTGCGACCCCCAGCGCGTCTCTGTAGAGGAGGATGGAGCGCTCTCGCACGCAGCTGGACTCCTAGGAGGAGGGAAGGAAGAGGGGAGAGTGCCTCAGTCCTGGCTCCTCCAAGCCCACGGGGAGAGGAATGCTTGTGGCTCTGCCTCTGCAGTGAGGAGAATTCCTCAGCGGGCAGTGGCCACACGTGGAGAGGGACGCATGCCCCCGGCCCACACACAGGTGCCCGTGGCGGCCTGTGAAGCAAGGCTCGGCTCTCCCGCTGCCTTACGTTATCAAAGAGCGGCAGGAGCATCTCAGGCAGCTGCAGAGCGATGGGGAGAGCCGTCTCCCTGTCCAGCAGGCACAGCACGTTGCTGAGCACCGTCAGGACCGCCGTCGTGATGTCGCAGTCATCGACTCTCAGCTGCTGCATGAGATCTGTCAGCAGGACTTCCAGAGCTGCAGCCTACGTGAAAGACAGGGTTTAATGCTGTGGTGCAGTCAAGGACCATGTGGGCCACACCGCTCTGCGTGCAGAGGCTGCGGTGCCGGGTGGGCAGAGATCTCTGAGCGCCCGGCACAGCCTAGGGCCCATCCTGAAGTGCCCCGGGGCAGCCGGACAGGGCAGTGGGGGCAGGGGGCACCGCTCCCAGCGCTCCCGATCTCCGGGAAGGCCTGAGCGAGCCTCTGCGTGCACCACCGCCTGCAGCTCAGCTCTGGGTGGACGCTGTCCCCGAGCCCGGCTGCCCCTGCTCACCTGCTCCTTGGGTCTCCTGGATACCCTGACGAGGCTGCTGAGCGTCATCCTGCGCTGCACCAAGTTGTTGCTCTGCAGCTGGACCTTGAGGACGTGCAGGATGTTTCTGTCGGTGAGCTTACGGCTGATGAAGTCCAGGAGCTGAAATGCAAGCAGCAGCAGCAGAGTGAGCGCCCGGCACAGCCGGCCAAGCTGCCGGACGGCTCAGGGCAGGGCACCAGGGCTGGTCACAGCCCAGGCTGGGGCAGCGGGGCCGCAGCGGCCCCTGGCCGCCTCCCCTCTGCCTCGTGCCCGCAGCCCAGCTCAGTCCCCTGCCATCAGAGAGGCAGCGCGTGCGCCAGCCCACCTCGACAAAGACAGCCAAGACACCCATGTCCTGGTAGTTCTCTTCCTGGCAGAGGTGTATGAGCGCCTGTTCAAACACGGAGTGGCACAGTTCCGTTCCCTGAGAGCGCAGCGCCCTGGCCAGGGAAAGAAGGCACTGTCAGCACTGAGCTGGGCAGGCAAACCCCTCTGGGCCCCCCAGCCATGACTCCACAGGGCCGGCCACACGGGACAGGGCTGCGGTTGCGCCTGGCCTTGGCCGCTTGAACCCCACCGCCCACGAGGAAGGGGAGCGTGCGGGGGGCCCATCCTCTGAGGGAGACAGAGGTGCTGCGGGAGATAGAGGCCACTGCCAAGGCTCTCACCTAGTCAGCGTGCTGATCCCGGTGTGGAAGGTGTCAGGGCTCATGAGCATGGGCCAGGCATCCTGCCTCCGCATGTCTTCAACCAGGGAGGTGCCACCCACGGCACAGAAGAGAGTTTGCATGGTGGTCACCGCGCTCCTGCGTGCAGAGCAAGGGGCCGGTCAAACGTGGAGCCCTGGCACTGGCTGCAGGGCAGAGAGCCGGGAGGAGGGACAGCGCACCTGATGCACTCCACCAGACAAAGCTTCTTCTCCCTGGGCATGGCACAGAAGTGGCGGCAGCCCTCCTGCTCGCACTTCAGGAAGAGAGAGCTGCAGGACCACTGCCATGAAGAGCTCCCCGAAGAAGTAGTGCACGCAGTCGTAGTTGGAGGGCACCTGGGAGATCTCCTGCATAGCACCGCTTATCTGTAGAAAACACCCAGGGAGCGCTCTCACTGCAGGGCTGTCCCTGGGGCAGTGCCCGGGCCTGGGGGGCTCAGGTGCCGGGCTGAGCTGGGGGAGGTGCTGGGGCAGAGCCCACGGCAGCCCCGGGGGCTCGGCTCCCATTTGTAGCGCAGGCATGTGAGGCTGGGCAGTGCGGAGGGAAGAGCCCAGCCAGCCCCACGGGCCCTGCCGCCTGCCCCGGCCTTCCCTTCCCCAGCCCTGCCACCTGCTCTGGGCCCAGGCTTCCCTGCTGCCCAGCAGGCAGGAGGCTGCAGGGCTGGGCTGCCTGCCTGTGTGGCGCAAGGTCCAGCGGGACGCCCCGGGCCCAGGAGCCCCAGGGGAGGTCTGGGTTTGGGGGACGTGGAGAGGAGGGGGGCCTGGGGGATGAGGACTCAGAGCCCTGGGCAGTTTGAACGGGCCCCGTCCAGACACTCACAGCCAGGAAAGGGAAGCAGTGGCACGTGGGACATGTGCTGAGTTTCAGCTCAAGGTTCTGGATCTTCAGCATCTTCTTGAATGTGTATTCTGCAATGAGGGGCTCCGAGGCCAACATTCTCCACAGAGCCCTTGCAGTGCTGCAGAGCCAGAGCACACGTTCAGTAGGGTCCACCTGGGCCACCACCCCTTCTGCTTGGGCAGGCGTGGAGGTCCTCACCTGCCCCTGGGGCTGAGGGGCCACGTACCTGTTACAGTGTGGGGAAGCCTCCAGCAGAGAAACGGTCACATTCTGAGGGTAAAACTCAGCCAGCTTGAGCAGGGTCTTCCTCAGGATGTCCTCGAGGAGCAGATTGTGGCTGATGCCTGTTATCTGCATACAGATGGCCACTATCTCTTCCACCTGGCAGAGGTAGAGGGGTGGAGGGTGGAGCGGGGTGAGGCGCAGCCACGGCCCCAGCAGCCGCCAGGAACGGCTTCCTCCCCGTGGCTCTTCGCTGGCCTCAGATGCCACCCGCCGGATGCCCCCAGGGCTGGACTCGGGGTAGGGGGAGCGGCCCCTGCAGTGCAGGCACGTCGGGCCATCCCGCTGCGTGATGCCTACCTCGCTCAGTGCCGAGGATGGGTCTCTCAAGACTGCCTCTATCATGTTGGCCACCGGCCGGAGGTCAGAGACCCTGGGGTGCGCAATGTTCCTCAGGACGGTGAGGAGGAATTCGGTCCTCTCACTTGGGAGAAGGAAGCGCCCAAACATCTGTTGGAGGGAGGGAGGGAGGGGTGTCACACTGCGTGCCTGCTGGTGGGGCACAGCTGAGCGCTGGGGCCGGCTCTGGAGGAACCCAGGGCAGCGCTGGCCCCCGGGCCCAGGACAAACTCCGTCAGCAGCAGCTGGTGTGGGGCTGTGCAGGGGGAGCTGCCCTGTGGGCTGAAGGAGGGGGGCCGTGGGGCAGGGGCGCGGTGCACTGGCCCTGCTGGCAGCCAGAGCTCGCCAGTGGCCAGTACAACCGGAGCTGCTGTGCGGACGCTGGGTTAAAGCCGTCTGCTACTCCTTCCCTGCGGAGACGTGGTGGTACTCCACAGGCTGATGGGTGGGAGGCCATGCCAGCCCCTGCCATGGCTGATGAACAGGGTCTTCTGAGTCTCCTGTCAGCCCCCCGGCCATGAACCCCAGCAAGGGAGGAGCTCCTTACCACTGAGTCATCATTGTTGACCTCCTTAGGTGAGAAGGTGCAAAACATGTCCAACCCCACTGGTAGCACTGGATTCATACATAATATGTAGCTGCCTGGGCAGGAGGGGAAAGGCACAGTGAGTGACGGGAACAGGGAGCTGGAGGCAGCAGGCAAGGGGCATCACGCAGAGCTCGATGCCTGCCTCTCCACTCTGCAGGGAGTCGGAGGAGTGCGGGAGATGGGGCAGTGGGTCCATGGGGGGGAGGGGAGCTGCCTCGTAGGCTGCAGAAGGGCAGGAGAGTTCGGTCTGGCGTTCTGCTCCAGAGGAGGAGAGGAGCCCCAGGATGCCTCTGCCGCAGGCTCTCCAGCCCAGGGGTTCTTCTCAGGCTGGGCCCAGTGCCACTGCTCCAAGGTGGGCTGCGTGGGCCCTGGGCTAGGAGCAGTGGGGCTGCTCCGCAGCTCCCACCTGGGAGGAGTTTGCTGCTCCATCCTCTAGCAGAGGCCGGGGGCCACAGCGTGCAGCGCCTTGCCTGGGTGCTTGTGAGTGGAAGGCCACAGCCCGCCCCAGCGTCTCTTACCCTCTCGACAGAGGGGAAACCTCAGCCAGATGAGCAGCCCCTCTTCAGCTGCGCTGCTGATCTCCTGGTCCTCCTCCGTGCAGCACAGGGTGAAGTGTGCCATCATCTGCGCCATGACTTCCAGAGGCTTCTCAGTGGAGAAGTAGAAGAACTCGGACCCTCTCATGGCCTGTGGGAGCGAGCAAGGAGCAGTCAGAGGGCCAAGCGGCGGCAGACGGCAGGAAAGGCCCAGCTGCTGAGAGCGGGTCCGGGGCTGAGCACGGCGGGAGCCAGAGCTCTGGAGGGCTCTGGCCTGCACCGCACCCCGCAGAGACCCAGCCCGCGGCAGCTGCGCCGAGCTGCGAGGAGCAGGCTGCCTGCCTGTGGAGCCACCCTGGCAGGTGGCCTGCAGTGCAGGCCCCTCACCTTCAGGATCGCAGGGGGATTCAGCACGCGGCTCAGGCTGACAAGGGTAGCCACAGCCCTCCGGCGCCGATCCACTTCAGGGGATGTTAGGAAGGGCAGCAGGGCCTGCGAAGGGAAAAGCTGCTGTCACGGCCCGGCAGGTCTCCCCCTGCTTTGGTTCCCGGCTGGGACGTGCTCGCTCCAGGCCACTGGAATTTAATTACAGCTTCCAATTGTNCTTGGTTCCCGGCTGGGTCGTGCTCGCTCCAGGCCACTGCGTCTCTCTGAGGCAACCGAGGCACCCAGTGAGCTCTGTCACGGCAGGTGCCTGACCTTCAAGATGATCTCCACTGTCCGCAGTGTGGTTCCTGGCCAATCCACACGCAGCGTCATCTGCAGCAGGCTGTCCAGAGTCTGCTGGATCTGTCAGGGGAGACAGCAGGATGCACGCTTGCCCCGGCCCTTCTTCCTTCCAGGAAGTGGGCTTGAATGCCTTCCACTGAGGGGCCCTCAGCTGCCCTCCGGTGCCCAAGAGAGGCCTCAGGGTGCCGCTGGCCTTCTGGCTTGTCCTGTCACCTTTCAGCAGCGGAGGCCAAGCGGGAGAACCCGCCCAGGGACTGCCTGCCTCACCGGCTCTGGGTGGCTCACCCGCTACTCACCTGAGCAGTGAGTTCAGCTTCTTGCCCGCCCATCTCTTCTGAAGGAAGGGAGAAGGTGCTGGAGATGCAGGGGGAGAGGTGGCCGTACACGGACTGGCTGTCACTGCAGCAAGGAGAGAAGGTGACGGTTGGATGCTCAGGCTTCCAGACCCATGAAGGTGGCCGCAGACAGAGGGGCTGGCAGTCCCTGGGGTGGTCGCCGTACGAGCTGGGGAAGGAATGTGTGGGGGCATCTCCTCCCTCTCCCGTGCAGCTAAGCCAAGGGCAGAAGCCAGTCCTGGCCAATGGGGGCTGAACCCCTTTCTGCCTTGTGCCTCTTCCTTCCGGGGGAAAAGGCCTGCTGGCCACGCAGGGTCTGGCACAAGCCAGGATGCCCTTGGCCTTCCTGGCCACCCAGGCGCACTGCTGGCTCGTGGACAGTCGGCAGTCACCCAACACCCCCAGGTCCTTCTCTGCCTGACAGCNGCCGGACCGCCCTCCAGACAGTCTCCCCCAGCCTGTAGCTCTGCGTGGAGTTGTTCTGTCCCATGAGCAGGACTCTGCCCTTGGCCTTGTTAAACCTCATCCCCTTGGTCTCAGCTCATGGGCCCAGCCTTTTCCGGTCCCTCTGAAGAGCCTCCCTCCCCTCAGGCAGATCAACACTTCCTCCCAGCTCAGTGTCACCAGGCCTGTAGTTCCCCGGATCCTCACTCCAACCCTTCCTGTACATGTGTGTAACCTCTGCCAGTGCCCAGTCAGGTGGAACTTCCCCAGTCTGCCAGGATTGCTGGTAGATCATGGAAAGGGCTTTGACAAGCACGTCTGCCGGCTCCCTCAATACCCTCCTTCCATCAAGCCCATGCTCTGGGGCTGGTACCTCAGTGCAGCGATGGCGAGAATGGTTTGCTTCCTTATCACGTCACCCGTGCTGAGAAGGGGCTCCTCTCGCCAGAGAACTTGGAGAGGGAGAGCACAGCCGGGTTGGGGCACGGGAGCTGCCAGTGCCCAGCACCCATCTGCAGGGTGGGCAGATCCCCAGTGCCCCCAGGCCAGCGCTGGCACCCGGAGCGGCCACCTGCTCTGCAGGGGCCCCTTGGCGAGCCGGGCTCTTCCCAGAGGTGCCCGGCTCACCCTCCCTCCCCCTGGGCGCACAGGCCCAAGCGCTGTCCTTACCGCCGGGTCACTGCTTGGGTGGCTTTGCCCCTCTCTCCTGTCCCCAGCCCCCTCCCCAGCCCCACGGGGCATCCCCTCACCTCTATTTTCGCCACCATGTTGTGTGCTGCTCCGAATTCAGGCAAGTACCTGCCCTGGCTCCAGGCTCTGCAGAGCGTGCGGATGGAGGCCAGAAACCTCAGCTTGCAGGGCTCTCCCTAACAGGGAGGAGAGAGACAGGGAGGGTGAGGGGGCAGAGGCACTGCCAGCAGGAGCAGGGGCTGCAGGGGCTGCAGGGGCTGGGAGGGGAGCAGCTCTGTGCGGCCAGCAGCCGTCCAGGAGCCCGTGGCCAGGCTGCGGGCACCCAGCTGGCAGCAGCAGGCAGGGCCACACTGACAGCGTCTGCACTTACCTTAATGGTGCCATCAAGGCAGGACAAGAAGTATTCATAGGCTTCCTCTTCCTTGCCCTCCAGCTCGGGGCTGGAGGTAAGAGAAGCTGCAGCTGCCATGGTCATGCCACTCTCAAGAGCTTCCCGACCAGAGTGGGCTTGCCAGGCTACCACCTGGCATCTCTACCTGCCCCGGGCATGGTTCAGCAGCCTAGGTCACAAAGGGCCTGACTGTTACCCACCGGTGTCCATGGCAACCCGGGCTCTCCCAGGGGAGCCGACCTCCTGCTCGCGCTGGCCACAGACTCCCAGCCCTCTGCTCGCTTCTCCCGCTGCAGGCGAGACTCCCCAGACCCCGCTTCTCCTCCTGCAGCCGGAGGCCTGAGTCCTGCCCGTGCGCTCAGTGGGCTTCCTCTTGCACCCTCCTGCCCACTGGCCACAGAAATGGGTCCTCATCCCTGCCCTGGCCAGGGACACCTTTCGTTAGATCGGCTTGCTCAGGGCTCCGTCCAACCGTGCCCATGAAGGGTTCTTTTTCTAAGCATTACTATTACTGTTGCTCTTCCTACTGTTGTCACGCCTTTCTCTCAACCCAGGAGTTTCATTTCTTTCTTTCCCATTTCCAATTCCACCATCCCACTGGGAAGCAGGGAGTGAGCCAACAGCTGTGCGGTCGCGCTACCTGCCGGCTGGCTAAACCACGGCATCCTGTCCCCAGGCAAAGGCTGGCGGCGATCCCTGATCTGCACCCGCGGGGCTCTCCGTGCGGTTGTGACTCAAAGCAGCACAAAACTCCAGATGGAAATTCACTGTGTGCCCAGCGCTGCAATAAAGGATCCCTGCTTCAGAGGCACCAAGGCTACTGAGTTTGGATCCCGGCTTTTCAAGGCATCATATTCCATGAACTTGCTCAAAAGCAGCTCAAAGTGCGTTTGAAACACTCCAGAAGCAGCTAATGAAGGCCCCGGCTTTGGGCCTGCCTGATGTTACTAAACCTTTCTGGCTCTTTTCCCCTGAAAAGCAAGGCCTAGCTCTGGGAGTCCTGGCTCAGTGGCTGGGGCCCTACGAAAAAGAGCTGCGGCCAGTGTTTCCAACCCCCTCGAGGAGGCACAGGCTGCCTGGTTCTCGTAGTTGTACCCGTCATCCTGAGCTGGGGTTAGGTTGGAATAACGGTACTTTTAATGATGGGTGGAGCGACTTGGGGACGAATAGCATTGATCTTGGGCAGTATGGGTCATGTTGAGGCGTTTTTGTGGCTTTGTCGGAATTCAGCACAGAGCTGTAGTGGAGGGACACAAACTAAACATCAGGTGGAAGCGGGGAAATGCTTTGCTCAGACCCTCAAGACAGGCGGCACACTGAAAGCTTGGCAAAAGAATTTGCAAGAATAAAGAAGAGGGGGGATGGAAAAAGTACCTTGGGACCGGTGCTCTTTAACATCTTTATCAATGGCATCGATGATGGAATTGAGTGCACCCTCACCAGGTTTACAGATGACACCAAGCTGAGTGGTGCGGTTGACACAACAGAAGGAAAGGAGCCATCCAGAGGGATCCTGACAGGCTGGAAAGGTGGGTCTGGGTGAACTCAGTGAGGTTCTACACTGCCAAGTGTCAGGTGTTGCACTTGATCTGGTGAGGGTGTCCTCTGCCCATAGCATGGGGTTGGAACTAGACGGGCTTTGAAATCTCTTCCAACCCAAAGCATCCTGTGATTTGATGATTCCATGATTCTATGTATGTATAACCTGCATAGAGGCTGTGCAACTCACTCATTTGGGGTGCACAGTGGGAGGAGTGGTCCCCTGTGTGCCCAGCGCTGCAATAAAGCATACCTGATAAATAGTCACCATGGCTAGTGAGTTTTGACTTCAGCTTTTCACAGCATCACCTCTGGCCAACCACAGAAAGCATCTACCAATACCAATCAATATTCAGACTGGTTGCATTTAGGTCATTCTGAAAAGTCTAGGTGCCAGCATTCCCAGGAGTTAATCCTTGCTTCACAAGTCCTCCTGTAAGCTTCTTTCCAATTTGGGGGTTATTCGTGTGAGAAAGGGCATATTTCTTTACTACAGTGTCTGCTACACTCTGTTTTGGGCCCCAAAAATTTCTTGTAGCAGTTCACACCAGCGCCTCCGCTCCTGTATGTGTTTCTTGGTGCAGTTGTTTTTAGCACATTCCCCATCATTCTTTCAGGGGTCGGTAGTTGTTTCAGTGGTGTCACCCACCAGCCTTGATAATTTTTGGAGCAATCTCATTGTTCTGCTGACTCCTTTTCCTTTTCAGTGTATTTTGGTGGTAACAGTTCTAAAGGAGAACCTGGAATTAAAGCTCCTTCTAAGTTGGACTCCTTCCTGGCTGCTTCTTTAGCTAGCTGGCCTGCCTTCTGATTTCCATTTTGGTGAGCTTTCTTCTCAGAGACACAGCAGCCTGCTAGAGCTAGAAAATTAAACAAGCTGGTTGTGGCATCCAGACAACCCTCGTAGGTATCGGTACCAATCAACAAGACATCTATGTACTGTGCTAGTGTGATGGTGCTGTACTCACTGTGCTGTTCTAGTTCCTTTGCCAGCGCATCACCAAACAACACGGGGCTGTTTCTGAATCCCTGAGGAAGTGAAGCCCAACAGAACTGCAGCTTCTATCCTGTAGTTGGGTTTTCCCATTCAAAAGCAAAAATGGTCTGACTCTGTTCTACAACAGGGGTACAAACGAAAGCATCCTTCAAGCCCAGCCCTGTAAAAGAAGTCTTCCTATCAGGAATTGAGGCAGGGAGGATAGGAGGATTTGGAACCACAGAACACACCTCTATAGATCTTGCATTAAATTCTTGTAAATCTTTTGCCAGTCTATATTCCTGGGAGTGAGGTTTCTTCACAGGCAAAATTGGAGTCCTGCATTCCAACTGGCATTCCCTTAGTTGTCCATGCTCTAAAAAGGAACTTCTTACAGGTTCCAGTCCCTTCTGATCTGTCAATTTAACAGGATATTGTTTCTTTCCTAACCAGCTGGGCTCCTGGCTTCAGTTGAATCTTCACCAGAGTCATGTTCCTGGCTCGGTCTGGTGTTCCTGAGGACCACGCTGTAGATATTATGGGATCCAATGCTTGATCAGGAATGTCTATCTCTTCCATAGGATTCTCAGCCAACAGGCATACCCGAGTTCTCCATCCATTTTCTGAGGGAATATGTAACTCAACACTCTTTGGAGAAGGTTAATTGTGCATTTAATTTACAGACTAAATCCCATCCTGACCATGGCAAAGGGCATTCTGGCAGAGAGAGGAATTGATGTGTCAATTGAGTATCCCCAATTCTGAGTTTCAAAGGCTGTAAAAGTGGCCTCAAAGATTTTTTTTCCCTGTAGTACTAACAACTCTTATCTTAGTCTTACTTAATGGTCCCTTACAACTAGTTAATACAGAACATGTGGCCCTGCTATCAATCAAAAAAACCCCAATAAACCCCTATCATTTCATTCCCCAGCTTATTTGGAACTAGAGGATGGGCTGGTGAAGCTTTAACAGATTCCTCTGGTCCCCTACAAGGTCACCCAAATTCTGCCAGTTTCCTCTTCCTCTTGACTATTCTGCAGATGTGGACGTTCCTTTTTCCAACAACTCTCCTGCTTACAGTAGGCACAGCAGCTTCCTCCACAACCCCTGCCTCTGCCTCTGCCTCATCCTCCTTCGCCTCTTCTTCCTCGTCTTTCTGTCAGGGCAGCCAGCACAGCAGCCTGCAATGCTGCTTGCCCTCGCTCCTCCTTTTCTTCCACCTCTTCCCTCTTAGTAAATGCTCTGCGTGCAATCATACCGGGCTCAGAGGGTGGTGATCAGTGGAGCAGAACCGGGCTGGAGGCCTGTGACCAGCGCTNCCGGGCTGGAGGCCTGTGACCAGCGC
>VZTU01015875.1:5183-18313 GCA_013400835.1 Zapornia atra
GTTGGAGAAGTTTGTGAAGGACTGTCTCCCGTGGGTGGGACCCCACGGTGCAATAGGGAAAGGGTGTGTGGAATGAATACCCACCCCCAGCCAAGAAGGAAACCAACTTGCAAGGAGCTGACTGAAACCCCCATTTTCCCAGTCCCTGCCCCTCCACATGCTGCAAAAGGGGAAGAAGGGAGTGAAATCATGACTAGGGTGAAGTCTGCTAAGAAGGGAAGGGTAAGGGGGAGGTAGAGTTCTTTTAAGATCTGGGAAAGGAAAATATGAGAAGTGAACTTCATGAAGAAGTGACCAAGAACCCCATTTCCCCAGTCCCTGCAACCCCCCCGCCCCATGCCACAATGGGGGGAAGAAGGGAGCAAAATCACGACTAAAGGGACATCTGCTAACAATGGAGGGGGCTTTGTGGGGGCTTTTTTAAAAAAAAACACAAGAATTTTAGAATAAAAATTTGCACACAAATTTTAGAATAAAAAGCTTGATGGCTATAATTTTTTTTTTACTTAGAATATACCGTACCAGGACCAGAAAATTCCAATTGTTCTGCAAGAGCACAGCTTCACTTAGGACTGTTCTTCAGACTGAAAATTTCCTACAGAAAAAGAGAAATTTTACAGCTTTGGAACTGCATATTTAAAACTGAGACCTGAACAGTTAAGGCCATGTTATGAACTTACTATGTCCATTCAAATCTGTCAGCTTTATTGGGATTTTCTCAGTGGAAGTAAATACAACATGCATTCTCAAATGCAACTTTTATATACCACCAAGGTTTTACAAAGGAAAAACAGAATAAGAAATAGATGCAATCAATTTACCAGTGGATAACTTTGTGACACAGTGGTTTCATCAGAATATTTCTTGAAGAAAGATACCCTTTTTGCATAACACTGTGGTATGATTTTTCAACTTCACATTGTGTGAAAAAGCTCCTAAAGAAGACTCTGTTGAATTTTTTAGCTTCATTATTTTGCTAAAGGAATCATCACAAAGACTTGTGATATAGATGCTAACTATTTATATATATTTCATTGCTAAAAATCCCTATGAATTCCAATGCAAAGTTGGTCAGTAATTTCCCTTGTAATAGTAAGGAATAAGAGAAATACAGCTCTTTTTTTCCTTATGATTATGTTAAACCTTACACTTTAACGGTGGCTGAGCCTACTTTCACACTTTTTTTTCATCTGCTGTCCACTGTTTGCCATTTACTTTAGCACTAGTTACTGTTTTGAGCACAGGTGGGAAGCAAAGTGGAAAATGTGCTGGTGTAAGAAAAGATTGTATAAGAATTTGCATGACTATGCTGTTTGGGTGGTGGGGGTGATTAGGGTTGCATTTCCCACACACATATGTAATTGAATGCTGTTTCACGCATAGTCACACTATATATTAAAAAAACAACCAACCAACCAACTACAAAAAAACAACAAACAATTAGAAAGCTAATTTGTTGGGATCTTCAACCACCTTGATAATTGCTGGAAAGGCAAGGCAGCAGGCATGCACAGTCCAGGAGGCTCCTGCAGAGTATTGCTAACTTTTTGACACAGGTACTGGAGGACACCATGAGGAGAAGGTACTGCTGGACCTTGTACTAACAAACAAATAAGGTTCGGTTGAGGATGTGCTAACAAACAAATCAGGATTGGTTGTGGGCAGCCTTGGCTGCGGTGACCATGGGATAGTGGAATTCAGGATCCTGTGTGGAAGGAACAAGGCAATAAATAGGATTAAAACCCATAACTTCGGGAGAGCTAACTTTGTCCTATTCAAAGATCTACCTGGGAGAATACCATGGGTTGGGGCTCTAGAAGGTAAGTGGGCCTGAGAGAGCTGGTTAGTATTCAAGTACCTGTTCCTCCAAGCTCAAGATTGGTGTACTCTGAAGAGTAGGAAATCAAGCAAAGGAAGAAGGAGGCCTGCATGGATGAGCAAGGAGCTCCTGGAAAAACTCAGAGGGAAGAAGGAAGTCTATTAAGTGTGGATAAAGGCATTATCCATTTGGAAGGATATAGGGATGTAGTCAGAGAATGCAGGGATGAATAAAGAAGGCTAAGGCCCACATGAAATTAAAACTGTCAAGGGATTTCAGAACAAGAAGGGCTTTTTCAAATACGTCAATGACAAAGGGAAGACTAGGGAAAATAAGGTGGGTACCTTGGTAATGGAAGACACAGGGAAGGTGAAGTTACTGAATGACACCTATGCTTCAGTCTTTACTGCTATAGCTGACCCTCAGGAAACTCAGACCCTGGAGGTAGCAGAAAGTCTGTTGGTTGAGGAGAATCAGGTTAGAGAACATCTAGGGAAACTTGACATCTTCTAATCCATAGGCCCTAATGGGATGCACCTGTAAATGTTCAGGGAGCTGTCAGATGTTATTGGTAGGTCACTCTCAATCATCTTTGAAAGGTCATGGGAAACAGGAGAGGTGCCTGAGGACTGGAGGAAAGCCAGTGTCACTCCAGTCATCAAAAAGGGCAAGAAGGAGGACCCAGGTAACTCCAGACCAGTACAGACTTAGGCTGGAGAGCTGAGCAGGCAGAAGTTTAATGAGATTTAACAGGAGCAAGTGTAGGGTCTTGCATCTGGGGAAGAACAACCCCAGGTACCAGTATAGGCTGGGTCTGGCCTGTTGAAGAGCAGCGCAGGTGGGAGGGACCTGGACAGCAGGATGACCATGAGCCAGCAATGTGCCCTCGTGGTTAAGGCAGCCAATGGCACCCTGGGGTCTATTAGAAGGGGTGTTGTTAGTAGGTCAAGAGAGGTCCTGCTCTCCCTCTCCTCTGCCCTGGTGATACTGCATCTAGAATATTGTGTCCAGTTCTGGGTCCCTCAGTTCAAGAAGGATATAAAATTCATTGAAAAGTCCAGCACATGGCCACCAGTATGATTAAGGGAATGGAACACCTTCCTTATGAGGACAGGCTGAAGGTGCTGAGCCTCTTTAGCTTGGAGGAGTCTGAGGGGTGACCTTATCAATGCTTATAAATATGTAAAGGGTGAGAGTCAGGAGGATGGAGCCAGGCTGTTCTCAATGATGACCAGTGATAGGGCAAGGGGCAACAGGTGCAAGCTGAAGCATAGAATATAAGAAGAAACTTTTTCACTGTGAGGATGATGGAGCACTGGGACAGACTGCCCAGAGAGGTTGTGGAGTCTCCTTCTCTGGAGACGTTCAGAACTTGGATGCATTCTTGTGTGATTTGGTCTTGGTGATCCTGCTCTGGCAGGGAGATTGGACTAGATGATTTTTTAAGATCCCTTCCTACTCCTAAAGTCTGTGATTCTGTGATTCTTTTTCATATGAGGAAAAACTTTACTTTGGAGGTGACAGAACACTGGAACAGGCTTCCCAGAGAAGTTGTGGAATTTCCTTCTCTAGACATATTTAAACCTCACCTGATTGTTATCTTGTGCAATAGGTGATCCTTGCTTTAGCAAAGTTGGACTACATGATCTCCAGAGATTCCTTCTAACTGCTACTATTCTGTGATTATTTTAAATAGTTTAATGCTTGATTAGGGAATTGAACGTTTGTGACAGGGTGGTAGGCCACCAACCAAAAGGTGATAGGATTTTTTGTTTAAGAGTTCTTGTAATGATTTCCAGCTGGATTGGAACAGGGATTCTCAAACCGCTGATCTACTTGGTACTTATATCCATCTGGGCTATTGTCCCACATTACCACCTTAACACATAATTTGGTTGTATTAAACTATCTCAAAAAGTCTCTAAACTATCCCATGTATTTGCAAAAAGATTGTCTTACGTGTACATCTTTGCATCTGCAAGAACAATTTCTATTGACTACTTACAAGATTCTTTTTTATGCACAATTTTCATCATTTTTACAGCAGGAACAGCCTCTGTATGTCTCTGGCCACATTCTCTACCCAGGAGGTTAATCTTAAACAACACGTCAAATACACAAATTGTGCCTGTCAGTTGGTTCAGGTCCAGCAGGAGATGCCTGGGGAATCTCTGGGGTTATCTGAATCTCACATTGCTGCATGTGAATCCCTTGTCTCATATCTGTTTGTTCGCTCTTCTCTGCAGGTAAAGTGGGGAGCTCCTAAATAAATTATCTAGCAAATTAATAGCAAAGTGCACTGGCTGTACACAAAAGCGCAACCCTGATAATCTGCTACAGCAGTGTTAGGTTAAATTCTTGTTTTTTCACAAAACTGTCCAGTAAAAGATGTATGACTTCTTCAGTAAAAACATTTTCTAACTTGAGACTTGATTCAATAGCAAAGTTTTAAAAAAAAAAGCTTTGCTATATTGCATAAAGGGAACTATTTATAACTTTATAGTGTAACAGAGAATATTAATAGTAATAAGATGCATCTCTAGAAAATCTCCTCTACTATTAATACTTGCACACGACTAAAAAGGAAGGATTTATATGCGTGTCTTCTCCTTTGAACATATATAAAAAATCAGCATTCTTTTCTTCAGCAGCAAGCAACAGAGATGCTTGCCTACAAATCCTGTTAATAATAAGCTTCAGAAAGCTTCATATGAGCTTCAAGGATACTAGTATGTGAATGAATTTATTCATCTGAGGATATAAAAATAGGTGTGCACAGAAATAAATTAATAAATTAAAAAAGGATTGGAAGGCTGTAAATTGCAATGTCTTGTATGTTTACAGGCTGACTTACAATGATGCCATAAGCAGCTTTACTTCAAATTTTGTAGTTCCTCTAAGTCATGGTATTCTGTAAATGCATATTTAAGTGACTCAGAAGCTAAATCTCAAAAGAACTTGTCTTAAGTATCTTGAAATAAAATCTGGAAATGTACCTGATTCCCAAATTCCATTTAGGCTCAGAAATATAGCTATGTAAAGTGTTCACAGCCTTGAGCTCTTGAGTTGGGGCCTCTGAGCAACTGTGAACTCTGTTGTGGTGATTGCCTCAAAATAAGTGTATGAATCTGTTTGTAAGTACCAATATATTGCTGTACATGCTGTACTGGAAAGTTGGTAACATTTTTCTTAATGATCTCCATGATATATGTTCTCTATACAGAATCACAAGATTGGAAAAGACCTTTAAAATCATTAGGCCAACCGTTCCTGTCCTATGCTAAACTTGTGCTTGTGCCCCTGTACTCAGCATTGGTGAGGCCACACCTCGAGTACTGCGTCCAGTTCTGGGCTCCTCACCATAAGAAGGACATCGAGGTCCTCCAGTGAGTCCAGAGAAGGGCAACCAGGCTGGTGAAGGGGCTGGAGGGCAAAGCATATGAGGAATGGCTGAGGGAGCTGGGGCTGTTTAGCCTGGAGAAGAGGAGGCTGAGGGGAGACCTTATCACCACCTACAACTACCTGAAGGGAGGTGGTTGTGTCACCTTTCCTGGATGTGTTCAAAAAAAGGGTAGATGAGGTACTTAGGGATATGGTTTAGCTTGAGATGGGAATGGTTGGACTTGATGATCTTTAGAGGTCTTTTCCAACCTTGTGATTCTGTGATTCTGTGAAACTATATCCCTAAGTACCCGATCTATCCTTTTTTAAACACATCCAGGGATGGTGACTCAACAACCACCCTGACAACTCTATAGTTTTACAATGTAAATTTAAGAATGTGTTCAATAAGGAAAGCATGAATATACTGTTCTGGGGAAATGAGCAACAGAAAGTTCCATCATAATTTATTTGGATTATTGAATGCAGTGGGTCAAATTTACCCACGGTGTAAGAATTCTGGTGTGATACACTAACATTACACCAACCATATGCATTGTTATATGTTTTTATATAGTCAATCAATAAAATATTATTGCATTTGCATCTTATAATAAATATTACTTTGCAAACAAACACAAAAGTTCAGACAGTATAAAATTTATAGTGGACTGAAGACAAAATAAATGCATCATTCTTTTTCTTCAGCGTATGAATATCCTGAAAATAGGGTAGAACATCAGCTAGGAACTTTGCTACATAGTTTGCCTTGATTCTTGGTGCAAATATTTTCTTGTTGACATTATTTTTCCATGTTATCCTCTCCCAAGTGACATTCCCATAATGATTCAATTCCCATACATTTAATTGTTTTCACTATGCTCTTTGAACATCATTAGTTAATTGTTCCCCTGTCTTTCAAAACAAAAAAAAATTCACATGCTACTGCTATCAAAAGCTTTTTGTCTTCTCATCTGTCCAGTTCAGATCAGTTCAGATTCAATTAATATTTGCTGTTCATATTTATTACTACATTGCTTTTTTCTATGTCCCTGATAATATGCATTAATCATTGCAGGTTGAATCAAAAGGCAGGCGTTGTTTCTTCATTAGTCCAGGCCTACTGTTCTTATTCTTTGTAGATATTTTTGGTTTTGTTTTTACTTGCCTTTGATATTTTGTTGTCATCTCCTACTAAGGTCTCAACCTCAGAATAATATTTTCTGCATTTGAGACAGTTAAACCAATGCTAAATGTGAGAAACATCTCTCTGAAAATGTTTTCTGGTAAATCATGACCAAATGCCCATTACCAAATTACATGAACATTTTTAGACATGTTATGACATCCTTTCATTGAATATCATCTTACTCTTCAAGATGTACAGCTCAATCCAAGTAAAACACACATGGAGAATATATACAGTAACTGAGAATAAGAGAGCCAGAACAGGTCCTCAGTAGAACGTGCTGCCAATCATCAAAGAAAATATGTGATAAATATTTGTTTGAGTAGCTAAAAACTGAAAATAATGAAAATGAGTGATAATATAATTCACATTTGCAGATGGATATAAAAAAACCTTAAAGATTTTTTTCTTATAAAGTGGTTGGGCATCTGTGTTTAATGCCAAGACCACTTATCTTGTTGCAGTTATCCCTGTAAAACTGATTTGCATTTCATTATTATTAATTCATGAATGAGTGAAATCTTTTGCTGTTCATTCATATAACTATCCTATCAAAATTTGTGTTATCCTACCTCTTTTACATTAACATAGCTTAAGTGATTTGAAAGCTAAATTAGCCAGTTACGTCTAAGGAGACTGCCATCACTGATAAAATGAGACATATCATAGAATCATAGAATCGTAGGGGTTGGAAGGGACCTCAAGAGATCATCGGGTCCAACCCCCCTGCCAAAGCAGGCTCCCTGGGACATATCACTCAGATAGGTGTCCAGATGGGTCTTGAATATCTCCAGAGAAGGAGACTCCACCACCTCCCTGGGCAGCCTGTCCCAGTGCTCTGTCACCCTCACTGTGAAAAAGTTCTTCCGCATGTTGGTGCGGAACTTCCTATGCTCCAACTTGCAGCCGTTGCCCCTTGTCCTATCCCCACAGACCACCGAAAAGGGGCTGGCTGATTCCCCCTGCATCCCCTGCTTAAGATAATTATAGACTTTAATTAGGTCCCCCCTTAGTCTTCTCTTCTCAAGGCTGAAGAGTCCCAACTTACTCAGCCTATCCTCACAGGGGAGATGCTCCAGGCCCCTAATCATCTTCGTAGCCCTTCTTTGGACTCTCTCCAGGAGATCCTTGTCCTTTTTAAACCAAGGAGCCCAGAACTGGACACAATACTCCAGGTGGGGCCTGACCAGGGCAGAGTAGAGGGGGAGGATCACCTCCTTTGACCTGCTGGCTACACTCCTCCGGATGCACCCCAGGATCCCATTGGCTCTCCTAGCCACCATGGCACACTGCTGGCTCATGGCCAACCTGCCATCTACCAGGACCCCCAGGTCCTTCTCCACAGAGCTCTTCTCCAGCAGGTCATCCCCCAGCCTGTACTGATACAAATGGTTGTTCCTTCCCAGGTGCAAGACTTTACACTTGCTTTTGTTGAACTTCAACCGGTTTCTAACTGCCCAGCTTTCCAGCCTGTTCAGGTCTTGCTGGATGGCAGCACAGTGTTCCGGTGTGTCAGCCACTCCTCCCAGCTTTGTATCATCGGCGTACTTGCTGAGGGTGGATGCTATTCCCTCATCAAGGTCGTCAATGAAGATATTAAACAGGACTGGACCCAACACCGAGCCCTGGGGAACACCGCTAGTCACAGGCCTCCATTCAGATTCTGCTCCTCGAATCACAACCCTCTGGGCTCGTTCCGACAGCCAGTTCTCAACCCACCTCACTGTCCACTCCACGCACATATGATGCAGTGCTTGCAATACTAACTAAAAACCTTTAAAAAAGGTGATGATTACTATGATGAGAGACACAAGTATAGTCTCTGAGAAAACCCTGTAGGTTTCAAGTTGAGATTTGAAAAAAAAATAAAATTCATCACCTAAATCAGGCATAACTCTTCAAAACAGAATATAGACAGATTTTAGTTCTGCATAAGCTTTGTGTCGGCCTCCTTTAGAGAGATGTATGTCATACACTGTCCTCACACAGGCAAAACTGCCATTGAGCTCATTGGGAGTTTATACTGATGAAGGGCTTTAGATTTCTGATTATTGAATATTTATAGTTTATTATAGTTGTTTAAACTGCAAGATAATGATAAAGTATATCTTCATTTCTGTGACAGTACTTCTAGAGATGCTTTCTAAAGCTGTAATGAACTGGTTGATTCCCTTTCCCCATGAGCTTCTCTGTCTTGCCCCCTCTCCCAAAAAAGGGTATAAAACCCCAAACACTCCAACTAAGCCCTTCTCCCTCCCAGAACTATCCAAACAAAAAGCTCATTATAGCTTCTGGATTTGACTGGCTTATGTGCTCATTTGTAAAATGTACTGCTGACAGTCTTAATTTTCAATTCATTATCAGTTTTACACAGCCCAGCATGTTGAAAAACACAGAGCATTTTGTAAAAAACTCCTCTTTCTTCTTAAGGAGGAATCATAATTACACATTCTTACAACGTAAAGGGCTCTGTAATCACTCCATCCCTGGTGTAACATTGATAAAGTATGTTTAATAAATCAGGTTCATAGCTCATTCTGAAATGACAATACTTGGTCTGTATTATACTTTCAGCTGCATTTGTATGGCACAGAGTTTTGTTCTGTACCTTGGTGTTTGCCAGTTATAAGATATAAATATGGGTTAGATAACAATGGCACTTAAACCTTGTGCTAGTTGTTTTAAAATATGTTGGCATCACAGTGTTTAAATTACCAGTCTCTGGCAAGATGCCTCACAGCAGCATGTTGTCTTCGGCTGACTCAAGTATGTAAGACTAATAATTCTCCAATAAACTGTTCACGTTTATGTTTTGTGTGACAAAGCAGGTTAAGATAAAGGATAATTGTGTTACCTAGCTTCTGTTATTCCAAAAAATACTTTGAAAACATTTTGCTGTTGTGTTACAGTCCCAGAATTATGCTGCTAGCACTCAAGGCGATGAAAACAAATTGATGATTTGTTTGATCCTTACAGTTGTGACCTGTCATTGGTGACTAAGCTAAAGTCTAAGAGGAGCGTGAAATCTGCAAACATTTGCAACGCACACTATGAGAGACTGCCTACTGCCTTTCATTCATGGACACCTTATGGTCACTCTCTTTACTAAAGAGACTCATCACGATTGGGAAATAAACTGTACCAGGTAAAACACAAACCTCCCTCACAGATTTCTTGACCTTTTGTAACAAATGTTAGGGCTTTAACCTTCTCTTGGAGCAACACAACGGCACAGAGGGTAATCTTTTATTAACCACTAATTCAGATACCTAATTTTAGACACCTAACCCTAAATTTTTACTTGCTTGTTGTCATATGTATTTACAGAATCTGAAACAACAGGCTACACCTCCTTATACTGCACAAAACCCAGACTATGTGGTAGTAATCCCACTGGCAAACACATAAGCTATCACTGTTGATGAGGCCAATCTGATGATGAATATGTTATCAAAGTTGAAATGGTGTATGCTATAAAAGAGACATCAGCAATGCTGTTCTGCCCACACTGCTGACAAGTCTCAATCCTGACATTGCTCAGGGATGGGGCACTAGAGCTCCTCTTACTCAGAGTGTTTGAATCCATTCTGATTAGAGAGACAGTGGAAACTTCAGCAAGATTTTACATTGTTACAGACTTTTATTGCTCATAGCTCATTGACTGCATATAGGTTGCCAAGCATTAGTGCTGTGCAATGTTGCCCTGACACAGTTTTAAATAAAACACATTGATTACCATAAGCAGGAAACAAGATGTACAGAAGGTAGAATCCAAGTGTCAGGTGCCAGGTATTAAATAGTGTTTTGTGACCTCACAAGAAAATGTCAGCAACAATGGGTTGGTTTTAGTTGTTTGGTTTTGGTTTTTTTTTTTTTTTTAGATTTAAAACCTGTTTAACAAGAAAAATCTTGCCCACTAAGGACTTTCAGATTGTGCACATTATTTAGGCACTTCTTTGGTACCTGCAATTGTCTGTTTTGAAATGGTAGGTTGTTTAGAGCGTTCTGATTCCCTCCCTATTCCTTTTCAATTTATTTCCCCAAAGAGTATGGGTTAGGCATAACAGCTGGCTGTCACTGTGACTTGCTTTTTACTCAGCTGTGCAGCTGAGCTGAATAAGGAACAAGGAGAAAAAGTCAACAAAGTTGTCCAAAGTCAGCCAGTGTCATGGCTTGAAGTGGAACATGGAATCATCTTGACTTCCAGCCTAAATGCTGCAGGAATTGCCTGTTTTTAATTAAGTTCCATAACATTTTGAAAGCTTCCTTGCTATTCTGTTACATTTTAGTTAAGCAATTCCTTGGAAAAAAGGTTGTGATAATTGTGAGGAAACCAAAAAAAAAAGAGCTCATGCTATGAACTAGATAATTTGAGTTAATATATACAGTAATTTATATACTGTTATACATGAGTTTGCTTCTTGTTTCAGTTAAATATTCAAGATTTGTGAATTAATAATTAAATGGGTATAACATGGGAATGAAAGCATAGAATAGGGAACAGAATGTAGTATATTTTAAAATGCTTTTCTCATTGCAGAATGATCTATTTTGACATATTTTTATTAATGTGATTTAAATAATAAGATTTTTGAAGTCCAGTCATATGTCTAATGAAAGCTCATCTTCAAATAATTCTTCTTGGCCCCAAGTGATATTCTGATTTTTTAAAATATGAATGAAAGTGTACAGTTATTTAATCTCTTGCTTTTTTTCTAAGATTATCTATACTATCTACTGTGTCTTGGATGTTATTTTCACCGTTTACACTCTTTCCTTAGGATTTTTGAGTTTTGTTTTAAATAAAACCCAATTAGTTTTAGAAATGTAGGTAATATCTACTCCAGGTAATATAGTAATATTTTGAGACATTTAATTGACTTATACATGAGCTAGTTCCATAACTATATATGCTAGAACTGAGTCAGTGAAGTGTTTTACTTCAACTGAGTAATCAGTAATCTTGCTGAAAAACCAGGCAACTGGTTTGGGATAAATGATAATATGAGCTAGTACTTCCACAGCTACTACATTATTCCATGTAGGGGATAACTGAATATTTGAAGCTAGCTTATGTCTTGGGGATGTATCCATGGAATCTCATGTGCTTAATGAGGCATTGTGGTAACACTCAGACTACCAGGACCCACAGAAAGGAAAAGATATGGTTAGAAGGTAGTGGGGAAAAAAAGGAACTGGTAATGGAGCAAACAGATAGATCTGGGCAACTAAACCTAAAGGTATGAGTGTGGGCAACTATTGAAGTAGAATAGAGGCTCTAAAGATAGATTATGTGAAGGCTCCACAGAGAAAGTAATTCAACTTGTAAAGAGAGCAGATTTTTTTAAGGAAAGACTCATACAAATTTTACTACTGCAGCAGCATATGCAGGTTTAGGCAAACAAAAATGAGAGAAAGGACAAAGGTCATGAGTTTTCTGGTCCAGTGTCTATGGTGCAAGAATAGATCACAGAATCATAGAATCACAGGGGGTGGAAGGGCGCTTGAGAGATCCGCCAGTCCAACCCCCCTGCCAAAGCAGGCTCCCTAGCTCATATTGCACAGATAGGCCTCCAGACGGGTCTTGAATATCTCCAGAGATGGAGACTCCATCACCTCCCTGGGCAGCCTATTCCAGGGCTCTGTCACCCTCACTGTGTAAAAGTTCTTCCACATGTTGGTGCGGAACTTCCTATGCTCCAACTTGCAGCCATTGCTCCTTGTCCTGTCAACAGACTGAGAAAAATCAATGTTCCAATCACTAGGTCAGTTGCAAATTCCCCATAAATTTCATAAGATCACAGGAAAAATTCAAGTTGGAGGGGACCTCAGAAGGTTGTCTTCTTAATGACCTCATTAAAATGGGAAGGCTCCTCTGAAGCCATGTCTTCCCCACCTTGAACAAGCCCATCCCATAACTTTTCCTCGCACAACAAGAGCTGTACCTCCCCCTCCATCTCACTGTCCCACAGCTGAAGTTGATGCAGTCTTTCCATACAGTAGGTCTAGAACTGAATGATATTCCAGACATGGTCTATTGTTGAGTACAAGAGCGTAATCAACTGGGAATGCTCCTGTCAATACAGCCCAGGATGCACTGTCTGCCTTTGTTGTCAGGGGCACACTGCTGACTCATGCTCCTGTTGCTGCCACCTAAGAACTCTAGTCACTTCAACACAGCTGCTGTCCAGCCAATTAGTGCCCAAACTTTATTGCAAGGATTTGTTTTTTCCCAGGTGCAGGAGTTTGCATTTGTCTTTGTTGAATTTCAGGATTCCTGTTGACCTATTCCTCCAGGTGTCTCTGGACAGACAGAACGGGGAGAAGACAGTGACCAGAAAGACTGAGAGGGATGAAAGATAGTCCCGGCTTGGCGCCATGGGAAAACCTCCTCCCTGCCTAGCTTGGTTCCTCAGGTCCCTCTAAGCAATAGGTTTGAGGTGCTGGGAGTTGAAGAGGAGGCAAATGGGAAGGTGGAGGACAATCCTCCTAATAGGAGGCCAAGAGTGAGGAAGTCAACTCCACGCCTCAAGACTGCCTCCACTAGGAAGGACAGAAAGGTGATTTTGGTTGGGGACTCCCTTCTCAAGGGGACAGAGGGCCCCATATGCAGGCCAGACCCTCTCCGTAGGGAAGTGTGCTGCCTCCCTGGGGCACGGATCAAGGACATAACTAGAAAACTCCCGGATCTGGTTCGTCCCTCTGGTTACTACCCATAACTCGTTGTCCAGGCAGGCAGTG
>VZTU01015876.1:0-26034 GCA_013400835.1 Zapornia atra
CTTGCAGCAAACCAAGAGGAAACAATTTGTGTCTAAGCCATCACAGGGGATACTTCCCTTCCTGCCATTAACCTGTATTTCTCCATGAGACTCTAGAGCTTTTGGGGGGATCTTCTTTTCTGCCGATGCTTTAGGAAGGTGCTTCGTGACCTACGTGCTGTGCAGAAGCCTTGCCAGGCTTTCTCAGTGTCTCTGCTAACACAGTTTAACAACGTGACCTACATCTCTCTCTGTGTGCTTTTCAGTCTCAAAGAAACCTCAGGTGGAGGTGGCATTACAGCTCCCTCCCCTCAGCATCTTGAAACAGTTGGAAGAGCTCGGATTTCTCACTAACCATCTAACAGGGCCAAAGTTGGAGATAGCCACCTTGGATCCCTTTGGCTGTCCTGCAAATAACAAGCAGTATGCCTGAGCTGAGTCCCTCCTTGAAGTCTTTCTGTTGTGGCAGGATGTCAGCGTGGTGGTTTGGCCCTGGCTGGAGGCCAGATGCCCACCAAAGCCTCTCCATCACCCCCCTTTTCAGCTGGACAGGGGAGAAGATACCTATGGAGAGGCTGAGGAGTGGAGCTAAGGGCAGGGAGAGCTCATCCCCCAGTCAGCATCACGGGCAGAACAGACCCAGCACGGAAGGAAGGACAGAAACTCTCTGATCCATGGCCCTGCCCTGCACCCCAGTGACACCAGAGTCGGGGGGATGGGAGCTGCAGCCAGATCTCAAAGCGCTGCCCCCACCCCTCCCTCCTCAGCAGACTGAGCTCCAGTCAGGATTTTGCTCCCTTCTTCCCCCCAGTGTGGCACAGGGAGGGGCAGGGACTGGGGGAATGGGGGCTTGGGTCAGTTCCTCAGGAGATGTTCTCCTCCTTAGCTGGGGGGGGGCATTCCTTCCTCACCCCCTTCCCCTGCTCCACCAACTTCTCCAACGTGAGTCCTTCCCCACAGGGCTTCAGCTCTGCCCCAGCTGCCCCAGCGTGGGTCACTGCTATGGGGGCAGTCATCATCACAGTGTCTCTCAGGCCCACACTGCTCCAGCCTGGTCCCTCATGGGGTCACCAGCCTCCCCCCAGCACCCCTGCTCCAGGGCCTCTCTCTCTGTGTCTCTGTCTCTCTGCAGGGGCTGCAGGTGCTGGCAGGGCCTTGCTCCAACACAGGTCACAGCACCTCCTGTCTGTGTCCCCCTGCTCCAGCCTGGGGCCTCTCCAGGGCTGCAGGTGGGCTCTGGGCCTTGTCCATGGGCTGTGGGGGACACCTGCTCCCCCATGGGTTTCTCCAGGGGCTCAGGGACATCTTTCCCTCTGGCACCTGGGGTGTCTCCTCCCCCCTTCCCTGCCCTTGGTGCCTGAGCTCCTCACACCTTCTCACTCCCTTCTCTGGGGCACAAAGCAGCTCCTGGGGGTTTTGTTCCTCCCAGATGTGGTTCCCAGAGGCACTGGCTCTATTCCCCATTTCTCTCCCGACCGGCACAGGGGAGGGGATGGGGTTGGGGTCCATCTCCTCGGGCTGCAGGTCCTGCTGGGAGCTTGCTGCAGCCTGGGGTCCTTCCCACAAGGTGCCTCTACCTGCTCCAGCATGGGGTTCTCCAGGGGAACCTCTGCTCCATCATCATCCTCCTTGGGCTGCAGGGGCACAGCCAGAGAGGTGGGGGAGGCCCCATCCCTGGAGACATTCAAGGTCAGGGTGGATGGGGCTCTGAGCCACCTGCTCTAGTGAAGGTGTCCCTGCTCACTGCAGGGTGGGACTGGGTGGGCTCTGCAGGTCCCTCCCAGCCCAACACATCTGATGATCCAAAGGTTTGCAGGTCCCAGAGCTGATGTCTTGGCGATGGAGGTGTTTCCTTGTGGGATGTGAGGAGTCTTCCTTCCACACAGGCTCATGGCCTGTTAAACTTAGTGCATAATTGCCTGGGATCACTCCTGACATCCATAAATCACCTGTCCTGCTGTCCACAGCTCCATCCTTCACAAGTGTCCCCCCCTTGGACCACAGATGGGTACGTTTGCTGATGGGCCAAGGCTTTTATCCTTTAAAAAACGTCATGGAACGCTCTGCACTTGGGGGAGCCTGTTTGGAAGGTCCTCTCAGCCAGCACAGGAGCATCAAATATTGCTCAGGGAGAGCAGCTGGGGCCTTCTGACATCCAGCTTGGCAGGTAGACCAAGTCAGTGGGGTGGTTGAGTTTCCCACCTAAGCTCAAAGCAAGGAAACAAGAGAGTAACCAGCTCTGGTGAGGAGAATGCCACCACCAGCTGTTGTTCTGAGGCTAGTTTCCTCTCATCTCCTCTCCATCCCAGATTTTTCCCTTGGTTCTGTACCCAAAGGAAGGAGCTCCCTGCCCTTCCCCTCATCCTGAGGTTCTCCCTGCTCCCAGAGATGCTGCTTGTGGCTTCTCCCTTGTGAAACACCACTAATGAGAGCAATTAGTAATTATTGCTGCTTGCCCTGGGGACACCTGGGGAGGTGTGTGATTGGGTGGCCCTCTTCCCTAACCCTGTTTCATTTCCATGGAGCTCAGCAGCACCAGACTAAGACTTTTCTTCCTAGAACAGCCCTCCAGCTCCAGTGAGAAGTTGAGGTGTGTTTTCAACAGGACCTTTGTTAGGAGAGGCGCCCCATTAGATGGCACCAAGCTGGGGGGATGTGTGGGTCTGTCTGCCTGAAGGTGGGGAGGCTCTGCAGAGGGGTCTGGCCAGGCTGGAGCCATGGGCTGAGCCCAACAGGGTGAGGTTCAGCAAGGGCAGAGTGCTGCCCATGGGACACCCCAACCCCAAGCAGGGCTCCAGGCTGGGGCAGGGGGCTGGAGAGCTGCTGGGGAGAAGGACCTGGGGGTGTTGGGTGACTGGGGCTGAACAGGAGCCAGCAGTGTGCCCAGGGGCCAAGAAGGCCAAGGGCATCCTGGCTTGTGCCAGAGCCAGCGTGGCCACAGGGCTGGGGAGGGGATTGTGCCCCTGGGCTGGGCACTGGGGAGGCTGCACCTCGAGTGCTGGGTCCAGTTCTGGGCCCCTCACTCCAAGAAGGACATGGAGGTGCTGGAGCGAGTCCAGAGAAGGGCAACCAGGCTGGGGAAGGGGCTGGAGGGCAAATCCTCTGAGGAGCAGCTGAGGGAGCTGGGGGTGTTCAGCCTGGAGAAGAGGAGGCTGAGGGGAGACCTTCTCCCCACCTCCCCTGCCCTGCCAGGAGGGTGCAGAGAGGTGGGCGAGGGTCTCTCCAGCCAGGGGACAGGAGATGGGACGAGGGGCAATGGGCTCAAGCTGCCCCAGGGCAGGGTCAGCTCAGCTGGGAGGGCAAAGTTCTTCCCTGGCAGAGTTGTGGGGCTGTGGCACAGGCTGCCCAGGGAGGGGGCTGAGTCCCCACCCCTGGGGGGGTTTAACAGAGGGGCGATGAGGGGCTGAGAGCTCTGGGTCAGCCCAGGACAGGGAGGGGGATGCCCCTTTTTTTTTGGCAAGCCCAGGAGAAGTTACCACCCATTTTCCCATCCCAGGATTTAAAAGTCTCAGCTGCATGAGAATCTGCACAAAGAATCCACCCCTGGTGATGGTTGGCACCCAGCAGCAGGTGGTTTGGGAAGCTGGGGCAGCTCATGTGGGGAGAATAAAGACATGACCCAGCCTGTGCTGATGGTTGCTTTAAAACTCTCCTCTGTGCAGTTAAAAGGAGCTGCCTGTTTCTCTTGTGTCCTGCCAGGAGACCTTGTTCCCCTACATCAAAGACAACGTGAAGGAGTACCTGCGTGCTCACTGGGAGGAGGAGGAGTGCCAGCAGGACGTTGGGCTTCTTAGGAAACAGGTTAAGTAATGGAGATGGTGCTGTTTCACTCTGGGTTCTCATGGCATGTCCAAGCCTTCGGGTCGCTGAGCTGCCCCAACATGAGCCTGGGGAAGAGAAGCCTGAGGGGATCTTCTCAGTGCTGAGCAACCCCTGAGGGGTGGGCTCAGGAGGAGGGCTCAGCCTGTGTTCAGGGGGGCCCAGGGACAGGACAAGGGGCCCTGGGCACAGGCTGGAGCAGAGGAAGCCCCACCTGACCCTGAGGAGGAACTTCTGTGCTGGGAGGGTGGCAGAGCCCTGGGCCAGGCTGCCCAGAGAGGTTGGGGAGTCTCCATCTCTGGAGCCATCCCAGCCCCCTGATCCTGGGCACTGCCCTGTGCAGCCTGCTGGAGGGGACCCTGCTCTGGCAGGGGTGGGACTGGGGGATCCCCAGAGGTCACCCCAACCCCCACCACTCTGTGATTTCCAGGCTCAGGAGGACTCCAGCTTGGCCGGGGCCGTGCCGATCCCTTTGGAGAGCGGGAGCGGGGAGGAGGAGCTGGAGAGGGTCATCCAGGCAGTTGTAGACAACGTGCACTGGCAGATGGCCCTGGACAGGAAGACCACAGCCCTGAAGCAGCTGCAGGGCCACATGTGGAGAGCAGCCTACGCCACGGGGCACGTCAAAGGAGAGTGAGTAACTGTGGGTGGGAGAGGCTGCGGGCCCCTTGCCCTGGGGCAGGTCTGGGGTGTCCTCCTAGGTGTCTCTTAGAAGCTCTTCAGGAGGTATTTCTGGGAAGAGCCCCATGGAGAAATGCAAACAGGATTGTGACCTTGAGGGTGCCACTGCTACCTTTAGGATGAGCTGTGGTGTAAGCCAGGCCACTGCTGTCCTGGAACCAATTCCAAACACTATAGGTCTATTGAGCTTAGTCTTTGGAGCTCGGGGAGCCAAAAGCTTACAGTGACCTTGGTGCTGACCACATTGTTTCAGCCAGCTGGTCATCTGGGAAGATGACAAGTGAGGGAGAACAGTTCTCCTTGAGGAATAATTGACAGGTATGTGGTGGGGAACAAACAGTTCTCCACCCCCTGGGCTGGGTCCATAAAGGAGATGGGTCCAAGAGACAGAACGAGGTGACAGAGGGGTGACACAGGGTGATTCTGCTCCTGTGACCAGCAGAACATCTACCTGGGGCCACTGTCTTCTTCATTAGAAGTTCAGAAAATGCCTCAGTATTTCTCTACAGAGATTTCCTGGCAAACCAAGAGCCCAAAGCACAACTGTGAACCTCTTACACTGCTCCATCCTGAGGATCCTCAAGCCTTCATCTTCCCCTAGTACCTGGGTCACCTTGTAAACATCCTTCACACAGAAAGAGCTGTGACATACCTCTGAGCACAGTGCTGGAGGGGTCTCCTGATGTAAACAAGATGGGTACAGGGGAGCTGGTGGACACATCTGTTAGGAGTTACACAGCAGTTGCCACAGCTTTGGTCCTCCTTCACCTCTCACATGCCAGCTGTACCCTGGGGTGCATCCAGCCCAGCACAGCCAGGGCAGGGAGGGATTGTCCTCCCCTCCAGTCCTGGGGCAGGTTTGGGGCACAGAGCTACTGGAGAGTGTCCAGAGGAGGGCAGTGAGGATGGGGAGGGTCTGGAGGGGAAGGCTCCCGAGGAGAGGCTGAATCCCTGGGGCTGCCCAGCCTGGAGCAGAGGAGGCTGAGGGGAGGCCTCAGCCCGGCCTGTGGCTGCCTGCCCAGGGCAGCGAAGGGGCAGCGCCCATCTCTCTCCTCTCTTTGGGGCCCAGGGCTGGAACCCGAGGGGCCGGCGTGAAGCTGCGCCAGGGGAGGCTCAGGCTGGGTGTCAGGAAGAGGGGCTGTGCTGAGAGGGGGGTCGGGCGCTGGCACAGGCTCCCCAGGGAAGGGGTCCCAGCCCCGAGCTGGGCTGAGGGCAAGAAGCGTCTGGCCGCTGCGCTCAGTGCCCTGCTCTGCCTGGGCTGGGCTGGGTGGAGCCAGGGCTGGGGCTGAGGGGCCTGAGGGGGCCCTCCCAGCTCAGGGGCTGCTGGGGTTCTGTGCTGCTGGGCTTGTCTTTGGGTGGCAGGTACTCAGAGCCCCAACCTTCCCTCCCCTCTCCAGGCTGAGGTGTCAGGAGACGCTCCTGCCAGCTGCCTGGAAGAGCTCCCTGAGAGCTGCTGCCTGCGAGCAGCCAGCAGGCTGCCCTGCTGCAGGAGCCCCAGGCAGGTCAAGGATGATGTCCCCATGCAAACCACTGGGACAGTTGTCAGGGTAGCTGGGATTAAAGGTGTCCCTTGGGGTTTGCCCTGACCTCTTGCCCTGTTTTGCTCCAGAGTCTTCGAGGACGTGGTTCCATCCATCCGGAAGTGGCGGGAAGCGGGGATGAAGGTCTATATCTACTCCTCGGGCAGCATTGAAGCCCAGAAGCTTCTGTTTGGATACTCTACAGAAGGTGATATCCTAGAGGTAGATAACCTTATCATCTTCCTTATAGCTTCTCACAACTCCCCGGGCTGTAATGCTTTGGGAGCAGAGCCTGAGGCAGGAAGGTGGGACAGTGGGTTTGGTCTACAGGAGTTAAGTTCAGCTGGTTGAGAACCCCATTGTGTCAGTCCCCCACTGTCCATGGTAGAGAGGAGTAAGGCTTAGCTCTGCTCTTCAGGTGGCACTTAGCATCTGCCTTTGCTTTTCTCTCTCTTTTCCAGCTCTTTGATGGCCACTTTGATACCAAAATAGGCCCCAAGGTAGAAAGTGAGAGCTACCGAAGAATTGCTGCCAGTATTGGGTGTGCCACCAACAACATCCTCTTCCTGACAGATGTCCCTCGAGGTAGGTGTTCCTGCTGGCTCTCACCTGGGCAAGGTGCTCTTCAAACTTTGCCTCACACACCCCAGGAATGCTGCAGAGCATCTCGCTTCGGTAGCATCACCCCAGCTCCTTCCTCACACATCCAGGCTGTCACCCAGCAGCTGGGGTCTCTGAGCAGCAATGCAACAAGGGGAAAAATAAGCCAGCTAGAAAACCTGTCCTTGCACCACCTAGGAGGAGACTTCCAGAATCGTGTAGTGCTTGCTGAAGGGTTGCTTGCATGGGGTTGGCATGCCCTGTTAACAAACAGGGTCAGTGCTTTTCATCCCCAGTGCTCAGGGGAACAGCCAGTATCTGCTGTGCCGCCACATGGCTGCAAAGACTGGACCCCTGGGAAGCTGGGCTTGGGAAAGCTCATTTAATTTATCCTTTGTGGAGAGATGTTTCTGGCCAAACCCCACTGGGTGGTGATCTCAGTCCCCAGGAGTAATTAGCCCTTACCTCCTCGCAGCCCTGGCAGCAGAGGTGTGGGAGTTCCAGTTCTCTCTTCTCCCTGTATCACAGACTCACAGGGGTTGGAAGGGACCTCGAGAGCTCATGGGGTCCAACCCCCTGCCAAAGCAGCTCCCCAGCTCATATTACATAGATAGGCATCCAGATGAGACTTGAATCTCTCCAGAGAAGGAGACTCCACACCCCCTGGGCAGCCTGTCCCAGGGCTCCCTCACCCTCACTGGGGAAAAGTTCTTCCCCATGTTGGTGCAGAACTTCCTGTGCTCCAGTTTGCAGCCATTGCCCCTTGTCCTGTCCTCACAGACACTGAGAAGGGGCTGGCCAATTCCCCTGCCTAAGATAATTATAAACACTAATTAGGTCCCCCCTAAGTCTTCTTCTCTCCAGGCTGAACAGCCCCAGCTCACTCAGCCTTTCCTGGCAGGGGAGATGCTCCAGGCCCTTCATCCCCTTCGTAGCTCCTCTGGACTCTCTCCAGGAGATCCCTGGCTGGTTTGTCCCAGGGAGCCCAGCACTGGGCACAACACTCCAGGTGGGGCCTGGCCAGGGCAGAGCAGAGGGGGAGGATCCCCTCCTGTGACCTGCTGCCCACACTCCTCCTGATGCCCCCCAGGATCCCATTGTCTCTCTCAGCCCCCAGGGCACACTGCTGGCTCATGGCCACCCTGTCACCCACCAGCACCCCCAGGCATCTTTCTGTTGCCTTTTGCTAGGCTCAGGACATCTTCAGGCCTTAAAGACTCTCAGGCTGGTGAGGAGTCCTCATCCCCACTCTCCCCACCTCTGTGTTTCAGAAGCCAACGCGGCCGAGGAGGCGGATACTCACGTGGCCGTGGTGATCAGACCCGGCAACGCAGGACTGACGGACGATGAGAAGTCCTACTACAGCCTCATCTCCTCCTTCACTGAACTTTTCCTGCCTTCCTCCTCTTAGGGAGGGCTGGGCATGCACAGAAGACTCTGCTCCACCTGAATTGTCCTTGTGTAACCTTAGGTAATTTTTGGCCATCATCAGAATTTTAAAACCCAAACCCGCATGGTGTCAGCTTGGACCCACTGCTGGGGCAGGGGTGGGGGTGGGGGTATCCCCTGTGCAGCAGAATGGAGGCCTGCAGCATCCAGCTGGGGATGGAATCACAGACTCACAGGGGTGGGAAGGGCCTCCAGAGCCCATCAGTCCAATCCCCTGCCAAAGCAGGGTCCCTAGGACAGGGCAGGGCTGGAATCTCTCCAGAGAAGGAGACTCCACACCCCCTGGGCAGCCTGTCCCAGGGCTCCCTCACCCTCACTGGGAAGAAGTTCTGCCCCACATTGGGGGGGAACTCCCTGTGCTCCAACTTGAGGCCATGGCCCCTTGTCCTGTCCCCACAGACACTGAGCAGAGGCTGCCCATGTCCCCCTGTGTGCCACCCTTCAGGTATTGATCCCCATTGATCAGATCCCCTCTCAGTCTCTTCTCTCCAGGCTGAGCAGCCCCAGCTCACTCAGCCTTTCCTGGCAGGGGAGATGCTCCAGGCCCTTCATCCCCTTTGTAGCTCCTCTGGACTCTCTCCAGGAGATCCCTGGCTGGTTTGTCCCAGGGAGCCCAGCACTGGGCACAACACTCCAGGTGAGAAGCAGCACCATGAGCCCTGCTGCTACGGTCTTCATGGCTGTGCTGTGGTGCTGGGCTGTGGGATCCAAGTGGCTGAGCACCAAATCCAGCCTGACCACAGTTGTGAAGTATCTCCCTGAGCACGAGCTCCTGGAGCCCCTTCTCAGCACCCACCAACCCCCTGTCCCACATTCACAGCACCAAGCAAACCTGCACAGGCAGCTGCTCCTGGGGGACACATCCTGCTGCACTGAATAATTAAACCCTGACCTGACCCAAATTAACCCCTGACCTTATCATCCCACCCTGCCTGAATTGTGCTGATTGCTATCAGATGGTCACAGAGCTTCTCCTGTTGTGGTCAGGAAAACCACAACTTGGTTTTCACAGTCTCCCCAGGCTGGCAAAGCCCTTGAAGCCCCTGGAGTCCAACCGTCCCTGTCCTGTGCTGACCCAGAGCTCTCAGCCCCTCATCTCCCCTCTGTTAAACACCCCCAGGGGTGGGGACTCAGCCCCCTCCCTGGGCAGCCTGTGCCACAGCCCCACAACTCTGCCAGGGAAGAACTTTGCCCTCCCAGCTGAGCTGACCCTGTTTTGATCATGGGCACTCCATCCCCATATTCAGCCTTCCTGCCCCCAACTAGAGATCCCAGCACCTAAGGGCAAACCTCTCTTTATAAAACAACCCCCCCTGGCCACTGTTCTCCTGCTCTCACCCTCCCTGATCCCTTCTCTGAAGCAGAGAACCCTGTCCTGCTGAGGAAGCTGTATTCCCAAACATCTTACACATAGAGTGGGGGTTCAGTGGGGGTGCAGGAGTGAGATCCAAGGCCACATTCAACTTCATGATGAAGTGGAGGAAGAGGCAGAGCCTGAACCCACAGTTCCCAGTGGTTCCCAGCAGTTCCCAGGGGTTCCCAGCAGCTCCCAGTGCTTCCCAGTAGTTCCCAGCCACCAGCACTCCACACATGGGGGGGTCACTCACCCCTTGCTCCTCTCCACAGCTGCATTTGAGCTTCCCATCAGACAGCCCAGGCCAGACCCCAACGTTTCCCTCCCAAACTCCAATCTCCACCTCTCCTTGTTGAGGTGGGGGGGCTGCTGCATGGAGAACAACTGAGAGACACAGGGGCAGCTCCAGCATCACCCTTCCAAAACACCAGCAGTAGCAGGTACACCTGGTCCAGAAGCCTTTCTGGGCTGTGTGATGAGCATGACCCTCCTGGAAAGAGCCTGTTAATTAGCACAATTCCAATGAGTCTTATCTGCATGGCTGAGTAATCCCTAAGTGTTCATTTCCATCCCAACACTGTAAATAGCTTTGTGACTCCATCAGGGAGCTGCACATGGTGGGGGGGGGGGTTAGGGGATAAAAATAAACCTCACTTTCTCCATAAAAGCACTTTATTTAGTGGTTGTGTTTCAGTGCCTCTTGGCTGGCCTTGAGTTGTGCTGTTAGAAACACCCCTAAGAAAGGTACAGAGTTCCCACCAAACCCCTGAAGTTCAGATTGCATATTGGAAAAGGTGAGGAAAGGGGGGAAAAAAGGAATAAAAATTACCAAAACCCATCTTTTTTGGGGTGGTTTTTTGGTTTTTAACTTCTTCCTTGGGTAAAATTACAAAATAGGAAATGATCAAGTGATGGTGATTTAAACCCAACCCAACCCAGAAGCCACAGTGGGTTATTTACAGTGAAACACCCTTAATTAGCTATTTTGGGCTCTGTATCCTTGAGTGTGCACCTGTATGAGAGCATCCTACCTGTGTTCTTCTCCAGGCTGTGTTCTTCTCCAGGCTGTGTCCTTCTCCAGGCTGTGTCCTCAGAAGGTCCCTCCAGGGAAGCTCCCTGCTGCAGTCTGATGACAGCCCTGGGGATGCTCTGGGTTTAGAATGTGGCTGCCTGAGAAATTCAGGCCCCCCAGGAGGTAAGGGACTGGCTGAAAGGTCCCTACTCAACACCACAGTCTTGACAGAAGTTCTTCTCAAGTGGTTGTCCCCTCAGGAGACGCCTCCTCCGACCTCTGCAGCAGAGGGAATGCCCTCATTGCCTTCCCCCTCTCTGCCAGGAATGCCTCAGGGCAGTGGGAGTTGCCCTTCAAATGCCTTTTGCCACCATTTAAATCTCTTATTTTCCTGTGGTTTGGACAAGCTGAGCTGGATCGTGGGTGGAAACAAGAGCCATGGTCCTGAGAAGCATCTCCCAGCGCTCTCCTGTCCAGCAGCCTTCCCCAAATCAGCTTTCAAACAGGAGCTTTGGGCTCCTGAGGGGTTTTTTTCTGTTAAAAACAAGCCCTTCTGTTTGAAATCCTCCCCTGGGGGAGGGAGAAGTGCTTCTGGGGGTTCCTACACCCCCAGCCCTTCAGGGCACATCACCCAGCCTTGGGAGCAGAACCCCTTCCCTGCCCCTTGGGAGCCAGCTTCAACCCCTGGCAGATCCCAGTTGGCCACTCCAAGGGGATCCAGAGCCCAGACCTCACATTTGAAGCTTGACTTACAAGTGCCCAAAGAGCAAAGCCAAACCCTACACCCAAACCTGCACCCTACACCCGAACCAGCACCCTACACCCCAAGCAGCACCCTACACCCGAACCCCGCGGCGGTCCCGCTGGCAATGTGGGTGAAGCCAGTTCTCCTCCCACAGTGAACAGGGTAAAACCAACCCCACAAACCCCTTTCTGGAACGTTCCATGTGATAAGGTGGTGGAAGCACTACACAAGTACACAGAGCAGCCTTTCCTGAGTCATCTTCAGAGCTCCAGGGCTCAGAATTCAGCACCTGGCTTCCACAGGGTGCTGAGCCCCAAGCCCAGCACCCACTGTGCCACCTCCACTGGCCTGGGGATGGTCTGTCCATCAGCTACAGGTCTCATTTCCTGATAAGAGTTTCTCCCAAACCTGGCTTTATCCATGTCTGCTTGCCAGGAAGCTGGAAGAAACACCTGCTCTCCATAAAAGCCACTCAGTTGGTGTCTCCTACTGCCCAGTTCCAAGCCCTGAAGGGTGAGCTGCTGCTCCTTCTCACCCCAGCAGCAGTTGGCAGCAGAGGGAACAACGCAAGGAACACAGAGAAGCTGCAGTCTGGTGACTCTGGAACCAGTGACTCCTGAAGAATTTAGGTGGAGAAGTCCATTTCCTTCATGGCCTCTGCAGAGGAGCATCACAAGGGCCAGCTGTGGGATGTTCTGAAGAGGAATGAGACAGAGCTGCTGGGAGAAAGTCTCTGGTGGGACAAACTAAGCAGCTCCTGTCCTCAAGGTGCTGCAGAGAGGGAGCTGCTCCCCATGGGCAGGGATGGTGGTGGATGGCTCTTCAGGAGGCAGCTGTCCTCAGAGCCCTTCAACAATCCAACTCCCATGGCACGTGGAAACAAGAATCATCATCCAAAAGAATAAGTGTAAATGAGGTCATGTTGCACCCATGAGACCACACCTGACCCCCCTCCCCCTCCACCTCCCTCCCCACCAGAGGACAGGTTACACCTGGTCTGTCTGGTACTCAGAAGCTTCTGATAAACTTTCAGAGAAGCTCAGGAAGTTTTCCTGGTACTCAGAGCAAATGATCTCGAATCTGTAGTGCCTGAATTCCACTGCAAAGGTACCAAAGTAGCACAGGAAGCACATCACCAGGCCCCACTGGATCCTGGAAGCGTGCATGTGGATGCCCTGTGCCATCAGGATGAAATCTGGAAGAGGGAAAGTCAAGGAGAAGAGTTACTGGGCACTGGTGGCAGTACCAAGCCAGGAGCTCATCACTGGCAGAGCACAGCCTGGCTGGAGCTGGAGGAACTTGATTAGAAAGTGAGGGGAGAAGAGGGGATGACAAGCTGGAGTTGGAGCCCAGCTCAGCTTCTGAACTGGCTCTCACACTGATCAGCAGCCAGAGACTGACCAGAGAGAGCTCTGTCTGCAGGAATGGCAGGAGAACCTTCCCTGAGCAGGTTCTTTCTGGTGCCAGAGCCAGCGTGGCCAGTGAGTCCAGGGAGGGGATTGTGCCCCTGTGCTGGGCACTGGGGAGGCTGCACCTGGAGTGCTGGGTCCAGTTCTGGGCCCCTCACTCCAAGAAGGACATGGAGGTGCTGGAGAGAGTCCAGAGAAGGGCAACCAGGCTGGGGAAGGGGCTGGAGGGCAAATCCTCTGAGGAGCAGCTGAGGGAGCTGGGGGTGTTGAGCCTGGAGAAGAGGAGGCTGAGGGGAGACCTTCTCCCCACCTCCCCTGCCCTGCCAGGAGGGTGCAGAGAGGTGGGCGAGGGTCTCTTCAGCCAGGGGACAGCAGATGGGTTTCAATTGGAAGGGGGTGTGTTTAGGTTGGATGTTAGGAGGAGATTCTTCCCTAGGAGGGTGGTGATGCCCTGGCACAGGGTGCCCAGGGGGGTGAGGGGTGGCTGCCCTGGACTGAAGGATACAGAGCACCACGCAGAGGGTGATGCTGGCTGACAGGGCCACCCGTGGCAGCCCCACCCTCCGTCCCTCGTTCTTCAGGTTGATCCTGAGGGTGAGGGCAGACTGGATCCAGCAGGCCAAGGTCCCAAAGCCAAAGGTCAGCGACGTGCCCACGTTGTGGATCTCCTCATCGTTGGACAGCTGGGAACAGGGATAGAGGGTGACTGGTTGGGATGCAATGGGAATGAGCCACTAACTGCCTTGGGCTGGTGCTGGGGTGGAACAGGGGAGAGTGGGGATCGCTGGGGTGGGAGACAGATGCTGCATCATCTCTGCTGGCAGAGGGGTGAGAGAACCAAGATGAGCTCTCACAGTCCAGCACATCTTGTGCCCAAAGCCCAAGCAGAGGGGAAAACACACTTGCCTGGGGACTGTCTCCACAGCTCCCTGACACAGAGCTCAACTCAGGCCTCCCCTGGCCTGATGTGATGGCCAGGGCAGGGGAGGATGACCTGCTGGGGGGTCTTGCACAGCTCCCTGCACTGGAAGGATGACCTACAAAACCTTCAGTGCTCACTGCATGGAGCCAGGCTGCCTGGGGCAGGGGGTACCCAGCACCCCAACACCTCCTGGCACAGCCAAAACACAGACCCATGCTTGCTCCTGGTTCAGCCAGTTTGTCCTACTAAAAAGCTTGGCTGCCTGTCTCCTCTCTTTCTCCTGCCCATCTTTTTAGAGGGGCCTGGAGTGACAGGATGAGGGGGAAATGGGTTTCAATTGGAAGGGGGGAGATTTAGATTGGATATTAGGAAGGAATTCTTCCCTAGGAGGGTGGTGAGGCTCTGGCACAGGATGCCCAGGGAGGTGGGTGGTGGCTGCCCTGGACAGAAGGCTACAGAGCACCAGGCAGAGGGTGATGCTGGCTGACAGGGCCACCAGAGGCACATCAGCTGCAGAGAGGTGGCAGAGCTGGGGCACAGCCAGGCAGGTCACCTCATGAGCTCCCACCACAGCTGAGCTCCCAGCACAGGTGAGCTCCCAGCACAGGAGAGCTCCCAGACCTAACCAGATCTGCTGGGAAAGTGGGAAACTCAGAGAGCACAGACACAGCAGCCCCAGCCTGGGGCGTTGGTACCTGAAAGTTGCCAAGCAGGGTCATCCCAAAAGAGGCCAAGCACAAGGCCACCAGGCCACTGACGTTCAGCCAGGGGTTCAGCACCTTGGGCTTCAGCTGGATGAAGCGCAGGACGGCCACCACGAGCGCTGAGGGGGGAGCAGAAGGCAAGGGGCATGGTTAGGTAGGTCATGCTGCAGGAACAGGGAGCATCCCTCCTGTAACCCAGTTAGAAGGGGCTCCCACACTTCCTCTTCTCAGGGTGTTGTGCCTAGGAGGTGGGCTGCAAGTATTTTGGGGGAGGAGGAGGAGAAGAGTGCTTTCCTGTTTGCCCATGAAGGTCCTGGCACACAGGCTGTCACATGCACACCATGCAATCACTGTCACACACACCACACAGTCACACTGCAGCAGCCAGGCTTGCATCAGGTTTCACTCCACTCTGGAGCTCTCTTGGAGGAGGAACATCAAACCCCATGTAGATGCTTCTGCAGGCTTCACCATCACACCCCCCTGCTGCTTCCCCCCCTCTGTAACAGGCTGCTGGTGCCATGGATGTTAGCCAAAACACTGCCCTGATTTTCCACAGTGACTGGAAGAGTTGTCCTTCCAAGCTCACAGTTCCAAGCACTGTGATATAGGATGCATGGTATAGAATGTGACATGATACAACCCCAGGGAGATGGTCACACTGGGTATTCTTGCCCTCCCCTAAGGGAACACCACATGGAGGGGCACAGAAAGCCAGGCAATGGGCTGGCCTTCAGGTGGGATTCACACCAGACCAGTAAAAAGCAATTTAGTTGAGCAGGGAAATTTGCTGGTTGCACATCTTCATGAATCCCAGAATCCCAAGGATGGAAAAGACCTTCAAGATTGAGTCCAACCATCCCTGCCCTGTGCTGACCCACATCCCTGAGCACCTCATCTCCCNCTCTGCCAGGGAAGAACTTTGCCCTCCCAGCTGAGCTGACCCTGCCCTGGGGCAGCTTGAGCCCATTGCCCCTCGTCCCATCTCCTGGCCCCTGGCTGGAGAGACCCTCGCCCACCTCTCTGCACCCTCCTGGCAGGGCAGGGGAGGTGGGGAGAAGGTCTCCCCTCAGCCTCCTCTTCTCCAGGCTCAACACCCCCAGCTCCCTCAGCTGCTCCTCAGAGGATTTGCCCTCCAGCCCCTTCCCCAGCCTGGTTGCCCTTCTCTGGACTCGCTCCAGCACCTCCATGTCCTTCTTGGAGTGAGGGGCCCAGAACTGGACCCAGCACTCCAGGTGCAGCCTCCCCAGTGCCCAGCCCAGGGGCACAATCCCCTCCCCAGCCCTGTGGCCACGCTGGCTCTGGCACAAGCCAGGATGCCCTTGGCCTTCTTGGCCCCTGGGCACACTGCTGGCTCCTGTTCAGCCCCAGTCACCCAACACCCCCAGGTCCTTCTCTGCCTGACAGAGGAGGAGAGATGGAGAGGAGCAGAGCTGCTCCAGCCCTCTGATCATTTTTGTGGCCTCCTCTGGACCTGCCCCATGAGGACCATGTCCTTCTCATGTTGCAGACCTCAGAAGTGGTCCCAGCACTGCAGGTGGGGGTGTCACAAGAGTGCAGTAGAGGGGGAGAACCCCCTCCCTTGACCTTCTGGCCACGCTCCTTGCCATGCAGCCCAGGATGCATCAGAGAAGTAGGATCCTACAAACCTGTTTGAAGTGGTTTGGGGGTAAGAACTTTAACTGATACCACCAGACCCACACTGCCAGGGAGCCAGGCACAGGAATAAAGTGATTACAAGGCCCTGCCTTAGTACAAACTGGAGCCAGAATCATTTCTACTAACTGAGACCCTGGCTCAATATGTAAATCAAGATCTAAACCTGAAAGCAAGCCATATGCAGAAGCAAAGCACAAGGATGCCTAAGCTCCTCCCTGAAGTGATCCTTGAAAATAAGGAAGTTCCTATCAAGGTGTAGTCATTAAACTTATTTTACCAGGTTTTTTTTAAATCCCAAACCTTCTTTTCACTATGTCAGATTTGGATTGTTTCATTATCTTCCTCGTGCACACAGAGGTCTGGGTTAATCTGAAAGCTCAGCCCAACTGAATTTCACAGAGTCAGAGAGCTGGAGGGGTTGGGAAGGGCCCTCCAGAGCCCATGGGGTCCAACCCCCTGCCAAAGCAGGGTCCCTAGGGCAGGATGCATGGGTCAGCATCCAGAAATCAGTGCACAGAGGAAGAGATAAATGCAAGAATCACAGAATCATAGAATGGTCTGGGTTGGAAGGGACCCCAAGGAGCACAGAGCTCCAACCCCCTGCCACAGGCAGGGACACCAACCTCCAGGCCTGGAGCTACACAAGGTTGCCCAGGGCCCCAGCCAACCTGGCCTGAAACACCCCCAGACACAGGGCACCCACCCCCTCTCTGGGCAGCCCCTTCCAGCCCCTCACCACTCTCTCTGCACAGAACTTCCCCCCAGTCTCTCCTCTCACCCTTCCCTCCTCCAGCTTCACTCCATCCCCCTTGTCCTGCCAGTCTCTGCCCTGGAACAAGCTGATTCCCCTCCTGTGTCTCTGCTCCCTTCAGGGACTGGCAGGCTGCAGTGAGGTCCCCCCACAGCCTTCTCTTCTCCAGGCTGACCCAGCCCAGCTCCCTCAGCCTCTCTCCATAGGGCAGCTGCTCCAGCCCTCTGAGCATCTCCATGGCTCCTCTGACCCCTCTCCAAGAGTCCCACATCTCTCTGGCATTGGGGGCCCCAGCTCTGGACACAGGACTCCAGCTGGGGCCTAAGAACTACTGAAGAACAGCAAATCATGGCTAACAAATAATCATTTACCACTTCAGTTTGGGATAATGAGTCCCAAACAAAGCAAGTGAAGGTAGTAAACACTTTTGAGAACCAGGGTCATCTTTTTTTTTTCCCCCCCAAGTACTTTTTAAGCTATTTCTTCTCTTGGTGGTGTTTCCCTCTTAATTCCACTGCTGGAAAATTCCAGTCACCTTCCACAGGTTTAGTTAAAAGGAATTTAGGAGGAGCTGTGGAGCAGGGGATTCATCACAGAAGAAAGCATTTTTCATCATCAGTTGATGCATTGGCCAGTATTCCCATCTCACATCCATCCCCCCCCATATAACACAAACCAGTCACACAGCTTCCAGGTGAAACAACACAAACCCAGGAGAATAAACCACAAGAGCAATAAAGTTCAAGCACAACCAGCTCCATCCCATCTTCCCACAGATGAAGACAAAGCCCAACCACCCTAAGCAGTAGCAATGGAGGTTGGAATGGTTTCCCACCATCAGGTTGAGGAGCAGGGATGGGACAGGAGTTACATTTCCATGGCTTCTTTAAAGCAAATGAGGAGAGAAAGAAACATTTCCCCTTGTGGTTCCTACCTAGAAATGCTGCCATGTTCATGACTTGGCTGAACACACAGCTTGCAGGGGGGGCATCACCTGCAATACTTGGAAGATATAAAGTGCATGGTTGTAACTTGAGGATGGCAGAGAGACAGACACCACAACCACTCAGCAGAGCAGGGGTAGCACTGGCTTACCTTATATAAGGGGGTCTTTTGGAGCCAGGTTTCCTAAGGGAGATAAATGCACAGGAACAGAGATTCAAGGTTTTCTTTCCCATTTAGCTTTCAGCAGTTTATTGTTTGAAAGAAATGAAGTGGTTGGATGTAAAGCCCATGAGAGCCCCTTACCTATCAGATACACTCAGTGGGAGGATTTTGTTATCTTCCACTGCTATAAAGTACCTGTCCAAAAAAAAGAAAAGGAAAATAAGATTAAAATAAGATTAAAATAAGGACTTATTTTAATAATAAATAAAATAAAAATAAATACCTCAAATAAAACCTTAGCCTGGCTTCAATTTTTTCATGGTGAGGGTGACAGAGCACTGGAATAAGCTGCCCAGGGGGTGTGGAGTCTCCTTCTCTGGAGAGATTCCAGCCCTGACCTGTCCTAGGGACCCTGCTTTGGCAGGGGGTTGGACTGATGGGCTCTGGAGGGCCCTTCCCACCCCTGTGAGTCTGGGATTCCAAACATCACCCAAACACCACACTAAGTGTCCCAAAGCCCACTGGCAGGATCTCCTGGAGGCAGCCTCTTCATTGCAGCCTGCCAGTCCCTGAAGGGAGCTGATAAGCAGGAGGGGATTCAACTGTTTAAAAGGGCAGATAATGGATGGAGTGAAGCTGGAGGAGGGAAGGGTGAGAGGAGAGACTGGGGGGGAGTTCTGTGCAGAGAGAGTGGTGAGGGGCTGGAAGGGGCTGCCCAGAGAGGGGGTGGGTGCCCCATCATCCCTNTGGGGGGAAGTTCTGTGCAGAGAGAGTGGTGAGGGGCTGGAAGGGGCTGCCCAGAGAGGGGGTGGGTGCCCCATCATCCCTGGGGGTGTTGCAGGCCAGGTTGGCTGGGGCCCTGGGCAACCTTGTGTAGCTCCAGGCCTGGAGGTTGGTGTCCCTGCCTGTGACAGGGGGTTGGAGCTCTGTGATCCTTGGGGTCCCTCCCAACCCAGCCCATTCTATGATTCTATGATTCTATGTGTGTCTTCTTCTTGCATTGCAGCTGTTTTGTGTGGTCAGGTGGGCAAACAGGGCCACCAAACCAAGCTGCCTTAGAAAGCAGCAAGCAGGGGAACGTTCTCCTTTTCAACCCCCATCATTTGATTCATCTGGTTTATCATGGTCCCCCTCCACAAAAGCTGTTTTAATACAGGGGGGAAGATGGGACAACAGCAACAAGCAATAAGGGTCAGATACATTTTGGCTTAGGCTGCCACTGCTGCTGAAAAACAACACCCACAGACCAGAGGCAAAGCCATGTTCTCCAATATAACTGCTCCTCAGGTAAAGAAGCCTCAGTGGGAAAGGGAGGCATCAGCACCCAGCCACAGGCAGGCTGTGGGCACAGGGCTGGATGCTGCACATTTGGAGTCTGCACCCCTGAGTGCTCCCCCAGGAGGCCTGCTGAAGGAAACTGTGATGAACAGGCAGCTCCCAGTAACATGTGTGGGAGGAGAGTGAGGTCAGAAGCTTGGCCTGGGGAGCACAGAAACTCTGGGATAAAACTGTGACCCTCCAAGCCATGAATGGGCACAGGGGGGCTCCACTCACATGCCTCCCCAGCCCCACAGCAACCCAAGGACAGAGCACCCCCAAAAGACTGAGGCACAGCCCACACCACAGGGGTACTTCTCACTGCCCCAGCCTAATGTGCCCTCCCAAATAACCAGCAGAAGATAACTTACACTATCCATAATCCAGCTGATGTGAAGAGGGTGAACACCAGAGGCAAAAACATCCACACACTGCACTTCTTCCCATCCATCCCTGCTGGAGAGGAACAACCAAGGCAAAACACAGGCAGAGGGACCCTCAGAGGGGTGGCAGCAGGGACAGGGAGGGGATTGTCCCTCTCTGCTCTGCCCTGTGAGGCCCCAGCTGGAGTCCTGTGTCCAGAGCTGGGGCCCCAATGCAAGAGAGATGTGGGGCTGTTGGAGAGGGGTCAGAGGAGCCCCAGGGATGCTCAGAGGGCTGGAGCAGCTGCCCTACAAAGAGAGGCTGAGGGAGCTGGGCTGGGTCAGCCTGGAGAAGAGAAGGCTGTGGGGGGACCTCACTGCAGCCTGCCAGTCCCTGAAGGGAGCAGAGACACAGGAGGGGAATCAGCTTGTTAAAAGGACAGAGACTGGCAGGACAAGGGGGATGGATTAAAGCTGAAGGAAGGAANCTCCAGGCCGTGAGGTTGGTGTCCCTGCCTGTGGCAGTGGGTTGGAGCTCTGTGCTCCTTGGGGTCCCTCCCATCCCAGACCAGGCTGGGACTCTATGAAACTGAGTGGTTTCCAATGTGGGGGTTTTTTTAAGGAACTTTGCAGGGTGCCAACACAAGTCCCCCAGCCCTGATTCCCTTCTGCTTCCCATGGGCACAAGGCAGGCAGCCTCCTTCCCTGGCTCTTCCCCAGTACCACACGTGCTGCCCCAGCAGAGCCTGCAGCAGGATGGGAGAAGCAGCAGGATGGGAGAAGCAGCAGGATGGGAGGAGCAGCAGGATGGGAGAAGCAGCACCCACGCTGCCTCCTCACCTCCACAAAGGACACGGCCCCTCCTGGCCACAGCTAAAACCAGCACCTGGCTGCACTCAGAGCGGGGCTGAGCTCCAGCACAGCACCCTGAGGGCATCAGGGTGAGGAGCCCCAACCAGTTTCACTCCGTGCAGGGCATATGGAAGCTGCACACACCACCTCCCAAGGAAAACTGTACCCATCAGGCAAGGATCAGGCAGGATGAGTGAGCATCTGAGAAGCATCCCAGATGCCCGAGCAGTTCCTGTGACGTGGATTTGGGCAATGCTGCTGCACTGAGAACCCAGAGAGACCCTCTGAGTCCTTCAACAACAGATCAGATAACTTCCTCATGCTCTACCCTCCTCCCCAGACGCTCCTCTAGCACAGCCATGAGGCACAGAGAGCAAGCAACCCAAGGTTCACAGTCCCAGTCCCTGTTTCGCTTTCGCCAGGCCAGCAGCACCTACGCCCCTGCCTCCTCCCCTTCCTCCTCCTCCCTCCTGTAGCCTGCTGCAGGGCAGGCATTTCTTGGGGTCACCGAGGTCCCCACCGTGACCCCCCAGAGAGACAGGCATTGGGACTACATGCTGCAACTTCCCTATGAACTGGAGTCAAAGGCAGCTCCCAGTGGGATGTCACAACAGGTATCAGAGATCACAGGCTCAGCAGGCTGGCAAAGCCCTTTGAGATCACAGAGTCCAACCGTCCCTGTCCTGTGCTGACCCAGGGCTCTCAGTGCCTCATCTCCCCTCTGTTCAACACCCCCAGGGGTGGGGACTCAGTGGGGAGGGGCTGGAAGGGGCTGCCCAGAGAGGGGGTGGGTGCCCCATCATCCCTGGGGGTGTTGCAGGCCAGGTTGGCTGGGGCCCTGGGCAACCTTGTGTAGCTCCAGGCCTGGAGGTTGGTGTCCCTGCCTGTGGCAGGGGGTTGGAGCTCTGTGCTCCTTGGGGCCCCTCCCAGCCCAGACCATTCTATGATTCTATGATTCTATGTGTGTCTTCTTTTTGCATTGCAGCTGTTTGATGTGGTCAGGTGGGCAAACAGGGCCACCAAACCAAGCTGCCTTAGAAAGAAGCAAGCAGGGGAACGTTCTCCTCCAAAGCTCACCCAGTCCCACCCCCTGCCAGAGCAGGGTCACCCAGACTAAACCCCCCAGGGACACATCCAGGGGGGTTTGGATGTCTCCAGAGAAGGAGACTCCCCAGCCTCTCTGGGCAGCCTGTCCCAGGGCTCCAGCACCCTCACAGGGAACAAGTTCCTCCTCCTGTTCCCATGGAACCTCCTGTGCTCCAGCTGCACCCGCTGCCCCTTGTCCTGTCCCTGGGAGGCCTGTCCCGTTCTCAGGGGGAAACACCTCAGCGTTGGGAGTGGCAAGGAGCACACAGCAGGGAGGAGGAGGAACCTGGCAGACAGAGATGCAGACAGCAGGTAAGAAAACACAGGCTCAGCTCAGAAGAGCAGGCTTCACTGAGCAGCAATTCCTGGTTATCCTGTCTCCTCCTCCTGTAGCTTCCAGCTGAGCAAGGGCATGGCCTGGGAGGCCAGAACAGCTTCAGGCTTCTCTCCCTTTTTATCCCCCTGTTTTCCCCCCCCTTGACAAACACAAAGCAGGCAGTGAAGCCACACAGCTTGCCACAAAGGGTGAGCAGGGCTTTCCCTGCCTGTTCCACTCAACTTTCACCTCTCTTGTCCCTTCTGCCCACCTTTTATCCATTGTTTGGAAAACAAAAGCTCCTTCCTTAGGCCTTTAATGCACTTTGCAGCTTTCTGCTTGGGAAAGGAGGTGTGCTGCTCCCAAAGCACTGCTTCCTCTGGCTGCACCAGCAGCAGGGGAAGTGCCAAGCTCACTGTCAGCCCTGGGAGCTGCCAGGGAGCGTGGCAGCACTCTGAGCTTCCTCAGGATGCTCTTCCCTCACCAACCTCTTCAGACTTGTGGCTCCTCCAGCCCTCACGTGGCAAGCTGAGGGCTTCTTCCCCTTGTTCTTAACCACCAAAGGGAACCCCAGGGGAGCAGCAAGGTGATGGTGGACAAGGAATGGGTGAGCAGTACCCATGACTTGGCTTTTGTCAAGGTCAGGCTTGATGGGGCTCTGATGGGGGCACTCCTATTATTCCTAGATCTGGGTAACAGGCTGGAGAGTGAGGGGGACAGCCTCCTGCAGACACAGGCTTGTCTCTGTTACATCTGTGCTGGCAACGTGGAGAAACTCGTTGCCTGTTGGGCCAGAGCTCAGGATGGAAACAGCCCCCTGTCCCTTCAGGTTGGTAACCCTGACAAGGTGGGTGTTGGAAGCAGGACACTGCAGTCATCTGGCACTGGAATGTGTCCAGAGAAGGGCAGCCAGGCTGGGGAAGGGGCTGGAGGGCAAATCCTCTGAGGAGCAGCTGAGGGAGCTGGGGGTGTTCAGCCTGGAGAAGAGGAGGCTGAGGGGAGACCTTCTCCCCACCTCCCCTGCCCTGCCAGGAGGGTGCAGAGAGGTGGGCGAGGGTCTCTCCAGCCAGGGGACAGGAGATGGGACGAGGGGCAATGGGCTCAAGCTGCCCCAGGGCAGGGTCAGCTCAGCTGGGAGGGCAAAGTTCTTCCCTGGCAGAGCTGTGGGGCTGTGGCACAGGCTGCCCAGGGAGGGGGCTGAGTCCCCACCCCTGGGGGTGTTTAACAGAGGGGAGATGAGGGGCTGAGAGCTCTGGGTCAGCACAGGACAGGGATGGTTGGACTCCAGGGGCTGCAAGGGCTTTTCCACCCTGGTGAGTCTGGGATTCTGAGCACCCTACTCTAGTGCAGATGTCCCTGCTCACTGCAGGGTGGGACTGGGTGGGCTCTGGAGGTCCCACCCAACCCACTCTGTGATTACACTAAGGTAACACAGACTGTCAAACCACCATGTCAGTCTTTCAGCTCCACTTAGACCTGTGGCAATGAGGTGCCCTGAGAGAAGCACAAGGTAAGCAAGAGGCATTTCTGGGGTGCCCACCAGCACCCTGACAGCACTCCTTATTTGCAGGAATCAGTTACACTTCTTTACCACTCACCCAGGATGCTGCAACTGTGAACTGCTGCTTGCAGGGTGCTTGGGTGAGCTAGGGAAGGAAGGTGCTGTACAGCATGTCACTTCAACAGAAACACAAGGGACAGAGAGGAGCAGGAACCAGCCTCCATCTCTTGAGCAGGGACCTCAGCCTGCAAGCCAGCCCTCACCATCCTCTCCATCACATCCAGAGGGCTGCAAATATTTTCAGAGACAGACTTAACTGTGGTGCAAGATTCCACATTAAACCACCTCTGAGAGTGCTTGGCTGGGCCAAGACCACAGTGGGAAGGCTCTGACAAAGCTGTGGCCATCTCCAGTGGCTTGGCCAGGCAAAGCATGCTCCTGGCTCAGGCAGCCACCTCTGAGGTGGCTGCAGAGCTGAAGTCCTCTCACCAACTACCTGGACCAGCTCTGGAAATCAGGAGGACACTAGGATCTCTTCCCACCATTGGAACAGACCAGCCCAAGTCCCCCATGCTTCTCCTTGGGGAGCACAGCTCAGCAGCTCCTGGGTGCTGAGGAGGCTTCTGCTTTGCCATGCCTTTCCCAAGGCTCTGTAGGCAGGGTATGGAGCCTGCTTCCCTCCTGTCTCACACACAGGACCAGCCCTGCCAGAGCATGCCAGGTCTGCATGCCTGCCAAAGGAGAAAACACTTCACAACTGAGCAAACAGCACCTTTACAGAAGGACTGTGGCTCCAGCAGGCACAACTAGCCAGAGGCAACCTCAACGTTAACAGTTTGCATTAAACCCCACACAGGGTCATGGAGAGCTGTTTTAACAGGGCCATGGAGAGCTGTTTTAACAGGGCCTTCTGCAGCTTTTGGAGCTTTGAGCCTTCTTCTCCTCTCCTTCCTCCTCCCATTCACTCCACCCTTTTCTCTCCACCTGTCCCCAATGTGCTCTGCATTCCTTTCACTGGTCTCATCCCACCTTCATTCACAGAATCACAGGTTAGGAGCTGGAAGGGACCTCCAAAGCTCACCCAGTCCCACCCCCTGCCAGCGCAGGGTCACCCAGACTGAATCCCACAGGGACACATCCAGGGGGGTTTGGATGTCTCCAGCGAAGGAGACTCCCCAGCCTCTCTGGGCAGCCTGTCCCAGGGCTCCCTCACCCTCACAGGGAACAAGTTCCTCCTCCTGTTCCCATGGAACCTCCTGTGCTCCAGCTGCACCCGCTGCCCCTTGTCCTGTGGCTGCCACCCCTGAGCAGAGCCTGGCTCCAGCCTCCTGACTCTCCCCCTGCACATACTGATAGACAGTGATGGGGTCACCCCTCAGGCTCCTCTTCTCCAGGCTGAACACCCCCAGCTCTGAGACCATCCTGCACCTCAGGTGACCACTTCAGCAACCTGTGGGGCAGCCCAAGGCCAGGAGAGCCAGACACCTTTGCACATCTTCTTGAGACAGCAAAAACAACCCCATCATTTAGATAATGGGGCTAGCGAGCTGCTCACCACCAGATCACCCTGAAAAGCAGTAACCCAGAGATCCATGCATTCCAAGTCCTGCCCCAGGCCCTTTACCACAGCAACAGCCTCCTCACCTGTCAGCCACCCCCCTCACAGCTTATTCCCCCTGATGGATTGCTTAGGATCACCTCTCTCCTTTCCCACAGACCTCTCCCTGCTTCTTTGCTCCCACATATCCTGCAATCAGAGCTCACTGTTTCAGCTCAGACCACAGGATCAGGACCTTACAGCATCTCTGGTGACCCAGACTGCGATGTTGCAATCTCAGGCTGCCCAGAAAGGGCTGTGGGAGGAGAGGAAACCATGGATGTGACAGGGAAAAAAACCAACCCAAGTGCAAACGTTGCTGTTGGCACAAGCACACACATCCCTGCCCTGCATCTGACATCCAGGCTCTGAAAACACTGGCAGCTGGGCACAAAGGACACTGCAAGGAAAGGGTTTTACTCTTCAAATGGTTTTACTCTTAAGGGCAAGAACAGAAGCCTGATGTATGCTGAGCAAATATGGGTCTCCACTCTTTACCCTGGTACCCAAAGGCAGAAAAGCCAGTGAGAATCACCCCCCTCCCTGTTTTTTAGGCAGTGTTATGGGTCTGAGGAAGAGGTGAGAAGCTGGGATGGCCCTTTCCCACACCTCCCCCCTCCATCTGGAGTTACTGCTCACAGTCAATCGTGCAGGTATACGTGGCTATGGTGTAAGGGCCACAGGGATGCTGAGCAGGTAACCCAGAAACATCACTTTGCCAGGGGAAGCTTTGTTTGAAAGGGAAAGAAAGCTGAAGGGGAGGTTAGCTCAGGATTCCTCCAACCTTTACTGATAGCCCAAGGGCTCTGAATCAGAGGTCTGGCACAGGCACGCTGTGTAAAGGCTGAGATCCCACCCTGGGACACCAGCACCCAGCACTGGCTGGTCTCTGTCGCTCCGGGATGTGGCCCGTCCTTCCCTGAGGGACCAGAGCACAGCCAAAGAGCCCTTCCCAAAACCTCCTCCCCTCGCCGGGGGTGCAGCGGGACACAGCCTGCACACACACACACACAGAGCATCCCGAAGGCATCTGGGCAGGACCTGTTCCACCCCACGGCCTCCACCCAGCTTCCCTAGAGAGCCCAGGGCCGAGAGGGGCTGGCAGCCGGCCCTGCCGCATCCCCCCGGGCAGGCTCTGAGGGCTGCCGAAACCGCCGCCCGGGCGGGCTCTTCAGCAGCCGGGCTCTTCACGGCCCCGGGTCAGGCGGCTCTGGTCTCTCACCTACCCGGCGCTGTCAGGCAGCGGGCTCCCGGGCAGGCGGCACCGGGAGCTCAGCCCCTTCCCGGGCGCT
>VZTU01015877.1:372-14615 GCA_013400835.1 Zapornia atra
AAACTTCCCCCTAATATCTAATCTAACCCTTCCTTCCTTTAGCTTTAATCCATCCCCCTTGTCCTGCCATTATCTGCCCTTTTAAAAAGTTGAATCCCCTCCTGCTTATAAGCTCCCTTCAGGGACTGGCAGGCTGCAGTGAGGTCCCCCCACAGCCTTCTCTTCTCCAGGCTGACCCAGCCCAGCTCCCTCAGCCTCTCTCCATAGGGCAGCTGCTCCAGCCCTCTGAGCATCCCCAGGGCTCCTCTGACCCCTCTCCAACAGCCCCACATCTCTCTTGCATTGGGGGCCCCAGCTCTGGACACAGGACTCCAGCTGGGGCCTCACAGGGCAGAGCAGAGAGGGACAATCCCCTCCCTGTCCCTGCTGCCCCCCCTCTGCTGATGGAGCCCAGGATCCCATCGGCCTTCCCAGCTGCCAGAGCCACTGCTGGCTCATGTTCAGTCTCTCATCCACTACAATCCCCAAGTCCTTCTCAGCAGGGCTGCTCTCAAGAAGCTCTTCTCCCAACACCAGTTCCTCACCCACTGACTCTGTAACACAATCCCACCAGGATCCTGCCAGGCAGGATTTGCTCATAGTGAAGCCATGCTGGCTGTCACCAATCACCTCCTTATTTCCATGTGCCAGAGCACAGTCTCCAGGACCATCTGCTCCATGATCCTGACAAGCACATAGGTGAGAATGACCATCTGTAGTTCCCTGGGTCTCCCTTTTTGCCCTATTCATCACCACCCATGCAGAAGAGCAGTAGTGGGTAGTAGTCTGAGGCCATACTGGGCTAGGGACTTTCCTAGTGGTGTCCTCAACAGAGGTCCCAGGGGAGCAGCAGACTTCCATAAGAGAGGAGGGTCTGTCCAGCATATTGGACCCTCTGAACCCTCAAAAGGGAGTTGCCTACAACTATACCTTGCTCTTCTTCCTCATGGAGGTGGTCAGGATACGGAGTGTGGGTCATTCTGACCTTGGCAATACCTCTGGTGTAGCTTGCCCATGTCTTCCTTTGACTGGCTTTCCAGGGCATTCCACATGTATGTATACAAAGCTAAATTGAAGACAGATTTATATGCTTGTCAAGAGATGCAAAATGATCTCTCCTCAAGCACACATCCACCTGCTGCCATTCAGATCTCAGCTTTGTGATTACACTTGTGGGAACTTCTATTAGGTGTTCATTGCCTTTACTTGCTCAACAGTTTTGCTTCCAGGACCTGATGTAACATCTAAGGACACCCATGAAAAACATTCCATCTGCTCAGGCTATTTCAGATTCAGTGGAGACTTTAATGGGGTGACTCACCTTGCTAGGTTAACTGCTGGAAGAGCCCAGACACAGCAAGTCCTAAATCAGCTGATAACCCGTGGGACCAGCCCCTCCTTTCTTTCCAGCACACAGCCTCATATCATTATTTTGGCTACCAAAAGATGCTCCTTTGCCTTGGACAGCAGGGCATTACTCACAACATAGACTACAGAACAATAAAGTCAACATCAAAATCACAGTCAGCATCCTGTGGTTGTTCTGCAAGCTGTCCCTAGAAGGAAAGGCTGAGTGAGCTGGGGCTGTTCAGCCTGGAGAGAAGAGACTGAGAGGGGATCTGATCAATGGGGATCAATAGCTGAAGGGTGGCACACAGGGGGACATGGGCAGCCTCTGCTCAGTGTCTGTGGGGACAGGACAAGGGGCCATGGCCTCAAGTTGGAGCAGGGGAAGTTCCCCCCCCAGTCTGGGGCAGAACCTCTTCCCAGTGATGGTGAGGGAGCCCTGGGACAGGCTGCCCAGGGGGTGTGGAGTCTCCTTCTCTGGAGAGATTCCAGCCCAGACCTGTCCTAGGGACCCTGCTTTGGCAGGGGGTTGGACCCCATGGGCTCTGGAGGGCCCTTCCCACCCCTAGGAGTCTGGGATTCTGTGATCCCAAAGACAGCATTGTGGCTTATGTTTAATTTCTGGACATTCAATATTCACCCAGGAAAAAATTACAACAATACAGTCAAATTTCTCTGCTGGGAAACATGCAGTGTCTGCACTGTGTCCCCTCCCAATTTCTAGTGCACCCCCAGACCAGCTCTTGGCTCTGTGTAAGCACTGCTCAGCAACAAGGAAAACATCTCCATGTTACTGACACTGTACCCAGAATAAAACCAAAAGGTCCCCTCATGCTGGCTACCACAAAGAAAATGACCTCTGTCCCACCCAAACCCAGCCCAAACCTGCACTACAGATACACACAGCAGCAAACACAAGGAGGCAACCACGTGTATGTTGTGACAGAGCACCAAGCTCTTTGCTCACATGAGATGTTGGATGAATTAAATAGACTCGATCATCCAAGACAGAGATAAAGACAGGACAGGAAAACAGCATTTGGCTTTTTTCTCAAAGTTACCTCAACAGATCCAACCACTCTTCTTCAGCCCACTCCAAATGACTGCCATGAAAAAGGCACAGAAACCCACCCCTTGTTCAAAGCATCATCCTGATACACAGTCCAGGCAAATGACCAAACTCTGCTAAGGATGTTGTACCCACTTCCCAGAACCACAGAGCAGTGAGGGTTGGAAGGGGAGAACATCTAGCCCAACAGCATCACCTTGAGCAGCTAAGCACTTCCCAAAATATTTCTTCTTTTCCCCCAAAGAACTGTCCTCCACAGTTCATCTATAAGTGATAAAACATCATCTATAAAGTGATGGGAGCTGGGCTGGGTCAGCCTGGAGAAGAGAAGGCTGTGGGGGCACCTCATTGCAGCCTGCCAGTCCCTGAAGGGAGCAGAGACACAGGAGGGGGATCAGCTTGTTCCAGGGCAGAGACTGGCAGGACAAGGGGGATGGAGTGAAGCTGGAGGAGGGAAGGGTGAGAGGAGAGACTGGGGGGAAGTTCTGTCCAGAGAGTGGTGAGGGGCTGGAAGGGGCTGCCCAGAGAGGGGGTGGGTGCCCCATCATCCCTGGGGGTGTTGCAGGCCAGGTTGGCTGGGGCCCTGGGCAACCTTGTGTAGCTCCAGGCCTGGAGGTTGGTGGCCCTGCCTGTGGCAGGGGGGTTGGAGCTCTATGATCCCTTCCAACCCAGCCCATTCTATGATAAATCTCATTGCCATGGGCTGCCCAAAATGGTAACAGGCAGAAAAAGCACGGACATGCCAAGCTGCACAGGGAGTGACACAAGCTGTGACAGCCAGTAAGGCACCTGCTCCCCATACCTGCTGCATGCCAAGCTGCTCTGCTGTGCCCATCTGCACCAGCAGCATCACTGGTACATGCTAAGGCTTAGAGCATCCCATAAAAACATGAGAGGTCCAGCTTGCAGTGGGAAAAGGCTGGCTGGGGTGTACAGCAGCCTGCTGTTGCAATGCAAAAGAGCACAGGAGCGAAGGAGGAGGAGGAGGACAGATGATGATGACCTTTGCTGAAGTCCCCATGCCTGCTGTGGCCACCAAGGCTGTGGCTGCAGAGGGCAGCACTGCCACGCACTTGGCTTGCAGTACTGCAGGGGATGCAGTGGAACATGAACTTCATTAACCTCTGGCTGCATGGCTCAAAACATTTCCTTCATTTTAAGGTGAACCTGAACACCAGGGGACTCAATGGTCTCAGACTTTGTACATGCTGACAAGGAGAAGTGTCCCTTGAGGATGAAAGCTGGGACAGCACCCTTTCAGTGCTGCACATGTGTCCAACAGACTGTCAGGAGCAAAGGTGTAGTAAGGCTGCACAAAGAGTTTGGTCAACAAGGGGATGGTGGGTTGCAAAGGACATGGAGCATCAAGGACAGGCCTGGCACTGCCAGCTCCCAGAGACTGCAGCAAGGTCTAAGGCAGGAAGATGCTGGAGAAAGAAAGCACAAGCTCATCAGGGATGAAAAGGGGAGCACAATTCTTTCACTTGGAGACAAAGAGCCACAAAGAGAAGAAGCCACCGAGTGTGGGAACAGCCGAAGGCCTGGCCACACCACCACCACTCACTGCCTCAGGATACAACAGGTGGAGTCAGCTGGAAGCAGGGACAAACAAGCAGTGCTCTCAGCTAACTGCCTGGCACAGCATCAGGGCAGAGCTCAGCCTGCTTACAGGGAATTCACATTCAAGAGGGCTTTACTTGCCACCACGGCACCCACCTCGGCAGTGGATCTGGAGAAGCTGATCTGACAATAGTTAGATTGGCTTTAAGCACAAACTAGTCATCAGGCCTGTTTTGTAGCAGAGATGAGGAGAGGGGTTCTGTGTCACACTGCAGAGCAAGATGGAGCTGTGGAGCACAGACAGAGGTCAGGCATCACTGCCTCGGACACACAAAAGCCCAGCTTAGATTTACACCTCCTGTTGTTTGAGAACTGGCCAAGATTAATCACTGAAGTGTGTAAATTAATAAAGTGACCAAAAAGAGAGCTGTCAGGTGTTCCATGCAGCATCAATCTCACCATCAGCCTTTAAAGGCTGAGTGAGCTGGGGCTGTTCAGCCTGGAGAGAAGCGACTGAGAGGGGATCTGATCAATGGGGCTCCATAGCTGAAGGGTGGCACACAGGGGGACATGGGCAGCCTCTGCTCAGTGTCTGTGGGGACAGGACAAGGGGCCATGGCCTCAAGTTGGAGCACAGGGAGTCCCGCCCCAATGTGGGGCAGAACTTCTTCCCAGTGAGGGTGAGGGAGCCCTGGGACAGGCTGCCCAGGGGGTGTGGAGTCTCCTTCTCTGGAGAGATTCCAGCCCAGACCTGTCCTGGGGACCCTGCTTTGGCAGGGGGTTGGACTGATGGGCTCTGGAGGGCCCTTCCCACCCCAACAGTCCTGTGATCAATTCACAAAATGCTGTTTTCCTGTCTCTGTGAGGGCAGGAATTCTGCCAGGCTGGACAAAACCTGGGTGTTTCTCTTTGCAGCAAGGTATGCCACCGAAGGAGGGAGGGCAAGATGAAGAGCTAACACAGTGTTTAATCTTTACCTGTTCTCACCAGAAACAGGAGCAGGTTAAGTACAACAGACTTCCAAGGAATGTCCTCTGGCTACATCAAGGCTGAAATTGCCCAGATGCTTTTGGTGGTGATTTTAGTTACACCTGGAACCGTAGGATTTGCCTGCTTTAGGAAGGAACAACACCACTGATATTAAAACAGTAAGAAAAACCCACCAAGGAAGAGGGATGGTGACCAACTAAAATGGCAGATTTAGGTTAAAATTCATAGAATCATAGAATGGTCTGGGTTGGAAGGGACCCCATGGATCATAGAGCTCCAACCCCCCTGCCACAGGCAGGGACACCAACCTCCAGGCCTGGAGCTACAAAGGGTTGCCCAGGGCCCCAGCCAACCTGGCCTGCAACACCCCCAGGGACGGGGCATCCACTACTTCTCTGGGCAGCCCCTTCCAGCCCCTCACCACTCTCTCTGTAAAAAACTTCCCCCTAATATCTAATCTAAACCTTCCTTCCTTTAGTTTTAATCCATCCCCCTTGTCCTGCCAGTCTCTGCCCTGGAACAAGCTGATTCCCCTCCTGTGTCTCTGCTCCCTTCAGGGACTGGCAGGCTGCAATGAGGTCCCCCCACAGCCTTCTCTTCTCCAGGCTGACCCAGCCCAGCTCCCTCAGCCTTTCTTTGTAGGGCAGCTGCTCCAGCCCTCTGAGCATGCTTGTGGCTCCTCTGAAACCTCTCCACTAACTTGGTAGCATTACACGTGCCTCAGTTTCCCTTATGGACTAAAGCACTGCTGCCTCTGTTTTAGCTGAGGGGGCTCCATCAAGGGCTACCATGGTTTGAGAGGGTGTCACACATACCATCCAGCAGCAGTAATTGCTAGCATGCATCTCTGCCTGACAGATAGCTTCTCACACAGCAATTTGATCTGTTGGGCTATGGTATCATCAGTCAGACATTTAACGGCGATGGAATAAGAGCCTTATTAAATCCCTTCCCCAGCCTCTGTTGGCACAAGGCAACTCCTGAACGTGACCAAATCTTCAGGGCATTTCCAGGGGAGATGTTGTTTTAAAGAACATGCTGCTAAGTAGTTGCTGCTGTTAAAACAGAGAAGGAATTAGGAGACAGCTGAAGCATTAAAAACCCAGCTGCAGATCCCACAGTACTGAGTGGTACTCTGAGAGCGTAAACCAAGGTTATCCTGGCTCCAGTGTCGATGCTGTCAGCCAAACAGATCTGAACTGGGGTTTTATCACCAAGGTGCACAGGAGTCACACAATCCCCAGGTTGGAAAAGCCCTTGAAGCCCATGGAGTCCAACCATCCCTGTCCTGTGCTGACCCAGAGCTCTCAGTCCCTCATCTCCCCTCTGTTCAACACCCCCAGGGGTGGGGACTCAGCCCCCTCCCTGGGCAGCCTGTGCCACAGCCCCACAACTCTGCCAGGGAAGAACTTTGCCCTCCCAGCTGAGCTGACCCTGCCCTGGGGCAGCTTGAGCCCATTGCCCCTCGTCCCATCTCCTGTCCCCTGGCTGAAGAGACCCTCGCCCACCTCTCTGCACCCTCCTGGCAGGGCAGGGGAGGTGGGGAGAAGGTCTCCCCTCAGCCTCCTCTTCTCCAGGCTGAACACCCCCAGCTCCCTCAGCTGCTCCTCAGAGGATTTGCCCTCCAGCCCCTTCCCCAGCCTGGTTGCCCTTCTCTGGACTCGCTCCAGCACCTCCATGTCCTTCTTGGAGTGAGGGGCGCAGAACTGGACCCAGCACTCCAGGTGCAGCCTCCCCAGTGTCCAGTGCAGGGGCACAACCCCCTCCCCAGCCCTGCTGGCCACACTATTTTTGCTACAAGCCAGGATGCTGTTGGTCTTCCTAATGCTGAGTTTGGCAAGTGATCTATTTCTTGTGTTGCACTACAGCCTAATATCTCAGTTCTTGATTAGTTTCAAGCTACAGTCATGCTGCCATCCTATTTCATAAACTCCAAGGGAATCATACATATTACTCTAGGAAAGCAAAATTAGTTATCTGGGATGTGCCAAACCTTATCCCTAACTATTCCCATTCCCCACCATTTCCATACCAAGCTCTGCAGTGGAATAGGGGGAGGCAGCAGGTAGAGCCTCACGTGATGTGACACTCAGAGCTAACAGCCACCTGCAGCATGCCTGGCATTATGTATCCAACAGAAAAACACGTGTGCAACAAGCAGATCCAGAGAAACTCTGGCACAGTTAAAAATGGCAATAGTTTCAAACATCCATCACTGCCAGAGCTTCCACCCTTCTATCCATATCATCCAAACTAGACCAGATGGAAGCTAAACGAGCCTGTATCCACCATGTAACAGTCTGCAGGCTGCTCTCCCTGCCTGGATTCCCTTGGATCCCTTTTACACACCACTCTGCAGTAGGACAAATGGGAAGGCAGCACCCACATGTGCACATGCCTTGCACAAACAGGTTTTGTACAACAACTATACATTTCTCTTTACCACAGCTTTACTCAACTGATAAGGAAATAACAAGGACCAAAATTATTTCACATTCTCCTGATCAAAACACTCCCTTTAACACACCTTCTTGGTGGGCCACTGTTTAATTCATTCTCCTGAGCTCCAACCCTTTTTGTCCCTCATACCTTGACCTTACAGTGCATCTTGCCTGCTGTTAAAAGCTCTGTCTCCCAGCTCCACACCACTGTATTCCCACAGCAAGACGTTAGGGCTTTCTCTCTGAGCAAAGGTGTACCTTGTGGTTTAGGCAGTTTATCTGAGGTTTTTCTTTAAGTCTCTTCTCCTCTGGCCCTAGAAAATGAGATCCAGGCTTGGAGATGACAGTAAGCCACAGCAGCAACTGAAAGGCAGGAAGCTGTCCTAGGGGAAACCAACCCCTGGTGTAGCGAATCTTGGCTGGGGATGTTTACCCAAGTTCAGTGAGGTCTCCACTGAGCCAGCTCATCGTCTCATCAGCCTGTGTAAACCTCCTGTTATCACCCTGCTAAGAGCTTTAATCACCTATTGTCCTAGAAGGGCACATTATTTCATTACCACCGTGGTTTGGGAGCCCCTCGCTGACCCCACAGGCAAGCAGGACCCACTCATCCCTGGTGAAGTGCGTCCTCTCATGGTAGGACCAGAGAGAGACCCCCATCCACCCCTCTCCCCAGCACCTGCACGGCTGCAGCATGCAAGGCAGAGACACAGTTGCTGTTTCACCCCTCCGTCCCCCCTACTCCTGTCTCTTGCTGAGGACAGCAGCCCAGCAGGCACCCTGCCAGCCCCTTCCACCAAGGTCAAGGACAATAATGCTCTCTGTGCTCGCGGGGCTGAGTCACGCCCAACGGCAGCAGATGGCATCTTCCCCGCCAAGCCCGGAGCTGTGGCGCTGCAGTTGGCAAGCCCCAAAGATCCCCCTTCCCGGGGTGTTCTCCTTCTCCCTCCTCCACGCTGGCACGCAGCAGAGTGGCTGAGGAGGCCGTCATACTTTCCGTAGCAGCCCTGAAAGAAGCCCTTTGCAGAGCAGGTCCTCCTGCCAGCCTCGGCCGCGCACAGCCTGTGGATGAAAGGCCAGGCTGCCCCCGCACATCTGCCGCCTGCGACGCACCACGGAGCAGGAGCCTTGGCTGCAGGGTACTGCTTGTTTCAACCCACAGCAGTTCTCCTCCTCCTCCTCCCACAGGAGAGACTCTTTGGTCTGCAGCTGAAGTCAACATACCATCAAGTCCTGCTCCTTGACATCATTCCTTAATTAATCTTCACCTACATCAAGGGCAGCTTCATGAAGACCTGACAGTGAATGCTGTACCTGTAGGTCTCCCTTCACAAACATGTATCAATCACATGTTCCTCTTTGTTGTTTCTTCCAGAGAATAAAAACTAACCACTCACTGAAGTTCTGAATATCACTGGGACCCGACATCCAGCACAGAGGATCAAGATTCCACAATCAGTTACGCTTCTTTGCTTTATAAAAGACATAGCATTTCATTAGCAAGGATTTCCACCTCTCCTTCTCAAGGAGTTGAAGTACAAGCTACAAGTCCATGAGGAAAAGATGAGACAATGTCATCCTGGGCAAAAATATTCACCTATCCCAGAAAGGTTCTCCTTTCTTGTCTGAAGGAAGGAGTCAGGCTAACCTGGCTTGACCCCTGTGCTGAAGAAACAAAGACGAGCAAGGTCCTCATACCCACTGTGGGCTTAAGTTTTGTCCCACTCCTTTAATAGAAGGCTGAGAAAGAAGAAAGATGATGCTTTAAATCAGTGTTCCTCTACCCCAGTAATGGAAAAGGGGGACAGTGAAAGAGCCTGCACAAGGACTGGATGGAGAGCAAAGGTCTTGTGAGCCACCAGACAGAGGACTAGGTGAGGCAGCACACTCAAGGCACACAAGGGAAAGGGAAGCCCACCTGCCTTAAGATGTGTAAGCTCTAGGAAAACAAGCCAGTTTCTATTCAGATGACCTAGGCACTAGAAGCACCAGATCTTGGCTATACCATCCCTCAATCCACCTGGAGCTTGTGCTTCCCGTGCCTCTGAGCTAAGAGGGCTTCACATGCTTCCTGACTGCGTACTTTGGCCGCCCACATCAGGGGCACAGAGGAGGTTCCATGGGAATGGAAGGAAGAACTTTTTCCCAGTGAGGGTGAGGGAGCCCTGGGACAGGCTGCCCCCAGGGGGTGTGGAGTCTCCTTCTCTGGAGAGATTCCAGCCCTGACCTGTCCTAGGGACCCTGCTTTGGCAGGGGGTTGGACCCCATGGGCTCTGGAGGGCCCTTCCCACCCCTACAAGTCTGTGATTCCCCTGTTGCTCAGCAGCCATGACAACAAAGGCTCAAAAAACACGGCTGGAGGGATATTACATGCACTGACCTGCAGGGAACTGAGCTTCCAATTGGCACATTTGATGGTGCCAGCACAACAGCTTGGTGGTGTGAGCCACCAGCTCATTTCCCAGCCATGTCAGACAGAGCTCAGTGCCTGGGCTCTGCTTTGCTGAAAACTACGAAGGAGATGAACCTATTACAGGCACATGAAATATCTGCACACCATGCTGGCTGCTGCTGGAGATGGGACAGAGCCCCTTCCCACTGAGCTCTATTAACCTTGGGAGGAACAAGCAGTGAAGCTTTAAGCTGGCTTCATTTCTCCAGCTCACTGGCTGCATGCACTTCCAACGGGCACGTTAGAGCTGTCACAGTTCCCTTTGAAGGACAAGACAGAGCCTGTCGCTGTGTGCAGGGAGGTGGCTCCTGACCAGACACATTCTGGAGACATCACTCCCAACAGGGATGGCAACGTGCTCAGGAGCTGCTCAGCAGAGAACAAGCAGCACTCAAAGCTCCTTCAGCACAACATGCTGCTACAACAGAGATGTCCTACATGCAGCAAGGCTGGTGCCTGTTATTAAACAGCCTGTCTGCTCCCTCCAGAAGATACCAGAGGTACAATTAGTTGGGTTGGCATTATCAGCAATGCCCTTGAGGTCCTGTGCTCCTGACAGCTAATGAAGAGGCACTGCTGGCTGTCAGTGTGTGCAGGGGGAGGCATTCATCTTTGTGGCAGCACCAATTAAATCCAGCAGGATCACACCAGGAGGACATAGGGATGCAACACAGGGAGCATGTGAAAGCAACTGACTGGTTTAACACTTCATTTAGGGATCTCCTGGAGAGAGTCCAGAGGAGGCTACGAAGGGGATGAAGGGCCTGGAGCATCTCCCCTGCAAGGAAAGGCTGAGTGAGCTGGGGCTGCTCAGCCTGGAGAGAAGAGACTGAGAGGGGATCTGATCAATGGGGATCAATAGCTGAAGGGTGGCACACAGGGGGACATGGGCAGCCTCTGCTCAGTGTCTGTGGGGACAGGACAAGGGGCCATGGCCTCAAGTTGGAGCACAGGGAGTTCCCCCCCAATGTGGGGCAGAACTTCTTCCCGGTGAGGGTGAGGGAGCCCTGGGACAGGCTGCCCAGGGGGTGTGGAGTCTCCTTCTCTGGAGAGATTCCAGCCCTGACCTGTCCTAGGGACCCTGCTTTGGCAGGGGGTTGGACCCCATGGGCTCTGGAGGGCCCTTCCAGGGAGTGTTCAGGAGGTTCAGCCTGGAGAAGAGAAGATGTTTAAGCCTTGTGTGAAAGACAACAGACGAGCAGGAGCTTCCCACATCCCTGTGCCCAGCTCCTCCTGGTGCAAACAGGATGCTTAGCTCAACTCAGGCAGGAATCAAAGTGCCCATCTGCTAACCACCACACTAACCATGGTGGCTTTTATGTGCCTGTGCCCCACTCCCCAGTACCTATGGGTTACACCCAGGTCCCTCAAACACAGCTAAGTCACCCAATTCGGTTCAGCATGAACACCAATGCCTCCCCCTATTACCCTGCTTACAGAGAGGAAAAGGAAAGGGCCACATACTCTGCACAAGGTTTTATCCTCTTAAATAAAACTAACAACAACCAGCAAATAAACCACAATCATTTGAATGAACCCAACACAGGACTTTGCTACATGTGCACATTTCCAACTAAAAAGGGGTTTGTTTAAACTCTCCTCTGGTTTCTGTCCAGCATGAAACATTGCTCTGAGTGGGAGAGGGATTGCTAATAACCACTGACATCACTAATCACCTTGTGGTCCCCCTGCCTCCAGCCCAGAAACACTCCTGCACACAAGTTTCACCCCTGTAAATTAACTTTGGCAGCACAGAGGAAAAGAAAAGGCAAAAAAAAGGAACAACTTTAAGTACTAAACCATGTCATGACTTAAGGAATGAACAGAATGTTTTCAAAATGCAAATTAAAGGCATCTGTATGTTAATTACAGCATCAAAACTGCAGGAGACTTGTCTCCACACACATTTCTTTCATTCATCTCCAGCGATGGCTGCGTACAGAGAATTAGCTTCATAGTACAAACCTACTCCCACATACATTCCCAAAATAATTTGCATGTATTACCAATAAACAAACACACTAACACACCAGTTTTCAGGCTGCCTACACACTCAGCAAAGAAGAGGAGGGCTATTGCCTTTGGGATTAAAGCTAAAATTACTTTTGATGCAAGGAAAAAAAGAACACAGGAGCAGCTTCAGCACCACCCATGTAACCCAGTGCTCATTTCAACTGATAAAACAAAACACCTGCAAACAGAGCAGGTTGCTAGGTAGCTCTCACCTCATAGAATCATCATCTGAGTTGGAAGGGACCCCAAGGATCACAGAGCTCCAACCCTCCAGGCCTGGAGCTACACAAGGTTGCCCAGGGCCCCAGCCAACCTGGCCTGCAACACCCCCTGGGATGGGGCATCCACTACTTCTCTGGGCAGCCTGTTCCAGCCCCTCACCACTCTTTCTGTATAAAACTTCCCCCTAATATCTAATCTAACCCTTCCTTCCTTTAGCTTTAATCCATTCACCTCCTGTGAATGCTAACAGAACCTTGGCTATAATCTATTTTTCTCTAGCACACTTAACGAGCTGGGGTTTGCTGCTGCCAGCCTGTAACACTGACTTGTAGATGGAGTTGCTAAGAGGATACAGCTGACAGACAGGCTCCTTGGATGATGGGGGCTTCATTCTGCTCCCTGTCTTCCAGCTCAGGGGGAAGGGCACCCCAAAAACAACCAGTCTTACTGTTAAAAACTGATGCAAAGGAAGTATTAAGTGCCTCAACCTATGCCTCATCCTCTGTCGCTATGCTTTGCCCCACATCCAACAAAGAATGGAGGTTCTCCTTGCCCCTCCTATTTAGAGAAACAGTATTTATTGTCCTTTACAGCGGTATCTGAGTTAAGTTCTAGCTGGGCTTTGGCCCTCCAGATTTTCTCCCTGCACAGCCAACCAACACACTTGCAGTCCCCCTGAAACATCTGGTCCTTCTTCCAAAGGCCACAGGCTCTCCTTTCTTTCCCCCCCCTTGCAGACAAATCTCCCTGGTCACGTACTCCACTGCTCATCTTTGGGCACATGGGGATGGGCTGGCTGCTCCTGCACTTGAAAACTGCCTTCTCAAAGAGCATCCAGCCTTCCTGGACTCCTCTGCCCTTCAGGACTGCCTCCCAAGGGACACTGCCAGCCAGGCTCCTCAGCAGCCCAAACTCTGCCCTCCACAATTCCAGGGTGGCAAAGAGAAACCTGGCAAAACCCTCATGGAAGTCAGGAGTGCTGCTCAGCGCACAGGGTCACATCCTTTAGACACATCTACCCCCAAGAAAAAAACCCACCCAAGCAAAAATCCACAACTTAACCCAAGTTTAGGCTTTCAAAGAGTGATGGGTGCTATTGTCACAACCTCTTTATCCTCCCACAGCAACCAGGGAGCCCTCCTAACTGGCAGCACTGGTGTCAGCAAACCCACATGCTGTCCTGATAAGCTGGTGATGCTGAGTTACAGATTCCTCTGGTACCCCACCTCAGAACATCCAATATAACCTAAGATAACAACCAGGTACATTTGAACCATCACTGTGATGCTCTGTGGCACAGCCCCATGCCATGATCAATCCCACTTTACACTGAAATAAAAACCCCACCATCCTCCTACATTGCCCAGAGGTGACTGAAAAAATTGTGAATGAACATATTTTAAAAATTAACCTTTTTTTTTTGCCCTTAAATTGAATTATTCATCACCTTCAGCTTCTGTTCTGGCAGAGCAGATGTGGCTATTCATCACTGTCAACAACACTGCAAAGGCTTTTTACAGGGGGTAGAATATCCTACCTGGAACCACTTCAAAAAGGAACTTTCCAGGACTTTCTTCATTGCAGGGATGCTCAATGACTCTGTTGCCAGGCAGAAAGATGGTACCCTAAAGAATAGAAGAAACAATGAACGTGGGATTAGAACTGGTACCATGCTTCTGGGGGAGCAATGCTGCTTCTCGTTTAGACTGAGCTATACAGGAATTTGTGGTGCTGCACTGTGGTAGCTGGGTTCTAAAGTGAGACTGAGGAGGGATTATTCACAGAATCCCAGGCTTATAGGGGTTGGAAGGGCCCTGCAGAGTCCATGGGGTCCAACCCCCTGCCAAAGCAGGGTCCCTAGGACAGGTCAGGGCTGGAATCTCTCCAGAGAAGGAGACTCCACACCCCCTGGGCAGCCTGTCCCAGGGCTCCCTCACCCTCACCAGGAAGAAGTTCTGCCCCACATTGGGGTGGAACTCCCTATGCTCCAACTTGAGGCCATGGCCCCTTGTCCTGTCAAAACCAACATCCCAGGTCAGAACAGCCCTGTAAGGATTGCTGTGTCCAACATGGAAAGCAGGTTGTGCAGAGTCACCTCCCTCAAACACTGATACTTTTCACTGAAAACAGATGAAAAGAGGGTGATGGGTTTAAACTAGGAAAGGGGAGA
>VZTU01015878.1:0-42200 GCA_013400835.1 Zapornia atra
ATCCTGCTGTCCACCAGGTCCCTTTTCCCTATACCGCTCTCCAACAGAACTCTCATGCTTGCTCTTCAGCTTCTGGGGTTTTTTCTTTAAGTGCTGTGTGCTTCAAATACAGACTTAAAGGGTTTTTTCATGTGTGTAACTGCTCATTTCACAAAGACATGAAGCATAGAGCAAAGTAGAACAACACATGTACCTTTACAGTGTTCAGAAGCTGCTTTCCCCTTTCTGGAAAGCACCAACACCCAACTCACTTTTTTCCCCTCCAGAAAAAGCTTTAGAGAGGCAGGAAGCATGCACCTATGTCAGCACACTGACGGTAGGCTTTGAAGCATGATGCCAATACAACACTAGAGAAAAATAATTCAGGAATTTGTGTTAAGACAAAATCTGCTAAAATATAGGCATCAGGCTTTATTAAATGAAAATTTCATTATTTGTAGCGAATATATATTGAAGGCACATATTAGAGAAGAGAAAAAAATGCAGTCTTGTCTTAAGTATAGATTATACTACTGGGAGCTTGTACCTGTAGAAAAAGGTAGGACTAACACAAGATGGACTGTGGATTAACTTTAGGTGGTTAGTCTTGGTACAGAAGATACCAGGTGATGTTGAACAGATACAGAAAAAGACGCTAACAAGAGGAACATGACATTGACATCAAGGTCTCAGAAAATGCATGTCATTTCTTGCTAAGAGGGAAAAATAAGATTTCTGATAAGACAACCCCTTTTGCTTAAAAACAACTTTCCAACTATGTCAGAAGTTGGAAAGCAACAAGCAGAAACTTATTTATCTGAAAGTCAAGCAATCAGCATTAAACCATGGGGATTTCCCACCTTTATCAAGTGCACTTCTCCACTAAGACGTCAGTTTCTGGGCATAAAAGCCTCCAGTAGCAAAGCAATGAAGACTCTTGAGAAGATGATGCCCCTAGGGCAAGTTAAAGCACCCAAGTCACCTTATGGAGCATCCTCACCAGTTCACTAGTTGTTGAGCAGAATTGCTATCCAGACAAATCTCAGGAATGAACTTATTACCCCATAATTTACCAAACAAATAGTCAAGGGGACAGGGAGGACCAGACACTGAAGTAGAAGCACGCCTCAGAGAGCATTTTCCTGATCCTGAATCCTTCAGTATAACTTCATTACCATTTTTAAAATATGTGACCAGTGAGCATGGAACAGTATTTTCAAGATAGAGAAATTCCTAACTGCTTGTTTATGACAGCCACCTGTTCTGGTTTGCTCCAGCTGCCAGAAGAACTCAGCAGGATGACAAGACACAAGAGCAAGTAGGGTCCTGAGGCCCCACTCAAGCGCTGTCTCCAAGGAATGGTCACCTGAATTAAACCCTGGGTAAAAAAAAAGGGTCTTCATCTGGACCCTTCCAGACATCCCTACCAAACTCATCCATTCTGTGAGGTATCACACAGATATACAACGGGCTTCTCCTTCCCTCAGAAGTGTTACAGTCTATACAACACGGGCCTACACACAGAGACATGAAGTGATTTACTACAGTTACAAAGGAGGTCAGTGGCAGAGGTAGACATCAAATGTGAGCCTCAGCAGTCTCTGTAATCCGGCTGTCCATTGAACTTTGCTGGCTGTTAAGCACAAAGATACAGGACCAAGCAAAAACCCCTGGTGAACTCACATCAAACCAGTCAAGATTGAGCAACAAAAAAGCTCGGTGCTGTAGACAAGGCAAACACAGAAGCAGAAGCAAACCCTACAGCCCAGCAGTGCGAGACACAGCTGACAGTGGGGATTTTCCTGGGAAAGACAGTAAGGAAAATACTTTCTTCAGGCTTTTACACACACACACAAGTGATTTACACATAGCTATGAGATGTAATTAGCATATTGGTCTCAGGAAGAGTTTTAATCAAAGCATTAATACAACTTACTGAAAGCATAGCTTTACATTAAATGTTATCAAAGTTACTCACTCATATATTTTCATTATTGTAGTCCATTTCTCTGGTAACACCATTAGCAAAGACACAGGAGATCATCACCAAATACACATAAAGAGACTTTAATGAAGAGCAGACTAGGTATGCTTGTCTGGTCTTTCTAAGACAGTTCTTCAACTACCACAATCCAGTCAAGACTGGAGATGGAGATTCTAACTATGCTGAAATAAAAACACTTTCACAACCTACACAGAGCAAGCAACACCTACGTGAATTTCATCCAGTTGGATTTGCAACCTTTGTGTGTTAGTTACTTCTGAGGAAAGTCAGGGGAACAGCTCTTTTCTGGCAAGGAAGACAATGACATTCAGAACATATGTTTTGGGGTTTTTTTTTAAAAAAAGGACATCCAGATATTATTTCCAAGACAAACTGGCAAAATAATTAAGCTGGATCTAAAGAAGATGTCAACAAGCTAAGGATCAGAAGCACAGATGCAGTTAATAGCCCCCAGTGTCCTGCCCACAGAATTTCCATTTGGAGTTTTCTTAGAGACATATTTTAGCAAAGTTACATGCTGTTGTGCTTAATGGGGAGCATCTTGTCTGTCCAGGAGGGATCCCTTTCTCATTTATAATGTGAGGCAATGCCCTTTCAACAGATTAACTTGTTTTAGCAAATTCTGCCAAGAAAAATCTACCTTAAGGCTTAGAGAAAAAAGGTGTAAAAATTAGGCGTCAGCAGAAGACTCGCTCTGAGCCAGCGTCAAACATGAAAGAGACAACTCACCATCTCTGTCAACCTGCCCCTGAGACCTGCTGAGCTCAACCAGTCTTCCCAGTCTCTGTGGCAACAAACTGCAGCCATCAGACCAGGTGGGGAAGAAAAAGGGAACACATCTTGATGAGGCCAGGCACTTTTCCCACCCATCAGCTAAATGACATACTCGTCTGTTCAAAAAAGTCCCTATTGTTCCATATTTACACTCAGGACACCACCCACCTCCTTCCTGAAGATACTCTTCACTTTCAAAAGTGTGCTTCTACTGTACCTGGCCCATTGAGGGTGTCCCTGCCCATAGCAGGGGGGGTGGAACTAGATGATCTTTGAGGTACCTTCCAGCCCAAAGCATTCTATGATTCTATTTATTTTCCCTTTTCTCTTGCTCACGCCTTACACCTAAAGCATCACTAACACACGCCACAAATCAGGGGGTAAAGCACAGTACTTGTCTCTGGGCCACTTCACCGGGCCTAATCTATCACAGAATTTAGATTCCCTATAGTACAATCCCTTCCTTTAGGTGACAGGCACCTAAAAGCCATACTGCCATAACATCCGAAAACCAATCAACAGCACCACTTTATTTCCCCAAAGACAGCAATTATTAGAATTAATGTAAAATAATGCCTATGCATAGGCTCAGAATAAACTCACTAGGACAAAAGCTGTATATTAGATACCTGTGCAATTGTTGCACTTGTAAACCAGTATCGCTCCCCAAGTATCAGTTTTCTTTCCAACCCACGTAATTTGTAGACCAAGGTGTTTTTATATACTGGTCAGCACTAGGGTTCCATTTCCTTTTGCCAGAAGTTATAAATTTGACTAGACAGCAACAATTGCTTTTTAATCTAAGCAAACTGATCTGTCAGAGGCAATCAGTGTGGTGAAGCTATCCCAAGAGAATCCTAATAATCCCGATGAATCACTCGGCGCTGTATGAAACTCAATAGTTGAACTCTTGGCACAGAATGTCACAAGCCGTTAATGCAGCAAGTACATACAGCTGCAAACAGCTGGCTAGGGGATGCAGGCCTTCACAGGGTTGGCATTCCTGCTGAATTTCTACACCTTTTGGCATTAACCAGTTTCTAATCATATTAGCATAATGGTTTGGGGTTTTTTTTAACAATTTCTCATGGAAAAAACATAACAGACATTTACAGATATTATTTGGTGTCCCTCTCAGTGGGCACACACTACATTCAGAGAAAATGGTCCAGAAAAATCTGGGTGAGAAACTGGAAGGGTTCTGTTTAGCAATATACAATGAAATAAGGAGACCAAAAAGGATGGAAGACACTTTTCAGAGAATGCTTCGATGGACCTCTGCAAGCCCTTCTCATTGGTGCCTTGGGCTTACCTGTAAAGTTGCAAACGCATGAAGCAAGCATTTTAAAAATAACATGCTACAACTAAATTATGTGTCCCATAACGGAAAGTTATGCAAATAATGTCCCTTTTAAAACCCCAACTAAAGGTGCATAGGAAAGCCATGCTATTTTAAATTTAATTTTATTCATTTGCTCTATTAGATTCTTACAACTACAACTAGAAATACTGCTTTGTACACGTTAACTGTGGATGTTTTGTACTACCTAGCTGCATAGAGCTATTTCCAAATGAAGCAAAGTATCAGAGTTAAGACAGTAACTTTATACCTAGTTTCCTTATGTGCTGCGATTCCTATTGCTCTAAGCTACAGGTATTCCCACACAAGCACATTAACTCTCTCACTGTCCTCAAAGAATAAAGAAATTGTTGCAGGGACAAGGTTGTCTATAAAATGTGTATCACAGTCTCCAGTCTATCAGCTGTGTGATCAACTATAGTAAGTCTGGGTGCAAACAGATGGTCTAGCTTGAAAAGCACTTATCTTTACAACTCAAGAATCCCTGAGGAAGTTTAATCTAGTTGATTTAAAGCTTTGGTTCTTAGCATCCGTTTAGCAGTCGGCCAATTTTACTTCTTAACTGCAAGAACATTCTTCTATGGACATGCTAAAAATTCTTTGTAACAATGGCTGCATATACAAACTACTGATTTGCCCCCAATTTTAACAGCCTAACTGAACACCCACCCATTATTTCAAAACGAAGGTAAAGAACACACACACACACACACAAAATATCCAACCAGGAGGATGAAATTGAAAGCCTGCTTTACTTAGTCTGCATAAAAACCATCCAGTTAGCAGCATTACAACAAGAAAGCAGAATCTCCACAGCCTAAAACACTGATATGCAGCATTTTTACTATATAATTAATACTAATATTGCATATATTCTTGAAATACATTTTACATAATTAAAAATGCTTTGGGTTTATGTAACATGTATTTAATATATAGCTGCTTTATACTTATTTCAGTATTTCTGGTTCTATATTATATATAACAGCATGGAAACCACAGAGAAAAATAAACTAGCCTTAAAAATCTGAAAAGCTGTCTTGGGTAAACACCTTCTTGTTCTTCCCTCCTCAACACCTGCATTGTGTTCCAAAAGCTTGTGGTAGAGATAAAAGGTGCTAAGTACAGATATCTCTGCCTGGTAAGAATTAAGAGAGGCTCATCCATTTCCTCTTACCACAGTTGATATTTATCAGTCCGTTAATTAACCAGATGGTTTTCTTCTTTCTTTCTTAGCTTTCTTTCTAACATGGAAAGAAAACTCCCATAGAGATAGTACTAGCCTTGTTTTCTGATTTCTGCAAAGGGAAGCAATTACTTATTACCTGGCATGGAGGATACAAGAATGGTAGCCAGTAAAGGAATAGGTTCAATTTAATAGTGCAGCTATTTGGCTTCCTAAATTGCCCACTCCAGAAAGACCTTCTGTAGAAAGTCTCCTAGAAAGCAATCTTGTATCAGAAGAGTTTGTAGGGATTGACCAGTGTAAAGGATCCCCAGCAAGCAGCTGTTTCGAAGACTGTTCTGATTTCTTCTAGAAACTATGCTGCCTTCTTTTCCTCCTCACACCTCTGTTGATTAATCAAAAGACTTGAGGTTGATCTCAATCATGAACCAACAACTTCTGTTTAGCACACATAAAAAGAGAAGTATCTCAGGCAGGGTGGGGAGGGGGGAACAAACCTTGAATAAATTCTGCTTTCCACTCGGGTCTGCCAGAATAGCAATTGAGGGGTGGGGGAAATCACAGCAAAACACTTAGAGAGTATTGCTTATCTGCATACTGTGAGGGACAAATAAGGGTGTGTTTTCTCCTCTAAACCTTTTGCATAAATAAGTAATCTGAGCAAATTTCTTCCCCTTTCCTTGCTCTGTGCACCATATATCCAGGCTGGACATCACTGAAGAGAGCTTCCACTCCTGCTCAGGTCTGGAACAGGAAGAGCAAAGCTTTGCTGAGGCACCGAGCTTGTACAAGCAGAGCTCAATCAGCTCATTAGACTTCAGTAACAGCCCAACTAAGCTAAGACTACAATTTTGAGTTTATACCCTTCAACAGAGAGTTCACATGCTTCCAAAGTGGGGGTGCTCCTAATGTTTTTCTACTGTACCTGCAGAAGTCTCCAAGTCTCTGGAAAATTCAGGCAGCCACCTTCTCCCTCTCATTCCATTTGCAATCTTATCGACTATGGAACATACAGTAGAAGTCATTAAGCTACATTTCACAGTTTATGGTTTTAATGGTTTTGCAACATTAGATGCACAACACATTTTCAAGCATCAAAAGCTAGGCTTTGCTATCTAACATTTCATAAAGATAATAAAAGTTAATGAGTGCTCATGATCTATGATCTGACAAGACATCTGTTCTTTCCGAGATAAAACACTCACGCTGCCTTGTTCTAGCACAGTGGGAGAGAACAAATAGAAACCAATTAATCATTCCAAACGATAAGCCATATTAAGTTATAGTTTCTCAACAGGCTTTTCCTACCCTCATTGCTAATAGGGCACAGGTGTCCTAAAAACACAGTCTTGCAATGCAGTAATTAAATCCTGCTATCTTCACTTGGTCAGCTCCAGCAGACAGCACTGTCTGGCACTGCAGCAGGAAAAAACCTGTTCAAAACCAGCCATAGCAAGGTTGTAGTCCAGTATTCCCAGCTCTATTCCCATTTCCTACACATTTTCACCGTGCTTTTTTTATCACAGGAGTGTTTGAACAAAATTTCCCTCTGACCTCTCAGGGGAGTATAGTTGGTACAAATGTTACAAGAAACGCTACAAGATACTTTGTACAGGACCTGACTAACACCTATACAGTGGAGGAAGGAGTAAACTGCTTCTGAACCATTTGTGAGGCTGCGGCAGCTGAGAGATGTGTCATGGGGAACTGCTGAAAACATTAAAGCTCTGCACTCTGTTTCCAAACCAGTTGCCAGTAGGGATTCCATTTGAGAGCAAATTTAGTTTGTTGAGACCTCTGACGCCTACAGAATAATACAAAAGTGAAGAAAAAAATAATCTTGATTCTTTTTTTTCCTCCTTCTCTCAGCCTTATGGTGTGACGTGCTTTGGACGCTACGCAGGAGAACGCAAGGTTTCCGTTTCCTGCAAAACGCTGTATGTCACCATGAAAGAGAACATGTGAAATGAAGAAAGAAAAAAGTAATAATCCCAAACTGCAGAGTAGTTAATGATCAATTATATTTACAGTAAAAACCCTGGGATAAAGATAAAAAAATCTCGGTTTACAGAACAAAACCAGAGACAGATAAATCCTGACAAATACTTTGTATCGCTCCAAACACTGTCCTGCTAGCAACCTACCTTGCAGAGGCACACAAAGAAATAAGCTATATAGTCAGGGAACAAAGCACCACTCAACTGTGCAGAGAAGCAAAGTACTTCTGCTAAATGAAGGACCGGAGATAACTGGGATTTAACGCTACGCTACGTCCTCCCCCCACAGCCTCAAACACCTAACCTATCTAACCAGGCTAAGCTTCCTCAAGCATGCCAGAGATGAACTGCATCTCTCCACTGACTGAAGCAACAGCCTAACCAGCTTCCACTGGATTGCCCTGCTGGAAGACCCAATCCTTCTGCTAACTAAAAGCAGTGTTCTCTTTGAACCGCAGCATAAGAGATTAAACCGACACTTACACATAACACAAACAGAACCAGAAGGGAAATAAAGCCAGTAAGTCTATGTTTAAAGCGTAGCACAAAGGAAAATTACTCCAGCACCACAGAATCGATATGGTCCACAGGCTTCTCCCCCAGGCCCCCAGAGAGGTTGTGTGTGCTTTACATTCAAGCAAGCAGCATCTGAAAAAGCAGCACCAAGCAGCCCAGGCGGATCAGCTGGTGAACTCGGGCTACACACGTATTAAGTACTTGGTGTAAGAAAACACACATGGATCAGTACTGAACAGTGTGCACCAAGGACCCAAACCTTGAGATTTACATGTCTGGGGGGTTCGCTATGCCTGAACTCATCTACCAACTCTTCACATCAGTTAGGCCTTCCAGGTATAATTAAATGCTCATCCATCAGCATTTGGTACGGTTTTGGATCACGCTTTTCTGTTTAGTTTCTCCTGGAGAGAATACAGTTTGAATCCTCTGAGGCAAAAAGAGCGACAACCAGGGATGCCCAGACTAAAAAAAACCACCAAACCAAAACCCCCACACTCCTAGCCTGAACCAAAAGAATACTGTAGGCCTAGCCTAGGGTCCCTAAAAAGCAGTTATGCAAATGCACCATCTACCCCAACACGTGCACCTACTTACCATCAAAAACACATGCTGATGAGCCACTGCTGTGTATTTTTAGAACACATTACTCAAATAATATGTAATTTTATACAAATTTTGACACGAGATTCTAATTATTATGGTCTTGCCAATTAACCTCAGGTTCCTTCCTTGTGCATTTGTTTATGCCCATTCATATACTTTGACAACACATTCTCAAACGCTGTTTCCATGACAATTTATATTATAGTAGGATTAATAATAATAATAATACAGGGGGGAGGGAAGAATTAGCCACCCACAAATACACACAAGCTTGTCTCATTCAGATTCTGGTAAAAATATTAAAATTTAATAATACCTTTGGAACATACAGTTATGTCAAGGAAAGTAAAGGCATTCAAACAAATGGATATAGATCTTAAATAGTATTTACAAATTCTAAACTGCAAGTTGACTATAAATTCACAAATACTTTAAATATTTAGTAGAATATAGTGTAAATTCTAATATAAATTAGATATTAACTTCATCTGGTTTTTTTCCAGTGATAACAGTCTAACCTTTACATACTATATACATTAAAATACTAAAAAGTTATAAAATTTTATTTCTGTTACTATGCAAAGAGATGGAAAATACATCCGATCTGTCTTGTCCTGTACAATAACCAAACTGAACTTTCTATAGTATTCTATGCAAAAATAAACGGCACTTTCACATGCAACAAGGCATAAAAAGTACAAGTCTGTCCATCAGTAGAACGTATGCCATCTGGGTGCAAAGGAAACTAAAACGTAAATGTCATTCAACCATGTAGCTGAAAATCGTAAGTAAACTGTGGAAAGAGATTCTGACAAAACTTCCCGACTCAGACTGAAGGAATAATGAAAAGCATGTGAACTGATTTCCGTACAGATCTGTCATTTTTAAAGATGAATATACAGCATACTAAGAAGCTTGTCGTGACAGTATCAAAGTCACTTTGACAACACATAATGGAGGACAAGCCGACGATCCTGTATGAATTCTAAAGCCCAGCCCCGCCAATGGGCTGCAGCATCTAGTCTGCTTGTCTATTGACAGTTTCCAAAATTACATCTGCCACTCTGAATTGCATATCAGTAATCAGAAGAGTCTTCCAGACTTCATTATGCCATTGTGTAACCATAGCTTCCACAGTGCAACGCCACAAGAAGCCTGTCCTTAAGGATTTCTTTACTTGGGTATTCGGGTAACTTGAGCATGTTGATACTGAAAAGAAAGGCAAGAAACAAAAAGCGACATCATGGTTCAACAAGAAACCCAACAGTAAAGTTTTCTGATGAAAAACCCTGAGGATGTCACGTTTATGGAAGAAAACCTGTGCTGCATTACAGTACCATTGAGCATCTGAATACACTGCAAGAAATTAAAAGGGTTTTTTCACTTCAGTAAATTGCAATGCAGTGTGTTAATTTGAATATTCCCTTATTGATCCCGCTGCCTTTAGTTAAGCAAAATGAAGTAGTAAACAATGAGTGAACACAATGTAACATCATCTAGGTTAAAACCTGCCACTTTCATGTTGGATAGTGAATACTTTAAGCTGTCTAAATTTTGGCCTTTTAATGAAAATATTCATAAGAGCTATACTTTTGACTGCAGCTGACATGGAAAAGTAGAATTTTTAAGATCTTTCAATGACACTAGTTAACATACCATGTGCTTGATGTTGGTAAAAGATTTGCAGTATATGGCACAGCTGCAATTGTAAAATTTTGCAATCCGCTGCCACCCATTATATGGGCAAAGCCACCATGAGGCACCCTGGAACTGAGAAAATTCACAGAAATCAGACCATTATAACAACGTTGTAAGCCAGAAAATACATTCTTTACACTGCAAATACCTCTTTTACTGCTATATGGGACCAGTTACCAATACTTTTATCAAGGCTCCCCCCCTTCTTATCCATATCAAAATTATTTTAATTACAATATTGAATAATGCATTAGTCCATCTACACTAGGCATCAAATTGTTTACAAAGAGGACTCATTTCCACAAACAGTTTTTGTAACAATGTTATCTCTGTTTAGGCAAGCACTGATGGTTATTTACATTTACAATTAAAGAAATACTGCATCATAAAAAAAGTTTATTCTCCAATTACTATCTGCTCCCCACAACAGGAAGGATGGGGACATACTACAGCAACATGAGCAAAGGGACACAAAGGTAGTAAGGGACTGGAGCACCCAACACAGGAGGACAGCAAGTTGAGACTGTTCAGCCTGGAGAAGGGTCAGGGGAATCTAATCAAATGTGTATAATAAATACCTGAAGGGAGGAAGGAGGAAGACAGAGCACGTGTCTCAAGATGGAGCACCCAGTGGTACTCAGTAACAGGACAGGAGACAAAGGACACAAACTGAAATCCAGGAAGTTTCCATTTTTTTTTACTGTGAGGTGGTCAAACACTGGAACAAGTTGTCCAGAGATGCTGAGGTGTCAGCACTCCTGAAGACAATCAAAAACTGCCTGGACATGATCTTGGGCATCCAACTCTAGCTGACCCTGCTCTGAGCATGAGGTTTGACTAAACCTCCAAAGGTCCCTTCCAATCTCAGCTACTCTGCAATTGTGTAGCTGGCAAAGACAGAATCTGATGAAACAAAATAAACCTTCCCTAAGATACATGCAGCAGTTAGAATTTTGCATTACAGGTACTTGTACTAAAAACAATGCTCCCAGATTCACAAACCCAAAGCGACCATAAAAACCAGCAGCAAGAACAGAAAAGAATGAAGTAATGTTTCCACTCGCACTAAAACCTGACAAAAATGCAAAAGAGTGAGGGTTGCTACTGCCTAATGTTAAAGAGCTGGGAGAGAGCTCACAGTAATGCTTTTGAAACATACCTCTAAGAGTCAGCTATAGTATCCAACACGTAAATCTATCACCTAAGCTTAATGATGGCAGCACTGGGCATATATTTCTAGCACTGGTATATAAGGCAACCACTATGGAGGGAAGTACTGATTATTTGCAGCATACTATTTCTGACATACAAATGGAATTGTGCTCACAGTCACAGTTGAGAACGGTTGTAAAGATTTTTACAGCAGTACTCTTTTATACCATATACTCACGTTTCTAAGTCAGTACTGCTTCCCCTGCAGTGGCTTTTTTTCCCCTCCGATGAACCAAGAGAATTCCACATTCAAATCGGCAGTAACACAGACCTAACAGCTCAAAATTTCTCATGCAGCCGACTGTTAGCTGGAAGGTTTTACAATCTAACTTACTAAAATGCTTGCATACAACAGGTCAAAATCATACAGCGTGACCAGGGCTTTGAATGTTTAAAAGTAACAGCTGCCAACTTATGCTTCCAAGAATGAGTTTTGTTTCCAAGCAAAACACTACCGATAAGCAGAGAAAGCCTTCCAGTTATGTCCAAGCGATATCACATGATCTTAGCTCTCCCACCCCTTGTGCAAATATCCTTCTGCAAGAGCCAGAATACGATTTCCTATCTTTGGAAACTTCAATACTATTAAATGTTGAAGTTTACATCTGAATCCTAGCTTTTTTACCTATTTTCTCACTGACAGATTTTGTATAAGTTTACCTAAAATGAAAACGGTGTAGAAGAGGTAGTTAGAAATCCAGTCCCCTTAAAAGCAATCACGCTTATCTGTCACATTTATCAAATATGCTGAATTTCTGTTAAAATAACATGTAGTTTATTTCTCAACACAAACTACAATCCCCCTAAAAAGCTCAACCACAATCCTGGTACCTGCACAATGCCAATAAGGTAGAATAATGTATCATAAGTTGTCAACATTTCCCTCCAACTGTTAATTAAAATTCTGATCTAAAATTGCCAATGGATAATTAACAATAATTTAGCCAAGTTCTACTATAAAGACGAAACAGATCAGAAGGTGGGAAAAAAGTAAAAACACGTGGATTTGGCATTACCATCTCAAGCAGCTGTCAGCAGAGAAAAAGTAGGTGGTGCATAAGTGCACTTTCTGGTGCATAAGTGCACTTTCAGACCTCCAACATGAGGCACAGGAATATTTTTGCTTTTTCTTGAATGCTAAAACCTCCAAACACACAGGATCTGCTATTCAAACACTGCTCGTGACAATGACTGTTAAGGGATGTCTCAAAATTGGCACTAATGATGAATGCAATGGTATCTCCACTAAAACTACCAAAGCAAGATTTCTTTACATTGAAGAGAAAAAAGGCATAAGAATGAGGGAAGATGACAAAAGGCAAAGTTTAAGAAATATTTGGAGATGTCAGAAAAAAACACTGAAGACAATTTGCTGAATTTCCATCTCTGACTGGTAAAAAAGAACACCACCACTTCACACACATACAAAAATCAAGTAAGGGAATATGCAGAAGAGGTAAGAGGGAAAAGGAAAAAAGATAAGTTTGAATGCAGTGTGCCAACCAGTACACACATTCTTCACTACAGAAAGGAGACACCAGAAAGAGATCAGAGGTTGAAGTCATGTGTACTTTTAGTGTACAGTTTTACCTCGGATACTGGCCTGTACCAGGCTAACTGGTGTTTTGGCTCTTAGGCAACACAGCACCTAAATCCTCCAATCCCAGAAACTAGGATTGTCTAAAGATCTGTGTGCAAAACTGCCAGGCACATACCACTATTAGAGGTAATTTCAAAAACTTAATTTTTTATGGGAAAGATAGGCATTCTGCACTTCAATCAATGAAGAAAAAACACAATGGTTTCCTACTAGCTGATACAGAAAAAAAAAAATATGTTTTTAAATTGCAGCTCAGAGTGCTTAAAAATATAAAAAATTTCTTCCCTACTAACAAGAAATAGGTAAGTCAGTCAAAATGAACTGTGCATATTAATCACACAACATAATTGTTTACTTGAAAGTGTCTCTTACAATCCAGCAGACAATCCCAAATGGCACAAAAATACTGGATGTCACTTTAGTATCATTTGGAATGTTTTAAGCAGCTTTGGGAACATGGGCTTACTTCTTAAAGAATCTTATTTGCCACCTAGCTTTAGAAATGGGCTAGTCCACTAAAAATGAAAGACCAGCAGCTGGTGTGCAACAGTTGTGCAGTTAGAATTGCAGGAAACATTTCTGCAGAAGGCAAAGAGACTGATGTGCAGAGAACCAGCTTAAATTGTCTGTGATCCCTAAAAACAGTGAAATTTGTAATAAATCAAGTGAAACTAATAGAATTTGAAGACCATGCCATTTGATGATATATCTGTGACCGAAATTCCTCAGTATAAAAGACAAGGTTTGATGATCTTAATTTTACTGTTGCTTAACCACAAAACTTATAAACAAAAGGTCAACTACTCTCCTAATCCTAGAATATCAAGGGAACATCAAATTAAGAAGATGGTGCAATCGTTACCTGCCACCACAAAAAGACACAGCTCAGGTGCCACTTGTACATCTGTGGATCCACTTTGCACAACCTCAGCCTACACAAACTTGGCGACTCACCCAGCTCACACGGGCATTTATTGGTCAAAACCTTCTTCTACTACCCTCAAAGAATGAAGTAAATAAAAGTGGCTTTCCCTGAAGAGCTACCACCTTTTGGGACAGAAACTCCATATAAAGCAGTCTTGCATAAGGCTACATCTTTACTTGATCACGACACGCTGTGCTGATGTTGAATTCAACTCAGCTTTAGAAGAAAGATGTTGTGTTTACACTGACTGAAGTGATACCTAGTTATCTCGTATATTAAAGCCTATATTGATTACTGGAGAAGCCAAGAGCCACATAAATATGCAACAGGAAGAAGAATATAAAGCACAGATAAATTCACTACTGCCCTGTTAAAAATTGCCTGGGACAGCAACTTAACTACACAAAGGCCTCTTGCAAAGTAGTCAAGTATAATAAGTAAGTAATCCATCATTTCACTGGCAGAACAGGCAGCAAAATTATTAAGACACACTTTGTCCACTCTGATCAACACAGGGAACACCAAAGTATGTGTAACAGTTTCTAGTTATGTGCTCGTGCATGGTATTCCAAAGTCTCACGACTCATTTCAGAGCATCCAGACAATGTGTTTGCTGCTACAGAGGAGTTTCTCACCTGCCGGTAACGAACTGTAATAGCAACACTCTCTCTTCCTGAGTTAGTTCTTCCACAACGTCCCAGAACCACTAAATGACAAATAAGTTATTTTCTATTAAATACTTGCAGTACTTGAAAAGATAATGGTAAAACAACAAAAGGAATATTTACATGTTTGCTACTTAAATGATTGAAATTTTCACATGAAACTCAACTTAATCATTTAATACAGGAATATAGTACAAAAATCCTCCACAAGCTTCAGCCAAAATAAGCTTCCTTAAACACAAAAAAAGACAACAACAACAGCAGCATTATTTTTGGATTAAAATGCAACAGCCTACATTATTAAAAAAAAACTTTACCTGAATGACTTGGTCTCCTCTCTCATAGCCACTGGTGTATTCTGTATTTTTCAGCCAATCATTCACATCAATTTCTGGCATACCCGACAACAAAAGCTCCTTCAGAAGAGGCACACAGATTGTGATTAGTCCTCCTGACTAACCATTAATTTTAAGTGTTTCAGCTATTTTAAAAGTAATGCTTTGAGAAGCATAAAAATCACAGTGCTCTTTTTGTTTAATTGCAAACTCATGGAACCTACAACTAAACTTTAATACAAGATTGTTGAATTCAGGTAGCTTCACACGATTAAGCACACAGTATGAAAAGGCAGAAATTACTGCCAAAGAACCTAGAAGAAAAACACTCAGTTTTAGCATGACTTGAGGCAAAACTCAAGATATCTCAGTTACAGAAGATCAAATCACCAAAAAACTTACTGGAATTTGATTCTGTGACTCTAAGTACAAGACAATAAACAGCACCTCCTTAATTTTAAAGGGCTCCTTTCCTCCTGAAAGAGGAACAGGTTTAAATGCCACATCATCCCGATCCCATTTTGAAATGATAATTTCAGGCATTTATCACTGACACACAAAGTTACCACATTCCAGGAAGATGGTCATTCTAAGTGATTAGGATAAACTGGAATACAAATAATGAGAACCTCACTGGTAGATGCATAGGAAGCAAACTAAAGTGAAAGATATGAAATGCTTATTTTGTGGATATTGGGCTTTATTTCTACATCATTAACACTACTGACTAAGTATGCTGAACAAAGTGTTAAAAAGAGACATTTCTGCTTACCAGTTCATATTCATCAAAAAGCTGGATCAAAGACGGTGGAATGAACATATGGAAGCCTTGTAAAAAGGCATTTATCTGAGGCTGAATGGCTCTTGTCATTCTAAGCTCTGTGACAAGCTGGACATACTCAGCCTGCAATGCAGAAAACTACATTAAGCCACACAAGAGCAAAAACACAGAGTGCTCATGCAAACTCACGCACGCATAAATGCAGTCCTCGATACATTACAAATCTCACCTACTGTAAGATGGTTAAGAGTCCTTATGCATTTTTCCTACGTGGAGGCAACCCAAAATAATTCAGAAGGCACCCCCCTCAGCGTTCAGAGTCCCTTCTGCTTTTCCCCTTTCCTCCCTTCCAAAGACAATTCCCAAACAGAAATGTGTAAATCACAACACAAACCAGTCAAAACGCAGGGACTTGGACTAAGATAAGGAAGCAATTAACACTTAAGTTTGTCATGCCAGTATCCAATACAACCACTGGTGTGGTCATCTAAGGACATAAACAAGGCAGTGTTTGTAAAGAAAAATATTCTATTAAGCAAACTGGCAGAACTCAGGAAAAAAGGGAAAGTTCTGAAGGAATATTTGGTTTTGTATTTTTTGAGCTTTTTCACTCGCAGTCATTTTCTGCATTACAGAAATATTTACATTAAAACACTTTTATTATGAGAGAAAACAGTTGCTGTGCTTTAGGTCTAACAAGGAATGTTTTCAACAGCCTGGAGCAGCAGAGCATCCTGACTATCGGCACTGGCGCATGCTGAAAGACCTGTACCACAGAAATTTACATAATATATGCCAGTAAAAAAAGCAGTCTATTTGTTTTTCCCTCTGTTCACTTCATTTACATTTTATTCCCTCTCAGAAGCCTCAGGAGCACAGTATAAACCAGAAATATCTACATAATTTCACGTCTACAGACACATTCCTATACAGTGAATAAAAGGTACAATCCAGCCTTCTTTTCAGAGGGGAGATTTGATTGAACATGCACAAAGTCTGGTTTGGGTGGGGGGTTGTTCTGTATTTCCCTTTGAGGTAAATCAAGCAGAGACCATGCTTCCCTGATTTCACAACCCTATATACTGTGAGACAAGGATCAATGTCCATTATGATGTTCAGACTCAGAGAACAGCTCCATTCCAAAGCTGTTTGAAAAAACTACATAATTTTTTTAGTGCCAAACAGCATGGCCAGCTCACAGACAGACAAGTCCTGGGAGGACAGAGAAAGCCACAGCATTGTGGAGATCTGCACCATTTTTCAAAATAGCTGGTCAAGCTTTCCTTAGCTTTTTTTTCTTCTTCTCTAAAAGTAATTAGAGCACTGCAAAAATAAACACAGCAAAGAACAAAGAGGAATGCATAGCCTGGACGCTGGACAAAGCCTGACTTTTCCCTCTGAAGTCTCTCCATTACCATGACAAAAGGCAGCTCAACTACTACAATGGCCAATACTTCAAATAACCTCAGTTGAAGCTACCTGGATGCTTCAACTACAAGACCAGTGACATGAGTGTGGTATGGTTATAATGTCCCACAACCACTTACCTACTGCATAACTGATGTAAAAAGAACATCCTCTCTTTTTTTAAAAAAAGCTACTTTTTGTGAACTATCACTACTGCTCCTTGATGGGGATGTATCTTTTGTTTTTCAAAAAGAGGAGATTGCTTGGGTCACTGATGGTGTCTGGCATGAGGGTTTTTTGTGGGTTTGTTGGTTTGGTTGTGGGTTTTTGTTAAAAGGAAATAATTAATGAATCTTTATTCCTTAAAGAAAAATTCCTTTAAAAAGGTAATCTGCTAGTGTGCATACAAACCCAGAAATTCAGAAGCTGAATTTTCTTCTCCCAGAGGTACAGCAAATACAATGAGTTTTAAATAGCAGTTTTGTATTCCTGAGGTAAAGGCAAAAAAAAAAGAGGATAGATCTCTTGCAGGTCAAAAAAGATGTTTTATAAAGTATACACTTTCCTGTTTAATGTTAGATAGAACTGCTAAAATAAAACATACTGCAAAACCATGTCACAGTGAAGAAATAGGGGAAAAAAGTTCCCCAAACACCAGCAAAACACAGATCCACAATTTTCAAAAACTCAATTCATCTCGGTAAAAAAAAAAAAAAAAAAAAATTCAGTGAACACAAGACAGTGCCATCTTACAGATGTTTGTTGATTTCACATGCTGCAGCTTCAAATTCCAGCATCAATTAATATTAGCTATATCAAAGCTACCACAACAGTCATCTCTTTCTTACCTCCTTTCACATAAAAGCTACACAGACTCTCATCCCCTCCCACTGCAGCTGAGGAAGGCTGACGAGCTAGGATGGATGCATCTGTTCTACACATGTTTAACCATCCTTTTTAGTCTGTGTCTTCCAAGTCAGAAGTTAACAGAGCAGTGTAAGCTACTGACTGAGGGTATCCTCATGTGGGCAAACATCTAATTTCATGCTAACAGTTTATATCAAGTACATCTATTTTATATATTGAGAAGCTAAGATTGCCCAGAAACAAGAATCTACATCCGTGCTTTCTCTGATAGGTAATAAAGAAATTAATCATCCACTGCCTTCACAATTAGACTTCTTTTACCATCTGTATTCCTTCATGAATGACTACATTTCAGGCAACAGTGCAGAATCAGGCTAATAATACATATTCCTGCTATTAGAATGACACTCTGCCTTAATGAAAACGAGGATTAAGGACACGAGAATCCAATGCCAGTTGCTCCAACGCAAACTTAAACTTTTGTGAGAACAAATGCTGACACCAAGTGGCCATTTACCAATGCAGCAGTTGTCTACGCAACTGGTAGCTCTGAAAGAAACTGCAGGCATAAGTTAGTCTGGCTCAACACAAGTGAAAACCAGAATATGAAACAGACAAAAGGATCAAGAGCCAGTAATACAGAAAAATTGCATGTCTACCCACGAAACTCCTGCAGTTACTCAAAACTATCTAGTGCATAACTGCAGAAGTCCATTAGCTTTATGTCCATCTTAATTCCTAGATAATTTGAAAATCTGGCTCGTTTTTTGCATATTAGTTTAACTAACACAGCAAAGAACTCAGGGATTTTCCAAGCTGTTACTATTAAAGTAAATTTAAGCAGTAGATTATTTCCCTACACACCAAGTGACTTGCAAATGGCCAGGGGGAGTACATAAATATTCCTGCAGTCTTTTACTGTCAGTTATCCATGTTACTGTAGAGCAATCCAGTGCCACAGTGTGCCCTAGCACGCAGCACACTTTGCAACATTATCTAGAATTTTACTTTAAGCATTTAGTACTGTTTTACCTTTGTGATATAGATATACTCGTGACTTAACTTTAGGAATATTTGTCATTTTAAAATAAATATTTCATTTCAAGCTCATCCTACTTTCCTTCCAAAAGTTCTAAAAAAGAACCAACTCAAACCTGAGCACCTACAGAGATTTTAAATAGTACTTATTTCTATAACGTGTTAAGCTAGTAAGAGATTTTAAATAGTACTTATTTCTATAACGTGTTAAGCTAGTAAGAGGGAGGAAGAATCATAGAATGGCATGGGTTGGAAGGGACCCCAAGGATCCTAGAGCTCCAACCCCCCTGCCACAGGCCGGGCCACCAACCTCAGGCCTGGATCTACACAAGGTTGCCCAGGGCCCCATCCATCCTGGCCTTGAACACTTCCAGGGACGGGGCATCCACTACTTCTCTGGGCAGCCTGTTCCAGCACCTCACCACTCTTTCTGTAAAAAACCTCCCCCTAATATCCAATCTAAACCTTCCTTCCTTTCGTTTGAATCCATTCCCCCTTGTCCTGCCATTGTCTATCCTTGTAAACAGTTGAATCCCCTCCTGCTTATAAGCTCCCTTCAGGTACTGGAAGGCTGCAATGAGGTCCCCCCGCAGCCTTCTCTTTCCAGGCTGAACAAGCCCAGCTCCCTCATCCTCTCTTTGTAGGGCAGGTGCTCCACAAAGAATGCAGGCAACTGTTTTTAAATTTGTTTATTTCCTTCAAAAGAGGTATACCTCTATTTATGTGTGCCTGCAAATATTCAGAAGTCAGTCCAATTGCTTTTTCTTAGACCACCAACCTCTGAATAAACCTGGATACTCACCTTGTTTTCCTGCGTAACAAGTATACTTGCACCCCCTGGCTTCAATGGCACTTCTTCCATTGCTCCAAACACGTCAGTCTCAACAGAAAAGGTCAGCTCTAAACCCAGATCACTGATATCATTATCTAAAATCCACTGCAGGTTCTTTGCATACTCTGGATCAATAGAAGCTACATCCTGATAATTTACAGGTATACCTATTAAAAAAAACAAAGCAACAACCCCTCAAACAGGATAAAGCAAAGAGAGTTCTAACTTAATATATGGTAGAAGATTGCCCTCTAGAGACAAATCAGAATAATGCAGTAATAGGATAAAGAGATTCACCATTACTGACTGCAGCAGAACTGTACTTACTACATATTCCGAGTATTAAAGGAACATAGGAAACTTGATTTTCTTCCCAGTGAAGTAAATGGCATACCACTTGAGGAACAACAATTTGCACAATTTTAGTTCACAAATGGATTTCAGTAAAAGCATCTAACCATACAGAACACACAATGTTAAATGTGTTTCCTAAAAACTTAGGAGCTTTCTACGTAACTTTTCAAAACTGAAATATCATATTAGCTATATGATATTTATTTTACCCCAGAAAGTTATTTAGAACAAGAGGAAGGAAGAGAAAGACAACCACTCTGCATTTAGGAAACTCTTTTGTTCTTCAGTTTTCTTCCTTTAATCATGTTTGCTGAGACCTACTATGCAGTTGAAAGCAAACTAGAGGAATTTTACATTTTCAAATGGAACTTATGCAAGTCATTTAAGAAGCATTAAGAAGACACCTGAGAGAAGCCTGACTTTTATCCAAGCACAGAAACTGCCTATTCAGAACCCCTCTGCAGACACGGCACTCAAATTGGAGCAAACATGCCCAGAGCAACGTGACCCTGAGTTTTCACAAGAGAAATACTCTCTTCATTTAACAAGAAAGCAAACCCAGTTGCTTTAAGTCTGTTATAATAGATAACCACCAGTGACAGATAACTCCACCATGACAGATAAATTCCTGGGAAAAGGGGCAGGGGATGAGGGTGGCAGTAGTTATAGAAAAAAGCAAGTAACTGGGAAGTACTCTTTGCTTCACCATCTTCCATGCACTGCGAAGTATCACAAGGGTACCTGTTAGAAGTCCCATCACGCTATGGACTGCAGAAGCAGCACCCCAGAGACTAACAAAAATTAAAAGGTTAATAGCCAATGGAAACACAAGGCTTACAAAAACTGTTACTGTATTTCCCTGGAGGAGCTGACTGGTACTGAAATGCTGTGTACACAAGCTGTAAGGCTTTTTTTTTTTTTTTATAAAAATCAAGCAATGCTCCAGTTTATGAGGGATAGATAATATACTAATTAATTTTCATTGTAATATCTCAAAAAATATAAACAGCTGTCTAGAGGACTTTTGCTTTTCCCAACTAGTAAGGATATGTACATTTCACATAACAAATGTGGAAATAATGACATTTGAGGGACATGAGCAAAACATGTGGGAAAAAGAGACTGAACAGTAGAAATCAAGAGACTCCCTTCCAGAAGAAATTGAACTGGAGTGTGATGATGAGACTACATTCATAGCAAGTATGTTGTGAGACCAAAGCACTTTTGCTTGACAATTTACCAGTCAAAAGGCTCAAGGCAAAGCAGTTAAAGAAACTGCCAGATTTATTAGGATAAAATTTGAACTCCAGGAAATACTGTGTATCTTTCTCTTGTTATACCCTTAATGTACCTGTAGTTTGAAAAGGAAAAGAAATCTTGGCAGGTTTGTGATAAACAACTATTTCTGTGCAACACAGAAGAAGATACTACAGGTAAGCTTACACAATTCAGTAAGTATTCAAGGTTTTAAGTCCTTACAATCAAAATATTCTGATGCAGAAATTAATTTTCACTTTTGTTTATGCCACATTAAGCACTATTTTCTACTATATTATGAAAGTAAGGATGTAAGTCTAACAATGGGCAGCATATTTAGGTATTTATCTGCTATGCACCTTTGCAGGTTGGAGGTGGAAATTTCCTCTTCCAAACAGAAAATTGGCTCCCTGGAAAAAATACAAAGTAACCAGACAACAGCAGCAGTGAAATGTTCTCCCCTGTTTAAGCAGAGGCCAGACACATAGGAGGCTTAAGAAAAACAAACTTAAGAGGCATTAATTTCTGACTGTATTTCTGCATCAGTTTTACATCTGTAATAGAATACAGACCTAAGAAACACGAAGACCTATGGAATATCATTTGATTTCACAGCACAAAAGAATCATGCAAGGTACATCTTCTAAAGGACATTAGTTGTGTGTTATCTGGGTCATCGCTTAAGTTGGTGACCTTTCCTTGCTTACCAGATATTGCTGCAGAAAGATCCCAATTCATCACAGTGAAAAAAGGTGATGCACCCGCCTGAGTCTCAAAAAAGTATCCACATTTGTTCATACAAGTTTAAGCTTCTAATTAAGGCACTTCCACATCATGTCTGCTGACTAAAGAGAATTCCTTTGGAAGAGGTTCACACTGTTCTGTTCCTCAGATACTGAAGGCCTTACCACACAACTGGTGGATTCAGTACCATGAACAGGAAAGGTTACAGAAAAAACAAGGATCTCTGTGCAAGGTGAGAAACCAAAGGAATGGAAACCGTCTTGGGCTTCTAAAGGTTTCATATTCCACTACTTAACACCTGACAAGTAGCCCAAAGGAATCTCTATGTCTGTAATCTGGTAAATTGGATTTGACATCAGCAACAACTTGCATAACCCATAGCTGAACCTGAAAAACTAAACCAAAAATCCCACAGGAACATCTGCTGCTGAGCAACTTGGATCCTGAAGAGAGGAGATGCACAAAGATGAGGGAAAAGGCTTAGACAGACTGCTGCGACTGAGGCAGAATAAACAACTACTTTGGGAAGTAAAGGTGCAGGTTTTGTAGTTCCCTGCCTGATAAGGGTCAAGAAGTGATACAAACCTGTGAACCTTTTGAACTTAAAAGTTGAGTATACACAAACTTCTAGATAGTTCCAGGATGCCCATTCAACAGAATGACAAGGCCTTTGTTTGCAAAGTTACTTTGCTTTGTTTGCAATAGTTACTCTAGCAAAATGAAAAAAAAATGAAAAGAAAAAATAAACAAAAGGTCATCTTGTAACTTCAGAAAACAACAAATCCAGTACATAATCGTGAGCCAAACTAGAAAAAAAACCCAAATTCATTAGCAGTCATTTCCAAAAGAGGTGCTAAGAGCAACACTTGATGATTCTCAAGGTGTCACCGATCAGGACAGAAAGGTTTTTCTCCCCTGTGAATACAACACATGGAGATTCACCCATGAGCATCATTCGTCTGCTCATACAGAGCAATCTTTTAATACTCAGAGGCCAACCCTCAAGTCAGTGCCAAATCGTGCCACACAAAGATATGCCTACTCTGGAACAGCTTTCCTGTGCTAAGATCAATGACTAGGGAAACCCGATGAGGCATTGCCAACATGGCATTGCTTCAGATTGGCTGTCCTCCACTGCCTCTTGCCCAGTACACAGTCACTCTCATGCAGCACACATCAGCACTGAGGGAGAGAAGTAAAATGCACCCTTCTGTCAAGATAATCTTGATACAGATTTGCTAGTCTGCACCATCAAACTGCAACAGTGTTCCCTGACAGTGTTCAAGGAAGATAAAAAGTCAATCTGAAGTCAAGAGTTGACCTGTCCTGGACTCAACCACTGTAGGTAGACAGAATGATTACATTAAAACAGAATGAGATGTAAAGGGTTCGGGTTTTTCCTGAGAAAAAGTAAAACTTCCAACATCAAGCTATCTTATACTTGCAAGGAATATTAAAGAATGGTGCCTAAAAGGCAATTCAGCAGCAGCAAAGGAATTGTACTTAGCGTAAGAAGGAAGGGTAAATTTCCTTTGCTTTCATCACATCTTCATCCAAGAGGAAAAAGATTTTGTGACAGTGCAGAACTGGGACATCATGACAACAATCAAGATGCACAAAGGTTCTCAAAGAAGCACACAGAAGAGCCTTAGACCACAGATACCACCAGGTAACAGAGGTCCTTCTCCATTAAAAAGAAAAATTACGTTTTTATAAAGACTTCTGACCAATCCTCTTGAATGCCATATGCTATAAGCATATGGATCAACTTACCTCAGGAAGGAGACAGGATGAACCAGCATTAGTTCTGAAACACTATTTTGGGAAGTAAGTAGTATTTGTTGGAGTGGGTGGACAGGGAGGTTTGCAACAGTATGGATTCACCTTGTTAAAATAGTGCACAACTGAGGGACTACGAGAATAATAAAGAATGCCTGATAGATTATTGCCAGAGCTCATAAACATTACCAACTTTGTAAGTGTGTCCTAAGTTAACTAGGGAACGATTCATTTTATTTCTCAAGAATGACATGACACAGCAGGACAGTTACATTTCACAACTGTAATGCAAAGAACTGCATACACCACAAAAACAGTTGGCTGCACTAGCCTGCCTTCCAGGCATTCCTAGTCAGCAACATTAAAGACAACTGAATTAGATGGTTATGCTTTAGACAAATTAATGATGCCTTACTTGTTTTTCATTTAAGATTCACATTCAAATATAAATTGAAAGATTAGCTATTTTATTAAAAGTTGCTAGCTAAATAAAATTCTCACATAGCTTTGCTAATGTATTTCTGCAACTAAACCAGTTCCTAAGAGGCTCAGACTGGAACAGCAATTACTGCCATATTACACTGTGACTTTCATGTACATAAAAAAAATTGGTGATATATTAATTTCCAAGACTTTTTAAATTCTAACACATGCAAGTTAAAAAGGAAAAGGTTTACTGCTCAGGCAACTGCTAACTGATAAAACAGGATTTTAATAAAAACATACCAAGAATATGTTTGTAGAATGACCTCGTGAAGTAGATGTTCACCAACTGCCTGTGATTCAGAGCAAGCCCCAGGATCTGGCCTGCAAAACGGAAGTAGTTCAAATGATCTGGATTTACAGAAGAGTTGCTGTTGGGCTGGAAAGTTGTTCCTATAAAACAGAAATACCACGTTTCGTGACTTTTTTTAAGTGAAGTTAATATTATCAAACACACAAAGCATCTGAAACTACTGAAAGAGCTTTATTTTGGTGTTCTGGAAGATTATTTGGGGTTTTTTGTTTACACTAAAAAGACATCAGAGTTAAATGTATTAGAATGTAATGACATCCCACTATTAGAACGATACTGCTTAGCCACTCTCCACAGCATCACTCAATTATAATCAGCATAAGGATAATCACAATCTGCTAAATTTGGTCCTCTTCTTACCATACTGCTCTGTGCAAGTTTTGCTCACTCTAATGGGCCACACTTCTATGAACTTGAGAAGATTCTATGAACTCAAAGCAGCATCAGAATGCATCTGCTTCCTTTCATCTGGCTGCATCTGGCTGGAGCCAGGAGACCACCCAGTCTTGATCTCTTTGAGGCAGTCTTTTTCCAAACAGACATGCCTAAACTTTTCCTTACAACTTCTGAGGGACTAATCTATGCCTCTATGGTTGACTGCATATCTTGCCACTTCCCAATACTTTGTAAGGTAGAAAGCACAACATGCATCGCAGGTGAAGTAGTCTTTAATTGATAAAGACTTGCTTTATAAGAAGCACCCAAAAGACAAAAAGTCAAATACAAGGTAGACCTGTGGACATCAACAACTGTTTTCACCACAAGAATTAACTGATTGAATTTGTGGATTTCTAAAAGGGAACAAGAGAATACATCCACAGTTCCCTTAAAGAAGACACAGAAGAAAGGAAGGAAAACAGTTTCTGTACTATTTAACGTGTTACACCCTTCAACTACCAGGCAGAAATAATGGATTCATTAAAACCAACAACTTACTCTCCTCAGAAGAAAGAACAAAATCAAAGTAACATTAAGAGAACTATTTAATCTAAAGTGATAAGAATGTACAATGAATAGATTGCTTGTTTCATATATATAGAGATATATAGTCGAGATCAATTCTGTCAGTGTTTCTTTTAAAATGTAACAAACATATTCTGAAACCAATTAAGTGACTTTTTTCTTGGGTTATAAAGATATTTCTATAAAAGACAACACTTTATAATTAGTGGAAAAAAGGCAGAGACATACCATCAGCTGACTGAGTAAATAAGGCATAATCTGGGTTAACTATTTCACTGGATAAGATATCAAACCACTCACGCACCACACCCTGTCCCTGCACGTCAAAAGGATAAAACATATTAGTACATAGAACTTTCATGGCACTAACAGTTATGCTAGGCAATGACACGTTTCTTAAAGCAAAATTTTTAAATGAGGATTTAGTTCAAACCAATACCTGTGATATATGGAAGTATTCTCTATAAATATCATAAGGGAAAACCATGCAATTTTACCCACCATGCCTTCTTCTCCATGAAATCTCACGGCAATCCCCTGCTTTAGTTTTGCACAATTTGCTTTAGACACAACTTCACAGCTACTCCTAAAAATAGAATCTAAACAAAGTCCCAATTAATTTAATTCATTATGTTACAATATATTACAAAGATATACTCATTCCATTTATAACACAATACCTCTGTGAACCAAAAGGATGTCATTTTCATTGACAGGCCTGTGCACCATGTCCGAATCTGGTTGCCCAGCATGCAGATGTTCATAGAACCATTCACAGCGATCTTTAAAGGGCTACAAAACAAAGGACAAACCATATTATGTAGGTGCATCGACTGAGTAATTCCTGTCTCATAAGCATGACAGGAAAATGGTTATGTGTACATCTCAATTTCTGAGATGTGCAGAGAGTTACTTGGTGCTACCTCAACACACTACTCCTTGGGAAGAGGAAAGGACTAGACATGCCCTTGAGTGTCGGGGAAGACAGCAGGCCTGCCAGCGGCCTAGCTCTCTTCTCCCAAGATTTAGGCCCTGACAATATTCTTCTGTTCCCATGAGAGAGGAAAAGTTACTCATGCAGAGAGGATCTTAATAATCACATTCTCAAAACACAGAGGCCTTGTTGATAGGGGTACAGGCTACCCTAAACCAAGAAGCAGTTATGGGAAGGGATTTGGGAGTAACGGAACATGTTAGGAACCAATCATAACAAAAGGTTCAAAACAGCAGGTGTGTGGATACTTTTAGGCATTAAAGGTAAACTAACAATATTTTGCTATAAGATAGGTTTATCAGAACTCGTTATAATTACTAACCAATCAATATGGTGTGAACAGTGTGTGTAACCAATTAGTAGTTTTTAGCTTGCCATCTCTGCAGTAATAAAGGTATATAACCTCTGTGATTTCACCTAATAAAATGGCTTCACCTAAAATTCATATTGAATTGCGAGTTGCTCTCTGCCTGTCGCCATACTTGAGTGCTTGCCGAAGACTGGCGTGCAGAAAGACTGGACCACCCAGTCATCCAGAAACAGTTATCAGAGTTCACCACACAGGAGAAAAGCACAAAACTTCTTCCAAGGCAGGGGCCTGGGTAAAAAGTCAGTCACTAACTTCTGTAACACTACTGATTATCAACCACAGTGAGCACAGAAGCACAAGTGATGTTAACAAGTCGTGTTTGTAGTAAAGCTCACTGGCGGTAAAAAACTGCCCAAAGGAATAAGAAGCCTTCCAAAGCAATTCCTAGGTGAGAAGGTCCTAGCTTGTTTGACTCCTCATTTAGATGGGCATTTTGTAATTCTTCCAAGACAGATATGACACAAACTTGGCCTCTCTCATCTATCACAATTCACAGAATGTACTTTTAGTTAGCTAACAAACAGGGTATCGGTTCTCAGGGTCTCTTTATTATTCATAGGTAATGAATTTAAAAAACCACGTATTTCAGCCAAACAATGAGTAAACAATACACCTACACTATGTCCTAAAACCAAAACTGAATAACCAAAATCAATCTGCATCTAAAAATAAAGACGTGGTACTGTTCACAAATAGAAACAAAGCTTTTTGAACAGATATTCCATAATTATTTAGGAGGAGCAGGAGTTCTCATTGGTTAGAGGAATTTTACCTTTACTTTCAGCAAATACTGTCTTTGACCAAAATACTTCATATTAAAGAACATAACAGAGAACAAGGCAAAAGTGTAGCAGTGTGTGCTAAATGAAGGAGTTCCAAAAATAGATCATTATTGCCCAAAGATAATTTATAATAAAACAAACACACAGCTCTAACTCTGAGCTACATGTAGTCAATCAATCTTTTAAAGGCAAGTAATGAAAGCCTGACAGCTGCTTAACACTAGTGCCATGTAAAGTCGCAGACGTCCACACAGGGATTTGCTCACTGATTTTTTCACTTAATTATACTAGCCTTTGCTAGAGTAACTCTGCAGTCTGGAATCCCTGTCTTAAACAAAGCACATCCCACCAAAACAAAAACAAAAGGAAATGTTAGGCAACAGAGCAATGAGCAACAAGACAACATGATGTTTCACTGAGCAAGCTGCCACTAATTAACTATGGCCAAATAACTAATAGCAGTGCAATGGTTTGTCTCATAACATTAAGTCAATTGGGGAAAAAGTATTTTAAAGCTCAACCTATTAGATGTGCACAAATAGATTTAATAATAGAAAAATAACTGTTTAACTGAAAGTTGGACATGCAAGACATTTAACACTGGTCATCTCAAATGGAATTACACAAGTATTTTAAAGAATTACAAGTACAGAAATCTGTCTGCCATGTCTGCTTAATCTCGTCTTTCAACATCCCAGATTCAGAAGCACTGGGGGCCAGACATAGTTCTGCCACCCTCCCTAAATAGATTTTTTAAAAGTATTATTTTTAAACAAAACACCTTCTTTATATTCACAGAAGTTGAAAGTAAGCATCTCCTGACATTTACCTGAGCTTTTATGATGTGCATAAATCTGGACATTAGTTCAGGACACTCAAGAAGAAAATGAAAATGATCAAAAATTATTTTGGGATTTCTGGAAAAAAAAAAAAAGTTAGAAGACTGTTAGTCAGAGATCTAATACTAATGCTTCATAGTATATAAAGTCTACATGAAGAGACAATGCAATTAGTCATATAGAAAAGCTCCAAATTCTTCTATTTCATGTCTTCCTAACATTGCTCAAATTGCCAAATGACTTATACTGCCCCAGCCTTTGAACATGGAGGGTTACAAGCAGCTCTCCAAACAGGTGGCTATTAACTGGGCAGTTCCAGAGAAACTATGGAAACAACCAAGTGTACAAAGATGGTTTAGACTCCTTTAAGAAGTCATTAAGTAAAACACTTCAGAACAAATGAAAGTTTTCATTTGCCTCAAAAGGGAAAACATTTTTGGGAACAAAGATGAGGAAAGAAGCTGTTACTATTCTGCTGCTCTGTGGGGGAAAAAAAAAATTGTTCATGATATCTCTCACAATCTTATAAAAGGATTGCTTTACATATCTGGAAGACTTCAGTTAAGCCTGAGCACTGAATCATTAATATACACTCCTTTGAATCTGGCAGAGACATTAAAGTGCATATGGTACATGTGTCACAACAATAACATAAAAATACAACTCAGGAGGATGAGAAATAAGAGTTAGAATTATTTTTGGAGAAAAAAATAGAAAACAACTATAAATTCCATATTTCTTTAAGCTTACCGATTAACAAAACACTTAAGGACCTCATCATGTTTACAGACGAATTCTATAAAACGAGGCGATGTCATCCTGTTCAGAGAAAATCATAAGACACTTTTGGTTAATGAAGTTGAAAAGAATTTAAATGGCATTGTTTGGGTTGTTTTTTTTTTTGTTCTGGGTTTTTTTTTTAAATAAAATACTGTGCAAATAGAAACTGATGTTGTTTAACTAGTCAATCATGAAATGAAAAACTCAGCAGCGTTAAGATTTCCTAACTAATAGAAAAGACAAAATGCCAATAATAAAGGCCAAGCAACCTGTCCACTAACTGTTATTAACTGCATGAACAAAAAAACCTCAAACTATTGGAGACAGACATTTTTCTATTGAATCCTTCCCGCTTTCAATGCAACAATGGAAACATGTATATCTATATATATATATGGAAGAACTGATATTACATGCGTAATGAACATAAGCACATTGTTCTATATTCTTGTTCATTGTATGAAACTCCCACCATGAACCTTCTGAACTGTAGCAAACACGGAAAAAACCAGGAAGAAATAATGTTACAAAATGAACAAACTATATAATGGGGAACAAGGTGGTATTTAATGCCTTTGTGAAGTAACAAAACTACTTGCCAGGCAAGCATCTCATCTTCTAGCATAGAATTTTATTTTTTTCTCTGATATATCTGGAGAACAAGGGGAGGGTTAACATCAGTGCAAATTTTACTCTCTTTATCTACATCTATGTTCTATGTTTTTTTAAAGGAAAAATTCTTAATTGGATCCTTTACCTTCATTAGCAAAAGTTAATGAATACTTGCAAACAAGGATAAAACCCTCTCATCAAGAGCCCTGAAAGGCTGTTATCCTGGACTATTTAAAGTATTATTTTTCACAGTCCTAGAACTGTTCCCTGTTTCCCACACCAATTTAGACATTTTTCTTTTGCTCTGTATTAAAAAAATAAGTCTTACCATAACTTTCCCTCCATCCACACAAAAACAAGCAAGGAAAATCTTCCACAGACTAAAAATTAACATCTTAAAACATACCACTTCTCTGACAGATAAATCTGGAAGTATTAAACAACTAAAAGACTTCCCTAAAAGGAAATTAACTCCACCTGTAAACTGCCACACACACTGTAAGGTGCAACATATGGGGCAGGGCTGACATGACCCAGGTAACACACACTCATCGGTTTTGATGCTTTAAGATACAACTGGAACGTTGTATCTTAAAGAATGACTAGATCTAATATCAGAATTTGCAGAAGAAAAGTAATTGTGGCAAGTAAAAGAAAATAACTTCAATATTTCAATCGTTAACCAGCTAGTTTTCCATTAAGCATGAAATGTCATCTTTATGGTACAAGTATTAGGAACAATGGAACACTATGGGCTCTGATTACCCTCCTCCAGTAAGCTTAAGATGCTGAAATCTAAAATTAGAGCTGTTTTAAATTTTTTTGCCTGAAAATGTAATTATATTTTTTTTTATAATTTCACGGGTTACTTGAAGATGGCAGCAGTATTGAGTTATACTACTGTGCCATTTATGAAAACCTAACTAGAACAGAGTCACAGATCTTTGTACTTCTCTACGCAGTTCTGAAAAGCCCTAAAGCAACACAACTCAGGTGCATTCTGCCTCACTTTCCTGAATCCCAGGGAATTCTCCTAATTGTTACTGGAACAGTTCTTACTCTCCTGGCTTCTATAACTCTGGATTAAACCTACGCATTATCCACAGGAGTTCTCCCTAATCTGAAGCATGAATTAAACATACAGATGGATTCATTAGGCAAGGCTCATCAGCAAGTCGCTGGGACAGCAAGACACAAGCTCTGACTTGGCTGCCCCAAGTTGGACTTGATGATCCTTACGGGTTCCTTCCAACTCAGGATATTCTAGGATTCTATGATAAAGAGGGGATGAGAAGGGAAATGAAACCACTGCAATAAACATTTCCCCTTTTCATTTCATGGCTGTATATAGTACTTCATTGGCATTTTATCTTAGCAGGGTTTGATGGAGATTTCAAGGGAAATGGCTAATCAGCCGTTCCTTTTTCAAGGTGGAGAAAAATGAAAAGTACTGAGATGCTTGTGGAACATGCTGATCCCCAGACCATCTCCCGAGTGTCCACAGAGGAGTGTGCTCCAAGACAAGCAGTACTGGCTGACTTGAAAGCTTTTATTCCACTAGGTTCGGAAGAGAGAAAAACCCTTCCAGTGGCTGGGAATAACCAAGAGTTGTCGTGTCACAGCAACCATGCTTCCAGATCCCTCAGGGAATACTCGTCTAATCCCCTGCTCGAGATGGTCAAAGGATCCTTTCCTTGTGAATTCTATAGCAATCCATAACAATCTTGGACAGACTAAGACCTCAGTGACAGTGGACATGCTTTCTTTTTTTTTTTATTTTTTAACTAGGCACTGATAGTATGAAATTTACCTAAATTATAGAGCCTCTTCCACACAAATATGTTTGCCAGCCTGGGACAGGATTCCAAGTGAGCATTACTTTGAGCCAAAACAAGTTTTGCCCCAGCTGTCATTTACATATACAAAGATAATTCACATTATTTTTTTCTGAGCTTATAGCCAGGAGAGTAAAAACTGTGTAGTTCTTATAGTGTAATCACATTAAGTTTCACATTAAGAACAGAACAAATAGCTAAGTTTCAAGAGATCAAAATCAGATGTCCTGTGAGTATCCCTCATGATTAAAAAAAAGCCATTAGAAATTCAGTACGAAAGCTGCCCCTATGCAGTTACATTTACATGCAGCAGCACTATGGAAAATATGAAATTGTTGGCTGGTGCCATTAAAGCTGGGAAAATAAAAACAAATAACCAAACCAGTGATAGAAAGCATACCCTTGACCATCACCCATTCCATCTGGTCAGCACCAGTGTTCTTCCAAAAAAACATGTATGATTTTAAAATGGTAACAGTTTTGGCCACAAACGGGATTCTCCTTACCCCTGAGGCATCTGACAGGAGCAGCACATATAAAAGGCTTGAATGACAGCACTTAGCCTGTTTGCTGTCATGGAGATAACATCCTGGCAATCAGCACAGGCTTCCTGCTTCCCGGCAACATCGTATGTTTTCGAGTGCTCAGCATCAGCAGATAGGTCTTCCCTGCCCTCAGTTCCTGCAGCAGCAAAGGATGGCATAGGAGTAGCATCCTGGTGGTCTGGTCCTTTTTGTTTCAGTAAAATAGAAGTAATGTTGGCAGAGTCCCTTTTGTTTTTCATCAGCTCTGTGGCAATAAGAACAAGCCACTCATCTAGAGAATGCCAGAGCAGTTCCAGTGGCTGCAATAAACACATGCAAAAACAGACAGAAAAGGAACACATTGACATTAGAAAATATTAATGATGTGGTAATCCTCTTAAGGCAAATAAATAATCACACGTGTTTAAAAGCTTTAAATGATCCTTTAGGAGTCATGTTAGAGAGAAGAGTCAAATGGTCATAAAATTCTGTACTTGTAGCCACAGAGCACTAAAAGAAAATGTCACATAGAAGGAAAATTATCAAGCAGCAGACAGAACAAAGATAAAATAATTTCAAAAGGGTGAAATACCAAGCTATTTAACAGAGTTTGGCCTCATGATTGTTACAGAGCATACTACTGCCTGACTGCTGTAGTCAAGCAGAGAGAGAGTACTACTACACACATTGAGTTTCCAGAATAAGCTCCCTCTACCAGATACATGGAGCAAAGCTCAAGACAAGGTTTACCAAGATTCAAGCTCATTCACATATCTAATAAGGTATGCTTTATGCACAGCATGAGCTCGTATAGTTCATTCTGATATTATCTTAGATGCCTTGGAGTAAGGGTCATTAATATCTAGCTTTATTAAACAGAAACAAGTATCAGCAAATCATATATCAATTTTCAAAGCCAAAAATTTTAGTTAAACAAAGTCACTCTCTCTTCACTACCACCAGCTTAAAATCAATACAATTGAAGCCTGGTACAATTTCATCATTACACGTTAGCCTGGAGATGCAGGCCTACTACAGAGGAGTGAAAGTGCCGAGAGACCTGTGGCGCTCTCATGAGCATTTCAATAAACACAAGGGCTGCTTGTGCTGACAGTTAACGGTGTTTAAGAGGAGGTGTCTAGTGAGCACTGGGAGGTATATCCTACAGGGAGGCAATTCTGGCCCAAGTCTTTCATAACATTCTAAGAGTGAACTTCTAAATGCACTCCTTTTTCCATACCTTGCTGTTATATCCAGATTTTTCAACAATTAAGGCAAAGACTTAGCAGATACTGAAAATTACGTTCTCGTCTTCTAAAGTTCACTTTAAAAATTAAGAACTGTTTGCAGCACACTGTACCAGCAGTCTACACTATCTAGAGAGCTGTCAGTACACCCAACAGCAACACATTCTCAATACACAAAAAATTACTACTCGTAAAAGGTCTGTATTAAAAAATTCCGTTGAAATTTACTATTGAACATTTTCCCCCCACTAAGAAGTATGGGGAAAGCCAGCCTGATTACTAAGACTTCAACATTTCACTTTTTTTTTTTTTCCTAGACTAACATCAGAACACAAAGCACGCTTCTAAATATTGCCTACCACCTCCACACCCATGGCTGTCAGCTTTTTATGTTGGCATCTGTGATCAGACTTTGTCAAGCACAATACAGACATGTTCAATCAAACCATTAGCAACACTTTCAAAACTACAAGTCAGCATTCTTCAGCCACTTCTTACCACGAACAGCATTCTAAACAAAGCTCTACTCAACCCTCAGCTTCCACAGCCCACGTTTCAGTAAAGTTTCTTTGGAATTATACATCTGATACGATCAAGTACCAAGCTTTTACAGCTACGCATCTCATCTCTCAAATGCAAGGATTTAGCTATGCAATGCCTTCCTCTTCACCCAACTAGAAAGCAAGGCACTAGAAATCAAAACAATATTCAAACTGTTACACTGGAGCAGAAGTCTTTTAAGACAGAGGGAGCGTGAGAGCACTAATCCATGAAGTGACCTGTGTCGCAGTCAGTCCAGTTCTAGAAATGAATCGTAACTGAAAATGTTTTGGGCTTCACAACTTTGTTCAGGGAGATTTTACAAGTTTCCCCAACGCGTGTTCATACTGAACAGCAATTAGAAGCTCTTCTACTCTCTTACTAAAAGAGTAAAAGTAATTAATTAAAACCTGGTCAAAATCACTATTCATATTGTTTTCTCACTGGTAGGATTTAATTTGAGTTAGCAGTAGCTTGTTTCATGATTAGGTGTTAAAATTCAGTAACTTTCATTTCTTACATGAGTACAAGAGCGTGTCTCCATCAGCTAGTGCTTCCACTTCAAAGCATTTGGATAAGCCTGAATTGACCAGGCCTATAGTGAATTGCACATAAGGAACTTCAGTAAGGCAAAGATGGCCCTGTGATTTTGTCTTTGTCAAGCAATAGCATTCCTCAGTAGCCCCCAATCAAGATAAATGCACATTTTCAATCCCTTCCAAGCTGGATTAGTGACAATATGTTCAATCGGCATGCTAATATAGAAAACCTCAACACAGCACTAAGAAAAAAAGTCCTAAGAAAGTTTTTCATGTCTTATACTGGATAGAATATGGTTCTGCACCAGCTTTTTAAAGGAGTCATGAAGTACATCTTCAAAGGTCATCAGGTACAGATCTATTTAGACCTAAGAGGAGCACATTCAGAAGGAAAGGAAACAATCCCTTACACAATGCAGGATGGCCTCCGCACATCCCACAAGACAGAATTCTGCCGCTGCTACCCTCAGTCCTCCACAGATAAAAGCTTCTGGGTACATTATTGAAAGATGAGAGTCTTGAACAACAGACTGGCTTCCTATACAGTGAAGGCTTCCAGATACTGTCTGTCTTCACTCTCACAAATTTACAGCACTCAGAGAAGCGGGTGGTGACCTGTATCGCTGCCTTGTGCCCTGAAAAGTACTCAAGACCTTACACAACACGAACAAGCAATCTGAGAGACTCTCCCCCCTTTCCCCATAAACCTGTATGAAAATTCGAATTATCAAAAATATTTATCCCCTTTAAGATCAGTACCTTTAAGATCAGTAGCACATTCCAGTTTGAATCTACTTTCTTCTAAAATATTCAATATGGATCTCAAATTTAAAATCTGACTTTAACACAGATTTAGCTGTATTTAGGAGCAGTAACTTCCATGGTTTCCATACTAAACAGTTACATATTTTCAAGGAAACTCAAAGAAAACAAAAGCCAGAAAAGGAGTTCTTTGTCACTGACCTGCACGTCCCACCTGCCAATATTGGTACCAATGAAGACATACAACTGCCAGGTCTCCAAGTGGCCTCTGCAGCATTGTAATTATTTACAGATATAGTAACTTTTTTCCCTTCTCCCAAAAGGCAGAAAGGATCATCCCAACCACATTTTCAAGGAAAGGATAGACAAAAGAAAAGGAAAGGTAGGAGTAAGAGAGAATGTGATGTCACCCAACTGACTCACTCTCATCTCCCACTACCCAGTTACTGTAAATTCAGGGAAGACCAGACCAATCCAACCACAGCTGGAGATTAATATAGCATTGCCAGACCCCACTCACAAATGAGACTGTTCTTATCAGCAGTTTTCTATTTTTGAGTTTGAAGCTTAAATCAACCTTTAAAATATCACAAAGACACATGGCCCCTAAAGAAGGGCTCAGTTTTAATACTTCTAAAATAACTACATTAAACAGTGGCAGTAATTTTTAAATCATCCTGAACTTTTTTGTTGGTTACCTAATGCAACAGTAGCATACATTTTATACATTTTTCACATTTAAATCCTGGGTTCGGCTAGGTAGAGTTCACTTTCACTCCTACACCAACTACTAGAAAAATCTTTTAAAAACCCACAGGTGTTGTTTTCACACAATTAAGAATTACCGGTATTTTCTGGGACAACCAAGCCAGTTGTGCAATACATTTACTGCAAAAGACTTAACTCCATACTAAACTGAGAAACAATTTTTTCAGAATATAGAGTTGTTTGGGCACACAGATAAGTGACACAATTTCCTTCATAAATTGCAATTCAATGTTTTTATTTGTTTTATAGTGAATTCTGAAATGACCTGGAGATCAAAGCATAAACTTTTTGGGCTAAGAGCAAACACAAAATGCAAGATGAGGTCAGTTACTCTGAACACCTTGGATAAAAGATAACAGAATATCTCACTGCAAGCAGACATTAAATGTGTTTCATCTGGCACATTTTTTTAAAACTTCATTAAAACTGTTATAAAATTCTGTCTTTAATAAAATTATTCATGTTATTTGGGTAGGGCTTTGTTTTTTAGAACTAGAAATCTGCTTAAACTCACAATGTGCCAATCTAGCTCAATATATTTTAGTGAGAAACTCTACAGTACAATTATTACATTACATGCTGTACAATGCATTACATTCTGCACACTATTTTTCATGCTCAAGCACTAGTTTTATAAGCATTGTGTAAATCAATTCACTATTAAAACTACTTTGCTAACACAGAAAAACATTTATGCTTGTTTTTTTAAACTAGTCTAATGCTTTTCTTCTTTCTAAGAGAGAAAGTGTAAACAAAACACAATCTATTTAAATAAATATAGCTAGAATTAAGGGTATCATCTTTTATGACCTTACTAAAATTGCGGTCTTAAAAGTCATTAGAAGTAACCTAAGACATATCATCAAATAAATGCAGTGATTTCAAAACACTGTTTTCAAAACACCCTCCAAGAAATTCAGAGGTGAAGGAAAATTCTCACGTAATCAATGGCATCTAGATTTGGTGATATGAACCATGCTATGCAAGAGGATGGGAAAAGGAGATAGGGCAAGAGACTGCCCTTCAGTTCTTACTATTTAGGTGATCTGAACAGTGTGCTGGTTATATACTCAATGCATATTAAGTGGCACACAGGGAACTGGAACTGCTTCCAGTTAAAGGCAAGCTATTATCTTCTACAGAGGGATTCCTCAGGTATTTAAAAAACCCCAACAAAACAACTTTGAGAATTAAACATCTAAATGGCAAGTACCTAAAGCAAGTGTTTGAAAACAGCTATCAATCAGTAACCCTGGGAGGGTGGTAGTAAGCTTCGTATGTTTGAAAGCCTTTAATAATTCAGGAACAACTTGGGGAAAAAAAATATCATGATCACAGTGAAAACAATGAACATATTAAGCCCCCTATTTCCATTTATCTTGTGAATCTGGATAAAGTTGAATGATCAGAATTCCCAATGATTCTCCAAATGCCATTTTGAAATTACATTAATACAATCTACAATATTAATATTACCACATTTTGAGATTACTACACACAAATAAAATAACAGCAATAAAACAAAAGTTTTTAAACCAAAACCAGCTGGGTAGCTAGGCCTTCAACATCTAATAAAAAATACATTAAACAATAAACAGAAATCATAAGATGAGATGTGCATCGGTGGTCAAATGAATCCAGTGGGAAAACAATAATTAAGGAGAAAGAAAAAAAGAAGGAGGAAGGCTTAACTTAATAAGGGATAGGGACATCAACCAAACTTACTTCCTGTTCATGAGATGTCTGATTAATGAATGCATGCTTTGTGAAATTCATCTCTTTAACGTCTATCTTCCTAACAACATCATATACTTTTCTGACCTTGAACACCTGACTTCTTGGAGTTTTATTTCCATTGTAGCCCATGTCATTTCCATTACTGGGAGAGGATGGGCCAATGCGAAAGACATGGCAAAATATCCTCACGATCCTTAAGAGACTCTTCATTTGAGCTTCATAATTACTTGACAAGCTGGGGGAAAAAATGGAATATTTAAGTTTCTTTTCCTAGATGAAACAATTTAGTATATTTAGGAGTAAGCAATCTAATGGTCGGGTCTTACACACGTGCTGACATCACAACCCTAAGCTTTAAACCCTAATGAAATTTAACTTTTCTTTCCTGCACCAGCCCCAAACATCAAACATTTTATTAGCAGGTACTCAAAATTTTTAGCTAGAAGTAAAATAAGAACAGCAAATTCCAGAACTGTCAAAATATTTCATTTGTTTTTAATGCATACGTACAATTCTTATGAACCACTGGTAAGAACTTGAACTTACTACAGTATGGATCTCTGTTTATGAAGGATCTCAACATATGAAACAAAGATATCCAGTTGAAAAAGTTTTTCAACCCAGGTAATACAGAATCCAATGGTAAACGTGTACTGACTGATCAGATGTGCTGTCACATTCCATCCTCACCTAGCTAAACGCCCATTAAAAACATCAATTAGACAAGGAATCGGGATGGTAAAGATGGCACTATTTCTACTCAAGAGAAACTTGACTAAGAGATAGTGCATAAAGTATACCAAGGTTTTTATTTATCCAACAATTACATTAAAAGTTCTGTGCCTTTTTAACTGAACTGGCCAACACTGAACTCTGTACCAATATAATCTCAAAATGTGAGATACTCATGAGTTCATGCACAAGCAGAACTTTCTCCATCAAATTCAGCTTAGAGGACTTCTTACTCCTGAGGGTTTAAGGAAAGAAAACTATCTTGAACACATAATAAAAACTGCAGGAAATTGAAACTTTTTCTGCGAACTCTACTCAGTGAGTGCAAGTTCAATTCTAACCTTAAAGTACTTGCAACTTAAAAACATGTTTTTGTTTTATAATATCAGTATACACCAGAAAACTAACACCTTAGAAGATGCTGTAAACCTCTGATGCAATTACTAATCCATTAATTCACAAATGTGAAACACAGCTACTTGTACCGTCACTGTACCTTTATCATGATCTCTCTCTCTCTACGGCCTGGGTAAAAGCGAAGACTTTTTAACAGCATCACATGGTTTATAGTAGTCATTAAACCACCAGTGAGGTGTTAATTTAAAAAAACACTAAGTATTCTACCAAACTGATATATATTCAAAGTATGACTATCTTGTCATAATTTAAGACTTCACCCAAATAAATTTTCAGTAAATATAGATTACAGAATATAAACAGAGCAATAGTAGAAGCACTAAGTTTTCAACCAGGTAATGAAAATTCCCTGACCAGTGGGCTGTAATTATATTGACAGAAACTCTGGTCACAGTCACAGGTTAGTAATTGGAAATAATTGTGCTGGTATACCAAAAGAATCTATGAATATAATAAGCTAACTTAAATATTGGGGGAAAAAACATTTCAATTAAGGCTCATCATCCCTCAGCAGCGGTGTTTTCCTGGTGAAATTTCAGATTAAATTTCCAGGTCTCCAAGAAAAGGATTTACATAAACTTTAAAGTGCTTTTAATAGTTTACTGAAGCTTCTACTGGTGTGTTTGTAAATGCTTTTCTAGGCCCTACGTGCACCAAATCACATGATGCTACAATTATTTCCTGGAAAGAGGAAATACGCAGTGGAGGTAATAACTGAATAGGCTCCTTGCTAATACTCAAGGTAGAATTCCTCAGGCAGATGCTTGGTGGCACTTCTGGCTACCTGCTAAAAGCATTACAAAAAACAGCTTAAGACGCCTGCAAGCTAAACAACCAACAAACCTAACAGCAATAGGCTATGGGATAGCACCCAGGAAACTTAACAGTGATGATACTAGTTCAGCCATGCAAGAGTGAAGGTTTTGATGTAGAGTGCACTTTTATCATTTATTGGAAGAAGAGAGCAGAAAGAAACCCAAGCTCATAGGTCTGTATTCCCCAAGTACTACCTTCATGCTCATTATGTTAATAAAAATGCAACTAAGAAATACTTTGTTGACATAAAGACTGAACCTTGAGACACACAACAGAATTGGAGAAAATAAGACACAGTTTTTGCAAAACTGTGACATATTAAAAAATATTTCCCTTGTGACATATTAAAAAACTACCAAACAGAAGTGGGCCAGGATACCCTTAATACAGGCATCTCAGGAAATGCCTGCCCATACAAAACACAATGCAAAGCTTCCAACTTGTCTTCAGCATCACCTCGCTGACTCACATGCAGAAGTGCAGGAGTACATACCAACTCAAATCCCGAGACAGTACAGGCACGGATACTGTTTCTACAGCCATAATGATGCAACAAGGCTCAGTACAGAGGAACAGTAACAGTAATAAATCAAATCTAAACACACAATCAGTTTAATTTATCTCTGAAAATACTGAAATAAATACTGCTTCATGTGATCTAATCCAGGTACTATGACTCCTGGCAATGTCCCTCTACAAAGCAAGTTTAAAACCCGTTCCTGCAGAATAGTTTTACACTTTTTCATGGTTTATTTGTGGGAAATCTACTGGCTCTAATCAGTCTGGAGACAAAAGCAACGTGTTACAAGTTAGGTTCATTACACACTGAAGACCAGCAACAGCCAAACTTCAAAGTTATGGTTGCAGCAACAAAATGTTGCCAGGGTCTTTACGCTCTTTCACCCCAAACGTTTGAGGGATCTCTTAAGTTCATTCATCAAGACAAACACTCATCAGAGAAAGACTGTGAATCATGAATTTCCTGGAATTGCCTAGGAGTTGTGACATGCCTTCTACAAGCTCTAGACAAGTTTATCATTGATGGGGAAGAAAAAAAATAAAGCACCTACAATAAGAATATATTATTTCGTATCCATCTAACTGATAGGCAACTTGTGCCTGGGCCTCAGCTGAAAAGAACCAAAGTCTTACAGTTCTACAACCTATGTTAACAGGCCTGTCCCATTACAGAAGACTCTTAACCCTCTTTTCCAAAAAGCTAACCAGAACACACAAGGGAAGGTTCCTTGCTGACACTTTCAGGCTCTTGACCTCTTTTCTTAAAGATTTTCCTAGCTTNTTAAAGATTTTCCTAGCTTCTAGTAAATCATAAAGGTCAGGGAAAATTCTGCTATCAAAAACATTAAAACATTGGTGGTGTTTCAACAAACTGCAGATGAGGCATTTTGAAGAAACTCCCTCAAAGAAATGCCACAAAACCTAGGAAGGCATGAAAGGAAAATATGCTTGCCTATTTTATGCATTTCCCCAAGTACCAGTCCTTGAGCTGCTGACGCAGCACACTGGTGGATGAAATTTTTGGTCTCATGTATTAGTAGCCATGGAAGGAAGTAAGAGCCAGCAAACGTGAGACAAATGTCTGAAGCACCAAAACTCTCCTCAAACACAGAAAGCAAGCATGCAGAAAGCAAAGATGCAGAAGATAATTAAAAAGGAGAAAGGAAAAAAAGGAATGATTGATAGTTGGCAAAAATGCTTCCCTTCCTAAAGCTGACATAGCCACACAAAAAATACACTTCTCTAACTCCAGCTTCTAGGCACTGGCAGCTGTACAAGGACACCAACTTTTTCTTGCTGGTGAGAAGAGAACTTTGTCTCCTGAAGTCTTCATGAATACAGTGATGTAAACAGGTGCTGTCACACAAAATCAGATTTGAGCTCCATCTACTCCAGCACGTGCCCAGCATCATAGAGTTTAGATTATTAAAACTATTAAGGAGCACAAACAACCAGGCAGCTTATCAACCTACTTATGATCTCCTCACACTTACCTAAGCAATTTGTGACCATTTGTTGTAGCAACTTCAGCAAGACTTGTTAGGATTTTAAGATACTGGCTTTCACTCTGCTGAGACAAGTGTTCCAGAACTTGCCGCAACTGATAAATTAAAACAAAAGAAATTGATTGAGCACCAGGTCAACATTTAATCTACAACATTACCAGCCAAGCGTTAGCATTTAGCAATATAACATACATCTGTATTGTCTA
>VZTU01015879.1:6452-19910 GCA_013400835.1 Zapornia atra
ACACACACACACACACACACACACATTTCACACACGCATGCTCTCACTTGTGAATAAATATTCATTTTAACATCCATTAGAATATCCCATCTCTTCCTTCTGACTAAGCAAGCACTGTGGCCTCAGTAAAACAGATAGAGAATTTCCCATATAGGCACTCTGATGACCTCTTTTTCAGATCAGTTATATATATATATGGAAGGGCCTTGAGCTTTGTAGCCTTAATGGGGAGGATGATTAGTGAAAAGTTCTGTTTGTTTTTTACATACAGGCCAGGTGGAGGAGTTGCTCTCTGTTGGGATCAATGACAAAATTCTTGACAGGTGTTTCGGGAAGCTTTCCCTGGAGTCCTGATAGTTGGAAACATTAGTTAGGCATGAAGCAAACATCTGGTTTCATGCTGGCAATGCGAGGGTTATGGTTCCTCAACATAACTGCCTTGAAGAAAGAGATCAACCTTGGCATTACGTTTTGGCAAGCATGTCTGACTCGCGTGTGCTCACAGGTGTACACTACATTTCTGTAAGGCAGTTCTTGCAGGTACAAAGAGAGGGTTTGAATTTAATTACATATTATTTGAGTTGGAGAGCAGTGAGTGGCGTACGCTCTTGTCAGTGACCATGACGCGTGTGTTCTTGTTCTGCCACCTTACAAACACACTCAAACTTGTAAGAGTCAAAAGTTTTGTGTGCAAATGTAGGCATTGTCTATTTTTTGTATGGATCTCTCTTGTGTTTAGATTTAGTGACATCCTTTTCTCCAGTGTAGTACATTGCAGGGAGCTTTCCAAAAGTATCAGAAACCACCCTGAAGTGAGAGATGACAAAACTAGGATCTATTATTGCAGTAAGATGTTTTGGCAGATTAAAATTAGTACAAAGGAGTTCTCTGTGTTGGAGTGAGTGGAACTTTCAGTATTTCCACTAATACCATGAAATTGTTTGATTTTTAAGTTTGTCCTATAAATGTACTTAACAGGAAATCTGTTTTACCTGTTCTGTTTGTAGAATCAGTAATTGATTTCAGCTTTCATAGCACAGACTTATATTCAGATAAGGGTTTAAATGCATAGCTATGAATCCGTATGTTAGAAGTGTAATTTACTTTCTAAGTGTCATGAAAGCCTTACTAAATTAAGACTGTAAGATTATTACATTCTCTGGCCTTGTTCTGTCCAGTTGTGATCTTTCTCTTTTGCAGAAAACATTCCTGAAGCCTAACTCTGAACTTTTGTATTATTACCCCAAGACATTTGCATCTTTGACCCATTTCTAATTTTATTTTTTTTTAATTTTTGGTAGATCATCATAATACTAGCCTAACTCCAACCAAGCCTTCATGAGTAGTTCAAGTGAGTAAATAAAATTCACAGATGAATAAATAAGGATGCTTTAAAAATTGCTTCAACAAAAGATTATGGGAAAGGACTTAAAGAGAATATGAAGCTGGATATAGACTGTGTATATTCACATGGCCCCCGACCCCATTCTGACATTAACAATGGCAGCTGGATTTGGTCCAGAGGCCAGAAGTCTCTTTAGAAAGCAAGTTGATTTTAATGCTGCTGTTCTTTCCCTTGAGCAGATATGTCCTGGATGGGTTCCACAGACAGAAAATAAAATGCAGCTTAAGCTGATGGAAAAATTCGAGTTGTAATATGCAGTGTGAGAAAGGAACCTACTTAAGAGTAATGTGGAAAAAGCCCTGGAGTTGGGTACATTCAGCAGGGAAATGGGGTGTGTCATTCATTGAAGCATGGCTTTCCTGAGAGTCCCAGAAAGCTGGTGTGATCTAAGGAAATTCGCAGTCTCCCTCAGGATAGCCCTGCACAGCCCTGAAAAAAAAACCACCATTGTAGGGGACACCTGAATTGTTTAGCACTTGTTACATGGCTATAAAAATAAGGTTTTGCTTTATCCTTTTTCTCAGGTTAATAAGATTACATGATTCTTAGCTAATCTGTAAGTATTAAATCTTAATGAAAGTAATGGAGAGATGACAGCAAATGTAGTGCAAGGAAAATAAGAAAAATTCAGGGGATGTCAAGAAAATCAGTCAGATCTGGCAGCTTCTGGACTTTTGTTTTAAAAGAAGTGACAGCAACATTGATAAAAACAGAAATTGACCTAGCTCTGTAAAATACAGTGAATGAGACTCTCAGAAATGGGGACCAAATCTAGAGCCTGTGTCCGTATAGTGGCAACCAGGTTTTCAGAAGGCCTAAATCCTTGCAAAACCATGCAGGTATTACATGCAACAAGTGAAAAGACCAATTACTAATGTGCCTGCCTTTCTGCATGAAGTTGTGCTTTTCTCACAAGAGATATTTCAGGTTAGCTTACAAATTGACAACTGTATTAAAAGTGAGATTGTATCTGCCTCATTTACTTGTCACTCAGGAAAGAATGATACTCCATCCATCATCAGCTCCTTGCACTGCAGTGGGCTGCTGCATTGTAATTCTCTTGTTATTTTAAAGAGTCTCCAGTCTTATCCTTTACTTTAAAAACAATTCCCAGATTGTCTCATGGGGCTTCTGGGGTGGGTGTAGGTTCTGCTGGCAGCTGATTACTCTGGATGCCTTGCATGCATTTTTGCTGTGTGCTTGTAAAGTCAGTTGTCGAAAGCTGACTATTCAGTGGGAAAAATAACACCAGCAGGCCACATTTACAGTGTTTCCTGTTGAATAGCTTTTAATGGCTTTCAAGAGTCATAATTTTTTAACAATTTAGTATTTGTCAACTGAAAAGGTTGCTGTTATAATGAAGCACATATATTTTAAATCTAGTGAAGGCTTGAGACTAATTAGTACACACAGTAATAAATAAAGTTATTTTTGGTATTTTATATGCAGAAAGCAAATGAGTCTGTTACTTCTACTAAGAATACTCATCATAAATCCGATTTTTAGTAGCTTAAAGTCAATTAACTTCTTAAAGCTATGATGACTTATGTCAGCTTAAGATGTGGTCCAGACACCTTTCTGAAGCTGTATTACCTAGTTGCTTGTAATTCATGGAAACTTTGAACCCTATGTACTTTGTTTTAGCAAGGAAATTTAACTTGATTTCATTTATCATTATAAAATGCACTTTTAACATTGTCAGCTACTTGTTTTTACATAGATGTCACTGTACAAACTGATACTATTTGAACTGAGGAAAAAAAATTGTAACTACAGATTTTAAATCCCACATTGTTATGACAAGTCTTCTATTCTTTCTAGTCTTTTATTCTTCCATTTCATTTCTATCCTACTTGTACCAGCATCATCATTGGTTTTGGCAGTGTTTCTTAACACACATACAAGGAAGGAAAGACAACCTTTCAGCATGAAAAGTTAAGTGAGTTTTCTCCATCTTAGAGTTTTAGCACTCTTGACAGTTTGAGGTCTGTTTTTCCTAAGGAGCTTGTCAGTATTCAATGTACTATTCATTGACATAGCCTCAGACTTGTCAAGCTGCTTACTGCTTATAGCTCTGTGCTTTGGGTATCCAGTCTCCTAACATCCTTCTTGACTGCTGCTATGCATGATCTAGCACCACTGAACCACTCCTACTCTGGTCTATGAAAGGCACTATATAAAAATAACAAAGCAAACCAATCAATAAAAAAAGAAGGATAACCAATTAAAAAAAAATAAAAGGAAAACCGAACCTATCACTGTGTGTGTTTTTAAAAAAGAAAAAAAAGGGGGGAAATCAAGGACAGGAAGGGAAGCCACACATAGAATAGCAGAAACCCTAACATTAGTAGCATAGAAGCAGTCTCAGGAGTGATAAATAGACCTTATTGAAAATCCCAGGAGAATTACCTTCTGAATGAGTGAAGGCTTGATCCAGAGAGATCTTGAGTTGCTGCCACAGGCTTCAAGGGAAGCTGGAGATGCTCGGAGCTATATGGCACAATCCTCCAATCTTCATTGCCTAGGACAAGTTTCTCATCTTTCCCATATTAGAATACATGCTTACTCAAACTGCAGCCCAAGTTAGTGATATGAAGCCCTTTGTCTAAAAGTTGAAAGGCAGCTGAAATCCTCTATCAGTTTTTGTCAGCAAGGGTCTTAAATACACCAGACTAAATCCTGAGAAATGCACCTGCAGCTTGGTGCCCTGGTGTAACAATGATCGGTATGATAGAAATGTCTATAGATATCCACAGAGCTCTCACCATCTTTAATGAGAGTGGATTTGTTTGAAAACTTTTAATACGAGGATTGAAATGAAACTGAAGTGGAGAATTTGTGGAGTAATTTCCCCAAAGTTTGTTATACAGAGTTTTTCTTATTCATAGGGCTAATTGTGGTTTCCAAATGGCGAGTTGGACACCTTCAGGTAAATAGAGCTCTAGAAAGGTCACAGCCAGGGCCAAGGTCCTGTCAGGCTGGTTACTGTACAGGCACATAGAGATCTGTACTTGTTTAGGACTGTGGCTAGTTAAAGGTATGTTGGTGGAAGAGAGCAACCACACTTCTATTTAGAGAGAGAGAACAAGGATGCAGAAATAGCCCAGGCAAATTTGAAAAGGCATTGGCTCTGGACTTGTCTTGCACCTTTGAAAGCTAGTTTTTCAGTGTGGACTTGCCTGAATTGGGGAGTGTTGAGCTGGCAGCTCCAGCCCAGGGCAGAGAGGATCAGCTTTGTTCCCTGAAGCCAGAAGTGCCATCACCTTTCCTACTGCTGCCCCCACCGCACCACTGCCGGCTGCGACAAGCTGGTGCGGGATAACAAATGACGAGGCAGTGAGTGTCACAGATATTCCTTTGGGCACCGTTGCCCTTTAGTGGGCTATTTCCATGATGCTCTAGCACCTTCCCTAGCTGATGCACTTCAGTTGTCCAGCCTGCTGCCGGGTGTGGCTGTCTGTGTTTGAAACCTGCGTTTGTCTGATGAGTGGAGGGTTGTGTGAACAAGATGAACATGGAAGTGTAATGGATTTGACTTGAATTCTCTCTGGCATTACTTGGCTTGTGCATCTCTTTTCCTTTTCACTCAGTACAGGAGAAAATTCTTTTGAAGGGAGATAATTTTACAAAGTGCTGAGTTCAGTGTTCCAGAGCCTCTGGCATTCAGCAAGAGACCTGCATGCTTTTAATCTATCTCCTGTGTTCCTATATTAAAGGAAATGTTTTCAAAGAGATTTGAGCAAGTTACTTGTGTGAAACCTGTTAACAAATAATAAGATATACACATGTAACAGTTATTTCGCTTCCAAATTTTGCCCTTAGGAGCAGAAAAGATTTCTTATTTCTAGAAATACCCTTTTTTTCTTAAAAAGAAAAGGAAGGGCCTTGTATGTGATTTTTCATTCCTGTCTCTCTTCTGCAAACCTCCCACCAGGGTCAAGAGGAGTTCTGGCTGATTTTACAGACTACAGGAACTGGAAAACTAATGCAGATTTAGCAACTTGTCTCCATAGGGCTGAGGGACATAGTGGAGGCAAAAAGCAAATCTCAAACCCAGAAACCTTCTCAATCGTTTTTCCCCTTCACCAAAGCTTCAGTCCTTGAGAGAGGAGATCCCCGCTATTTGAAGGGGAGTTCTTTAAGAGATCATGCCCACAATCACAGCATTTTTCTCACAAATTGCTGATCTTGTAAACCTGTGTTTGGGCTGGTGAATGTTCCCAATTCCCACTGGGTTGGAGAATGCTGAAGTGATTAAGTCTGACAGTTTTGATACGCTCTAGTCAAGGTGAAAAATGTATCATAAGTATTGTGTGTATGTTGTGGCTTCTTATAATTTTCAGTTTTGCTAAGAAATGGGATGTCTTCAACATTTTATATCTACTGAAAATAAACAAAATTTGGGCCCTAAGATTTAGGCACACTGTGAAGTAACAGGATCTCCTTCCTAACAGGTATTGTGCTGGGGGAGTAGGGGGAGAATTTCCCCCTTCTTCCGTTCCATTCTCTTTGACCTGACGCATTTGTCCCACCTGCTCTGTGTCCCCCTCTGCTCTGCATTGTTCAGCTCCTTCTGCCCTACACCAAAACACCTGCTGTGTTTTATTGATTTTTTTTTCTCATTGGCCTACTGTGGGTTAAAAATAGGCAGTGATCTATTCCATTTCAGGTGTCAAAACAAGTTCACACAGTGTTGGAGATAACAATGGCACTCCATGACTTCTAGATGATATCGACCTCTTGCCGAGCCTGCTCCAAAGCTGAGTGTATTCCCTTGGAGTCTGGTGGTGGTTTGGTCTGATCCATAATCCTCTTGCCATTACAGAAGGAACTTATCAATTCTGTGGTCTGTGTTTCGAAGTACATGAAATGTTTTTAATTGTATATCACAGACTATATTGGAATGTCTCCAAATGTATCTTGCTCCCACTAATTTTCTAGTTGTCTCCCAGACAGGCCTGGGGCAAGCTCCTAGCACCATACCAGCGTGGGTGGCATCACCACTCCTCTTCCTCATGGCAGTAGGCACCCGCTCTGGTTGCTGCTGCTCTCCAGCCACTTCTACCACCATTAGCCAACAGTGGTGGTTTGAGTTTCTGCTCAGAGGTAATCTCACTAACTTTTGGTGAAATACATTCCTTGTAGATGGGAACAGCCTTCCCAGGAGATGGGGGCCTTGGTGCCCCACAAAGCTTTAAGTAGGTCACCTATCCTTTTGATATTGCTGGCTTCCTCAGCAGCTCCCGCTGTAGGTTGCTGGATGCAGACAGCACTGTGTCTCTAATTTCTGTTTCGAGACGGAGTTTCATGTCTCCAGCCTGCAACTGCCTGCCCGGTCTCCATACTGTCACTAGCTGACGCCGTCTGCCCTCGCAGCGCGTGAAAGCTGTCATGTGCTGCCTGAGCTGCTGTGTGCAGCCTGAGGAGCCGCATCCGCTGTACCTGCGTTCTGTGTCGGTCGGTACTCTCCCAGCACCAGGGAGGGTTTCCATGGGGCACGACAGAAGTCTGTCACGACCGAAGTCTGTCACGACCTGTCACCTCGCTGGCCCGCGCCAGTGCTGAGCGGCTTAGAACGCGCCTGCTGCTCTCCGTGCGGCCGGTTCCTGCAGCTGTGCCCAGGGCAGGCGAGGTGCGTGGGGCAGTACCCCTCGCCGGCTGCGGGACCCTGCAAGGCACTGCGGCCCTGCAAGGCACGGCGGCCCAGAGCCGCGCCACAGGCTGCCTGCCTGCGCCCCGGCTCCTGCGCCGCCGCTCCCCGGTCTCTGCCGCCCTCTGCCGGCGCGCGCCGCGGCCGTTGGGGAGCCGTTGGGATGGGGGGGCGCGCGTGCCGAGGGCCGCGGCCTCCGCGGGGATCGGTGCCGAAGGACGCTGGCCTGGGCTTCCCTGAAGGAAACCTGGCGCTGCGGAAGCGGGCGTTGGTCGGGATTTGGCCACCAGCTGTCGAAGGCGTTTTAGTCTTCAGCAGTGCTTCCCTGTGGCTCTTGCTTTCACACAGGTAAAAGGCAGTCGGTATCCTCCTTAAAACTGGGGTGCTCCGTTTCAGATCGGACAGCGGAAAAGCCTCCTGTATATGTAAACCCTTGCTTGGGGTGCTGTGGTTTACCTTAGTTTGTGTTTTGCCTGCTTCTGCATAGCTGGAGCACAGGTTGCCCATTTTGCGTTCACCTAAGCCTGCATAAATCTGAATCTTTATAACAATTGCATATTGTGCAAAAACAACAGGGAACAATAGTTTCCTGATGTGACATTTTTCCCTTGGAAGATTTTTTTCTAAGCTTCCCCAGATCTTGGGATGCTGGGTCTGGTCCTTGACTTTATTTTCAGGGACTGAGAAAGACAAGAGAACCGGCCAATACACAAGGAAAGAGAAGACTTGACAAGAATGGCTCCTGCCAGTGCTGTGAGGTGGCAGAGGAGTTCCAGAGCCAGTCTCTGGGGCCCATGAGGAATCATGCTGGCATGAGAAGCTTGCTATTATGGTTGAGTTTTCCTCTGTAACCCAGTCTGGAGAAAGCTGTGGTAGTCAAAAGCCACATTTTGTCTTCAGTGTATCTTTACATTACTAAAAAGTGACCTTTAGCACAAACCAGATCATCTACTAGCACCAGATAATAGTTTTATAAACTAGCACAAGAGTGAACTAAAAATCATAGTCTGCATGTTTCCTCGTTACCAAAGAAGTTTATTTGGAGACCTTGTAAAAATGGGTAGCTGGCTACAGGGCTGCATGTAACAAGGAAAGGGTAAGACTCTTATTACATCACTGAAGTTCAGTTTTGCCACATGGCAGTACTAGGGTCCACCATACGTAGCTGTTCCACTGCAGGTTCCCACAGCTCCGTGATACCCATATCATACACTGGCAGTGGATAGATTTTACTGGTAATGAGATGAAATGAAATTACATGAAATGTAAAAAGAGAAAAACTAATTAAGTGTAGTAAACATGATTGCAAGAGAGAATTCATTCATGGAAGTGGAGAAGTGAGGCAAATTTATTTCCCATTTCCAGTAATTTACTTTGTGTTTTGTCATGAGGATGATAAGCACAGTTGCAGACTGCTTTGATGGTAAGCTGATTCTTGTTTAGCAAGTTGTCACCTTTAAATCAAAGTAGGCTCTTGAAATTAGTGAATTACATATTTAAAATTAAGGATGCGATAAAATATTTTGTCAGGAAGCTCATTTTTATGGTTTTCTATTCAGCACTGGTGGGATTTTTCTATGTGTTGAAGCTGAACTCTATGCTTCTTATAGCTCATGATGGTTAAAGGAAGTGATTTTTACTCTCTTAATCAAGTCTTATGCTTCTGAAGGTGGTGTCCTCATTTTCCTGCAGTAGCCATCAAAACTCTTTGTGCCAGGAACTGGATGATAAGAGTCATCCTTCAGTCAACACTTAGAAATATTTGTATGACATGGGCAAACAGTTCAGAAAGTGTCTTTCACATAATATTTGTACATAGTGTTTTTTGCACAAGCAGCCTCCAACTGTTTTTCTCTCCATCTGTAGCTGAACCTTGAGTTCTGTGTTCAGTTTTGGACCCCTCACTAGAAAAACAAAGACACTGAGGTGGTAGAGAGCATGTCCAAAGAAGGGCAACAAAGCTGATGAAGGGTCTAGAGGACAAGTCTTATGAGGAGTAGCTGAGGGAACTGAGTCTGTTTAGCCTGGAGAAAAGGAGGCTGAAGGGAGATCTTACTGGACTCTACAACTACCTGAAAGGAGGCTGTAACCAGGTGGGTGTTCAATTCTTCTCCCAAGTAAGAAGTGATAGGACAAGAGGAAATGGCCTCAAGTTGTGCCAGGGGAGGTTTAGATTGGATATTGGGAAAAATTTCTTTGCCAAAAGGGTTGCTGAGCACTGGATCAGGCTGCCCAGGGAAGTGGTTGAGTCGTCATCCCCGGAGGTATTTAAAAGATGTGTGGATGTGGTGCTTGGGGACATGGTTTACTGGTAGACTCAGTGTTAGGTCAATGGTTGGACTTGATCTTAAAGGTCTTTTCTAACCTAAACAATTCTGTGATTCTTAGAAATTGACCATGGTAGCTTATTAAGGTGTGGTGAGTTGACTCTCAGATGCCCACCAAAGCCGCTATATCACTCCCCCTCCTCAGCTGGTCAGAGAAGATATAAGGAAAGGTTTGTGGATTGAGGAAAGGACAGGGAGATCATTCAGCAATTGCAGTCACAGGCAAAACAGCTTCAACAACAACAAAAAAATTAATTTATTACCAAGCAAATCTGAGCAGGATAATGAGAAATAAAACCAAACTTTAAAACACCTCCCCTCACCTCTCCCTTCTTCCCAGGTTCATCTTTATTCCCAAATTCTCTACCTCCACAGCCTCTTTCGGGTGTCTCCACCTGTTCTGGCATGGGGTCCTCCAAGGACTGCAGGTGGAATCTCTACTCCCCATCATCCTCCGTGGGCTGCAAGTTAACGGCCTGCTTCACTATGGTCTTCTCTACAGGCTACAGGGGAATCTCTCCTCTGGCACCTGGGGCACCTCTTCCCTCTCCTTCTTCACCGACCATGGTATCTGAAAAGTTTCTCACATTTCCTTTCTCTGGTGGCAAAAAAGCTGCCACTAGTTTTGGGTGGTTTATTTCAAATCAAATGCAATTTTCTAAATACCCCTATTTAGGTTCTTAATTCAGAATACGACATAGATTGAGACCTGCAAAGATGTATCAAGTGTCTTACTGTCTGCAATCAAAGTCTTGTACTCTAGTTCCCCTTCCAAACACTCCCAATACTGGAATTTTTCTCTCACATTCATTATCTGTGGCATTGAAATTTCCTTCTGGCACATAGACTTTCATCTACCTCCAAATCCATCTTATTCTGTGGCGGTATATAACACTTGCCAGTGGACTTGCTGTTAAGTAACATTTACTTCTCCTGTTTCATATATTGTGGAGAAATACAGAACTGAGCAAATGTTGTGGTAACTATTTAGGTGTAGTACTCCACATGGTCAGAAAGTGCCCCTTCCTTTAACTGGCCTTTTTACTGCTGATACTTCTATTAATTTTATTTAGATTTTCTACATGAGACAGGCACTAGCAATGCCTGCAGTGCTCCATTAAACTCTCTCACTGCCTCTAACACTTTGCTGCCAGTTGTTATCCATTGTTTATAGAGCTGCTGCCAATTTTCCATCCTGTGACTGCTTATATTTGAAGCAGTTTGAACTGAGTATGACAGGGAGCTGTTGTAGCAAATGCCTTAATAAAATCTCCAAAGCAAAAGCCTGTTGTACTCTTTGCATCCCCTAATTTTGTGATGCAGTAGAAATGAAGTTTGTACAACAAAATTTCTTCACAAATGTGCATTGTTTATTGCTCAGAGCTGCAGTCTTTGCTATATGGTTTGTAAATCTTGGCTCTAGGTATTGTTATTTTACAGGCATCTGAGGTAATGGCAAGTGCTACTGGTGCTGTACTTGCTTTATTCCTCTGTGGCACATACTGTAGTGACAGTAATTTCTTTAAGTGAATATTCCAATGCAGTTCACAGTGATGGACTTCAGGGCTGGTGGAGTTTTTAGGAACTGATTAATGTGAGGTCAGAATTTCATCCCATAGTGCATGAGTGTTTATTTTCCATGTGCTTTCAAATATATTTGACCTGAAAGACCTTTGTATTTGAGGCTGATCTCCTACACTGTTGTGCCTATGGTCTTACCAGCAGTTGTGACTCACTGGTTTTGTTGGTTGCTCTATTAGGTGTTATTTCATTACTGCTTCACAAATGATCAAATATAAGCAAAAAAGGCTTAATAGTCAGACACGCAGTCAAGAAAAATCCTTGCTGTTATCCTCCCCCACTTGGAAAGCTTCAATTATTTAATAGTATTTATGTTCATGTACTGCTTTTCATCTCAAAGTGCTTTATAAATATTAACTAATTAATTCTATTACTAGTAAGCAATCTTTTTTCTTTTATTCCCAACCACTTCTTCTCTCCACCTGCCAAGACACACAGATCAATCTCTAGACCCTTCACAAGAATTGGAGCTGGAGTGACTAGGCAGTGAAAATATTTGCACACAGGTTTACCAATCTGCTCTGCCAAAAAAACATTCGCCCTTTTCATGGTATTCAAGGCATAAAAGTTAAAAGACTGAGTATACGTTACATTGGCTTGGTGTTACTGGTGAAGAGTCTAATAAGCACAGGCCTTGAGGGCTAGTTTTCTCTTTTGAATGACAAAGAAGCTAGAGATTTCAGCATGACTTTTGGAAGTTACAGCCATCCTTAAAAATATGCATATTCTAAAATGCTGAAAAGGGTATCAGTCAAGAATGTACATGGAAGAATCCTGTAAAAGACTGGACATCTGTTTGATTGAGTAATTTGATTGGAATGTTTGTTTTGGGAAGACTTTGATACTTTGAATATATACTATACTATTCTATATTGAAGATACTTTGAATATATTCTATGGCCATATCAAATATACCTGCATGAAATACACATATGCATCATCTCTTCAGTTCTCTGCATTAGGTAGTACAGAGGCAGAGCTTCCCATTCGAAGCAGTCACACGTTTGCTTTCAATTCAGATAATAGTGAGTGGCATTATGACCAGCAGGAAGAGGAGAACTGACTGAGGGTGAGGTCAGACCAGCATCTTTGGTCTTAAGATAGTGCTTGTTCATGGGCTGCCATTAAATACAGACATCACACTAGGTAAGAATACCAGTATATAGAATGTAGCAGGTTACTAAGAACTGAATAGTGCTACGCAGTGCATGTATGTACATTTTTATTATGGAACACATATTTGATCACACCAGATAAAAGCTACTCTGTGAGGTAGAGTTAGATTAAGATTTATTTTACATTAAAAAATCTTAATGCAGTGAAATGTTAACTTGAGAATAAAATTCTGCCTTCATCAGCCAATCATATTTCCATGCAAGGGGATCTTTTAGGTTCTGTCTTAAGGCAGATGCTGTTTCACGATGTTTGAAATTATACTGCCGCACAGAATTGCACAGGATCGGCACAAATATCTTTTTCTGGTTTTGCCTTCTCTTCAGATACAGACAACATGATAAAAACCTGATCTCCTTGTGCTACAGACTTCTATCTTGTTGCAGGCCAAGTGAGAAATCAAACCAGTGGGATTGATCCAGTTAGACAGTCCTGAGCAAATTAGGGAAGAGATTAGCTAGCTGAATTACTGAATGAGACTGATGGGGCAATTAAAGAGTACCTTCTCCAGAGGAAGTACTGTTATTTTTTTCATCAGTTACCACTAGTAATCACTGCACTATTTTGAAATGCAGTTTTCTTCCTTGGGAGGTGATAACTGGAAGAAATTAATGGATTGTGGGTTTGGGGGCTTATTTTGTTGACGTCTTTGGGGTTGGGTTTTTTGCACAAAGAAGGGGATTTTTTTAAAAATCAAAATCCCAGCAGTTTCAGCTGCAAATTTGAAGACTCGGTTTGTTCACATCTGAAAAACATAGCAGAATTAGGAAAGGAGGGTTCAAAACCAACCCAAATTATGAAAAGATGGGATTCATAGATCAGACCAGAAGGGACAATTCTAACCCTAGATTTCAGCTTCCCATTTAATTTAAGCAGATCAGAATTCAGTATCTTAATGTTGCAGTTTGGTGTAACTGTGCTGCTTCAGTGGCTTTTGTAAGCTGCAGTTACAGCTTTCTGCAAGCCCCATATTTTGAAAACATTGGTACAGTCAAGGCCAAATTTGAGACTAAGCCTATCAGAGCTGGTCACAGCGCCTCTGTGAATCACATATAGGAGAAAAAAAATTACTGGCAGGCGCACTTTGCCACCGGAGCGGGAGTGAGAAGATGTAACAAGCTGCACAGACTCCAAGGCCAGGCCTGGAGGAGGGGGGGATGAAGAATGTGAAGAGGAAGTTTCCCCTGCAGCTCGTGGTGGAGTCTATGGTGAAACGGGTGTCCCCCCGAAGCCCATGGATGAGGACGGGGAGCAGAGACAACAATGCCCTGTGAAGATTGATCCACGCCTCAGCAGGTTTGCCAAGGGACTTGTGACTTTGC